>CM055121.1:576268542-576603542 GCA_029206835.1 Rana muscosa
GCCATGCCACCCAAAAATGCAACTTAAAACTCATCATGCAAATAAGCAGCCATATGGAAGCATTATCCAGAAACAAACCATCGTATCTGGGCCAAAGCTCATTTACAATGGTCTGTTGCAAAGTGGAAAACTGTTCTGTGGTCAGACAAATTGAAATTTGACATTCTTTTTGGCAACCATAGACGCCTAAACAGGAGAGGGACCTTTCTGCTTGTTACCAACGCTCAGTTCAAACATCTACATCTCTGATGGTATGGGGGTGCATTAGTAAGGATGGAATGGGCAGTTGCACATCCAGAAAGGCACAATCAATGCAAGGTTTTAGAGCAGCATATGCTCCCATCCAGACAATATCTTTTTCAGGGAAGGCCTTGCTTATTTCAGCAGGACAATGCAAAATGGCATACTGCATCTATGACAACAGCATGGCTTCAAAGTGCTTAAAGTGGAATGTAAACCCTCACATATACCCAGTGAAGTGAACAGCCTCAGATGATACACAGAGATGAAACAAATCTCCCTACATTTTTTTAGATTTTTCACTTCCTCATTCATCTGTAGGAGTGGATTATTGCTATATACTGTGAGACAGCTGATTGGAGGAAAGGCACAGACCCCCTCCCCACACATGCAGAGGTTACCGGTGAATAGTTTAGCAGTCTGCTAATCTATTTATAGCAACCTCCCCCGACACACACTTCAGGCTCCCGTCTCAGAGAGCTTGTCAAAAGTTATCAGGCTTATAACAGAAGAAAGCAGCAGGACAAAGCTTTAAAGAAAGAGAGATAAAAAAAAGCAGAGATATGTGCCCAGCTCAAATTCCATGAATCGGTTTACATCCACTTTAATTGGCCTGCTCGCTGTCCAGACCATTCACCAACTGAAAATATTTGGCGTATTTTAAACAAAAAAATATGACGGAAGGACTATCAGGCAAGAACAGTACAACATTCCTTTCCTAAAACTCCAGAAACTGGCCTCCTCAGTTCCCAGAAGAGGGGATGCTACACCATGGTAAATATGGCCCTGTTCCAACATTTCTGAGATGTCTTGTTGCCATCAATTTCAAAATTACAATATTTTTTCTTAAAATGGTAAATTTTTCTAGTTAAAGTGCTTGTAAACCCCCTTTTGCAACTTGCACTTACATGTAAGCCTAGATTAAAGTGGAAGTAAACCCTCCTATTTTTTTCAGTCAAGGAAGCTGCCATCTTGGTCTCTTTTTCATCTTCAACTGCAATGATGCTGCACATGTGATCAGTTATGGCACCTGCCATTGGATGGTTTGACAGTTTGGTTGAGAGCACATCCAATGTCACAGTTAGCATTTCCGGCATGCCGGGAATGTAATTCTTTTTTGAAACTGTTAAATCAATGAGTTTACTTCCACTTTAAGGCTTACCTGTAGGTGCAAGAAATATCTCCTAAACCTACACAGTTTAGGAGATATTTGCTAAAAATGACATTGCTCCGTGTCTACGGCGCATGCGCACCGTAGACAACGGCGTATTCATGGGGTTAATCCCATTCACAAATCCGGCTAAGTCCCAGCATTCGACGACTTAGCCTGATTCGACGGCTCCTGCGCGCATGCGCGGAGTCACGTCTTTGCCGCTCCGGCCAATCACAGCGCCGGAGCGGCGCTGTGATTGGCTGGAGCGGCGATACCCGGAAGTAACCTTCCGGCTATCGCCGCAGCAATGGCTGCGGCTGAAGAGGGAGACGAGGACGGCTTCGGGGGCCCCGATCTAAGGTAAGTGATGCATAATGAGCAATTATGCTAGTCATATTAGCTCATTATGCCTTTCTCTTACAGGTGGTTTAATAAAAAAAAATTTTTATAGGGGTTTACAACCACTTTAAAAAAAAAATGATATGTAAGGTATTCTATTTTCTACTCTGAATAAAATATGGGTTTATGAGATTTGCAAATCATTGCCTTCTGTTTTTATGTAGATTTTAAACAGCATCCCAATTTGTTTGGAACTGTTTTTTTTAAGATCATTGAGGTAAAAAATCTCATCAGTATGTATTAAAAAAACTTGATTTTTGATGTACAATTGTGCAATGTTATATTCAAATTGGCAGCTATATTTGCCCATTCTACATCTGCAGTCTCTGCTTTCTTGTTTTGCAGTGCTTTACTACTCCTTCTCATGATTTAAACTCAGGGATAGGGAAATATTGTCTAAATGCATGAAGCATATGCATTTTTATTTTATCCTGGTATGCTTTGTGTATTTCTTCCAGAACTGTGTAGTAATTCAGTGTGAAAGTTTGTCTGTGCAGAAGCTCCCCATAATGAGAGCAGTCACTGTGGCTTTTGCTCCTTTTTCAGAGTGACTAGTCTTGTATCCATACCCCTTCTGTAGTTTACAGAAGGCAACCTATGAGGGTTGACCTTTTGTGTCCCTCCTACATGTGCAGCACAGTGATAATGTCCCTACTACCTTTACAATGTAATCTTGGGGTTTGCAAAGGCTCTCGCTTCACACAAACTGGTTTTCTTTAAGTTACTCACAAAAGATAAAGCAGCTGCAATCCTGAACTCTGGCTCGGAGGTGCTCACTCCGGGGTCTGTTTCTCCCATACACCATTTAGCAGTCCTGGAACCGCACACCACTTCCAAAGCATCTGTGTTTGTGCATGTGCTGAACAATCACATTGATTTTGTCTTATTGCAGTTATGTGCAGGTCCAGGACTCAGCTAAATGATGTAAATGTTTTTCTGCTCTACTTGCAACAAACGTAATGACAACGTAATAAACAAGTAAAAAACACAAGAATGAGCCGCCAACTTGGAGACACACCTGATGGAGGTAATGTCTACCAACTCGATTCAAAGGTAGGTCTTTGAAAAACCAAATGTAACAGATTCAGATCCCAGGGAGACACCGGAGGTCAAAGTGAGGGATTGACATGAGCAACTCGCTGTACAAAGGTCTTGACAACAGAGTTCAAAGTCAAAGGTTTCTGAAATAAAATGAATAAAGCAGAAACCTGTCCCTTAGGATAATGAACTTAATCTTCAGTTCACATTCTCTTCATTCCCTAAACATTGACTTTCTGGATATCTCCTTGTGTGGGGATCCAGATACTAAAGCTATACACACCTGCACCTACAGAAAGCCATGTTTGGGGAATACTACTCTCTTTGCCACCAGCTGTCATCCATCCCACACCATCTGTGCGATCCCTGTTAGAGAATTCACTTGGGCTCAAAGGAATTGCTCCTCTGATGCCACTTTCAATGCGGAATGCCAGACTACAACTACACGACTAGCTCAAAGGGGCTGCCCCAAATCAGCTGTACAGAGAGGATTCGATAATGCTACGGTCGAGAGGGGAGAGGATCTTCTTTCTAATGTTTCAGCTAATATACAAAAGAAAAACATAAATATAAATAAGCATTTGTGTATAGGGACAGACAGGAAGAAAAATAGTTTGGCAACATTTGTAACCACTTACTCACAAGAGTGCCATCAAGTTGTTAATATAATAAAGAAAAATCTTCCCATCCTCTACTCAGACAAAAATCTCTACAAAGTCTTAAAGTGGTTGTAAACCCACTTTATAAACAAAGACTTACAGGTATGCCTAGATTAAGGCTTACCTGTAGGTGCATGAAATATCTCCTTAACCTACACGGTTAAGGAGATATTTGCATTTAAATGCGGTGACGCTGACGTCACGCGCATGCGCATGGGGTTAACCCCATTCACAAATTCGGCTAGGTCGCAACATTCGACGGCGTAGCCGAATTTGACGGCTCACGTGCGCATGCGCGGAGTCACGTCTTTGCAGCTCCGGCCAATTACAGCGCCGGAGCGGCGCTGTGATTGGCTGCAGCGGCGATACCCGGAAGTAACCTTCCGGCTATCGCCGCAGCGATGGATGCGGCTGAAGAGGGAGACGAGGACGGCTTTGGGGGCCCCGATCTAAGGTAAGTGATGCATAATGAGGTATTATGCTAGTCATAATAGCTCATTATGCCTTTCTCTTACAGCTAGTTAAAAAAATTAAAATAATTTAGGAGGGTTTACAACCACTTTAAAATCAGGCTGTCGTTTTTCTAGCAGACGAGCACCAACTTTGGGCTCCTTGCTGTCACCTAGCTTATTTTCATCCAAAAAATACCAACCCACCATATCCAGGTTGCTACCCATGCAAATATTGTCATGTTAATTTATGCACTAAATATTTAAATTCAACAACCACTGGAGAAAGCTTTGACATTAAGCAATACATTAATTGTGAAATCAAGTATGTGGTGTATCAGATCTGCTGCTGTACATTGGATGCACCACACATGCTTTAAGAACAAGAAAAGGAGAACATTATTGTGACCCTGTTAATCCAAACGCAAAGCACATTTTGAATGTCTCCCATTACTTTAAAGAGTGCCATTCTGGTAAAGTGTCCTTCTTTAGGTTTACTGTAATTGAGAAATTGACTCCTATGCCCAGGGGTGGTGATAGGAACAGACAGCTTTTAGATACAGTAGCATGGTGGATATTTAGATTAAAAATCAGGGTCCCTCTGGGGTTAATATAAAAAGGCAGTGCAGCGCAAACATAAAAAACACACATATGATTAAAGACTACAAAAGGATAGAGATAGTCCAAGAGTCTCTATGAGGAGCAATAAACTAAAAAACACCAATATGTGTTCAGTAGGTGACTTCTAGATTCTTTGTAGTGACTTGTGTGACGACCTCCACCACTAGTAATGGTTAGCAGCTCACCTCAGCGCGTGGACCCCTGAGCTAGTCAGTCAGGTCACTTAAGCAGTTCCCCCTCCGGGAGAAAAACAGACATCCAGGCTATACTGAATCCACATCAGGTAGACAAGGTGTAATTAGAGCGCTGATCAGTCTCACAGCCAGTAATCCAGACAATCAGATCCGGGAGGCCAGATATAAAATGAAAAGCAAAGAAATCTAGTGCTCTCCGTGTAAAAAGATTTAATGATCATAAAAACAACAAATAAACTTACAAAATTAGCACTGTACCTCAGTGCGGAGGATGTGCAGCATGTCAAAGTATATCCAACGGATGTCAGCATGGGACGCGGGTGACGTCACGCAGGATCACGTCGTTCCGAATATAAAAAGGCAGTGCAGCGCAAACATAAAAAACACACATATGATTAAAGACTACAAAAGGATAGAGATAGTCCAAGAGTCTCTATGAGGAGCAATAAACTAAAAAACACCAATATGTGTTCAGTAGGTGACTTCTAGATTCTTTGTAGTGTACTTTAATCATATGTGTGTTTTTTATGTTTGCGCTGCACTGCCTTTTTATATATGTAGTCTTTAATCATATGTGTTTTTTTTATGTTTGCGCTGCACTGCCTTTTTATATATTGTAGTCTTTAATCATATGTGTGTTTTTTATGTTTGCGCTGCACTGCCTTTTTATACCACTACAAAGAATCTAGAAGTCACCTACTGAACACATATTGGTGTTTTTTAGTTTATTGCTCCATGTGTGTTTTTTATGTTTGCGCTGCACTGCCTTTTTATATTCGGAACGACGTGATTCTGCGTGACGTCACCCGCGTCCCATGCTGACATCCGTTGGATATACTTTGACATGCTGCACATCCTCCGCACTGAGGCACAGTGCTAATTTTGTAAGTTTATTTGTTGTTTTTATGATCATTAAATCTTTTTACACTGAGAGCACTAGATTTCTTTGCTTTTCATTTTATATCTGGCCTCCTGGATCTGATTGTCTGGATTACTGGCTGTGAGACTGATCAGCGCTCTAATTACACCTTGTCTACCTGATGTGGATTCAGTATAGCCTGGATGTCTGTTTTTCTCCCGGAGGGGGAACTGCTTAAGTGACCTGACTGACTAGTTCAGGGGTCCACTCGCTGAGGTGAGCTGCTAACCATTACTAGTGGTGGAGGTCGTCACACAAGTCACTACAAAGAATCTAGAAGTCACCTACTGAACACATATTGGTGTTTTTTAGTTTATTGCTTCTCATAGAGACTCTTGGACTATCTCTATCCTTTTGTAGTCTTTAATCATATGTGTGTTTTTTATGTTTGCGCTGCACTGCCTTTTTATATTTTCTGATGGGGATTTGATATTTTGAACCTCAGTGTTTCAGCTGCTGTATGTTTAGGGTTATTTGCGCTGGTTGATTTTACTTTTTATTATTACCCTCTGGGGTTAAGCCTCAGATGGGACCTAGATTTACACTTATGTTGATTCCTTCTTGCACTACCAGCCTCTTTCGTTTTAGTACTATTTTCTTTCCCCTACTGGACATTCTTACTTATATTTCTGTTTATTTATCTTTAGATTTTGTATTATTATTTTCTTGGATTTTAATGTCCTTTTTTGATCATGCAACCAATTATGTTTGTATTTTCTATTGTATTTATGTCTGTCCATGTATGGTGTTACACCTCTCCAAGTAACTGATTATCTACTAATTGGCAAATTAATGACATGTGCTGCCAGGAGGGGAGGGGTTTATACACTATATATTGTTGTATTTTTGTACATGGCATTTGTAGTAAACAAGGCCCACAAGGCTGAAACGTGTGTACATCTGCTGTCTGTTCCTGTGTCTTTTATGAAGAATCAATACATTTGAAGATTTTAAAGAGAAAGAGTTGCGGACCATCTTTTCTCATGATTGCTATTGCAGCTGTGCGACTGCCTTTCTGCACCCAGGTAGCTCTGAAAAAATTTCTGATCTTATTGCGTAGTAGCACCCTACCTCTGCTCTATTTTATGTCCCTTAGGATTACCAAGAGTCAGATGCTGGTCCAGGCCAGACTGAAGAAAAGCTAGGACAAGAGGAGTAGAATATACCTGGGGCCGAGATGCCTGATCTCACACCAGCTAAAATATGCCCTCCAGGTGGGATGGTAGAACATACAAGAGGAAATTTTTCTCACCTTGAGAAAAGGTGGAAATGCTCTGATCTTTTAGGACCTGGATTTCAACAGTCATTACGTTAAAGCATACAACTAATAAGAAGGGTGGAACAGAGGGCCTTGTGACAGAGGGTCTGACCTGTTTGGATGAGGCCAAGGCTTTTCACCAGATGTATATGTGTGTACCAAGTTCTCCTGGGCCATTTTGGGGCATTGAGGATCCCCGGAATCTGTTCCTTCTCTATCATGTGGAGAAGTGGAGGAAGAATACTCTTTGGAAGGAATGCATAAACCAGTGTGAACGAGAACCAAGGAATCACTAGGGCATCCAGCACAAGAGCTGGGGGAACCCTAGAACTGGTCACAAACCTGTCTAGTTTTTTGTTGAATCTGGATGCCATGATGTCCACATCTAGTGATCACCATTTCTGCCAGGGGATCAGGAAAATTTCAGAGTGGTGGGACTACTCCCAAGTCAAGCCATTGGCGTTTCAGTAAGTCCACCTGACAATCATCTACTCCTGGTATGTGTATAGCTGAGAAAGTTGAAATGCGGCTCTTTAACCAGGAGAGAATCAGGCTTGCTTCCTTCAGAGCTACCTGACTTCTGCCACCCTCTTGGTGGTTTATGTAGGCTACAGCCATGGCATTGTCTGACTATACCCTGACTTGGTGACTATGAAAAGGGGTCCAGCATAGCAGTGTCAGCCTTCTTGCTCGCAGCTCAAATTTTTTTATGGGGAGTATCGACTCCTTTGGGGACCAGGCTCAACCAGGACCATCAGGGAATTGTAGACTGCACAAGCCCATTAGGCTTGTATCCATGGTAATGACCTTCCAGGGAGAGGAAAGGATCTTTTTCCCCAGATTCTAGGCCTAAGTTGGAAAGCCATCATGCCAGGGAGAATTTGGCCTAGCTGGACAGTAGTAGTGGGCAATCCAGAAAAAAGCCCTGCTTTTCCCACCCCATGAGAATGTTGATCTGAACCTTATCTCTGCCACGTTTAGGTGAGAGCATCCTCTGTGGGAGGAAGGAAGCTGCTATAACCCAGATGCTGACCGATGTCCCATTGCTGTGTCTCTGAAAAAGCCAGTAGTCAGGAGATCAGCTGATGTGCTTCTTGCTTTCTCAGTGGAAATGGCAGGTGGAAGCACATCAGTTAGAAGGGGTTATGTAATTATGCCCCCACTCAAGCAGCAATGCTGTATGGGAAAAACCCACCAAATTTAAAAAAGGTAAGTGTTATACAACCACAATTCCAAAACAATTGGGACGCTGTGTAAAATCTACATAAAAACAGAATGCAATGATTTGCAAATTTCATAAACCTATATTTTATTTTTAACAGAAAAAATATCAAATGTTTTAACTGTAAAAATTTACCATTTTAAGAAAAAAATAAAGTAATTTTGAAATTGATGGCAACTATACATCTTAAAAAAAGTTGGGACAGGGCCATGTTTACAAAGTTTAACCACTTCCAGCCCAATCAATAGGAGATTGACGTCCGGGAAGTGGTTGTGTTATCCACACTGGACGTCTATTGGCGTCCTGCAGGATAACAGCCGCCGCGCGCCCGGGGGGGCGCGCATCACGGCGATCGGTGGAGCAGTGTGTCAGTCTGACCCACCGCTACACTGATCTTGGTAAAGAGCCTCTGGCGGAGGCTTTTTACCATGTGATCAGCCGTGTCCAATCACGGCTGATCACGATGTAAACAGGAAGAGCCGTTGATCGGCTCTTCCTCACTCGCGTCTGACAGACGAGAGTAGAGGAGAGCCGATCGGCGGCTCTCCTGACAGGGGGGGTTTGCGCTGATTGTTTATAAGCACAGCCCCCCCTCGGATACCCACACTAGACCACCAGGATGCCGCCCAGGACCACCAGGGAAGCCCCAAGCATGTGGATGGCCAAGTAAGTCCCCCATGGCCATCCACATGTAAAAATACATAAACAACATATGCCAATCAGTGCCCACAAATGGGCACTGACTGGCACCATCATGGCACGACCACAATGTGTGATGCCCAGCAATGCCAGCCACCAGTGTCATCAGTGCCATCTACCAGTGTCCATCAGTGCCACCTATCAGTGCCCATCTGTGCCCACCTATCAGTGCCCGTCTGTGCCACCTATCAGTGCCACCCACAAGTATCCATCAGTGCCGCCTATAAGTGCCCATCAGTGCCGCCTATGAGAGCCCATCAGTGCCGCCTATGAGTGCCCATCAGTGCCGCATACCAGTGCCACGTATCAGTGCCCATCAGTGCCGCCTATCAGTGCCCATCAGTGCCGCCTATCAGTGCCCATCATCAGTGCCCATCAGTGCCACCTCATTGGTGCCACCTCATCGGTGCCCATCAGTGTCGCCTTATCAGTGCCCTTCAGTGCCGCCTTATTAGTGCCCGTCATCGAAGTAGAAAAGGTACTTATTTACAAAAAGAATTAACAGAAACAAAGAAAAATGTATTTTTTTTTTTTTTTTAAATCGCTCTTTTTTTATTTGTTGTGCAAAAAATAAAAATCGCAGAGGCGATCAAATACCACCGAAAGAAAGCTCTATTTGTGGGAACAAAATGATAAAAAAAAATTTGGGTACAGTGTAGCATGACCGCACAATTGTCATTCAAATTGCGACAGCGCTGAAAGCTCAAAATTGGCTTGGGCAGGAAGGTGTATAAGTGCCTGGTATTGAAGTGGTTAAGCATCCCATCTTCTTTTAACAACACTCTGTAAATGTCTAGGGACTGAGGAGAACAGTTACTGGAGTTTTGGGAGAAATGTTGTACCATTCTTGCCTGATATAGGATTCTAAATGCTCAACAGTCCAGGGTCTTCCTTGTTATATTTTTCGCTTCAAGATGTGCCAAATGTTTTCAGTTGGTGAAAGTTCTGGACTGGACTTCCCCGAAAAAGACGTCTGGATGGGAGCATATACTGCTCGCAAATTATTGCATTCTGTTTTTATGTAGATTTTACACAGCGTCCCAACTTTATTGGAATTGGGGTTGTAAAAACTTTACATCGCACCAATGAAGTAGAGATGTTTACGTATGGGGATAACACACTGAAGTGAATAACATCCACGTGTATAAATTATAGGCTTCTGCAGGGCCCGGGTACAGTTCCCAAGATCTACATCAAGGGTAACCAATCTGGAAACTGCTACTGAGCCGTGAGGCAATAGGCAGTCCCACTGGGGGCATTACCAACAAAATGTTTGCGCTTTTTTTCTGCACTAAGTGCTAGTTCACACCAGATGCAGTTTTTTCTTTCTGCACTAAAAATGCATGCAGTGTTTTCCATGTATTCCGATGGCTCTAGTTCACACCAGTGCAGTCAGTTTCTGGAACCTAGCAAATTGTATCAAAACGCACTGGAACTGTGTGTGGTGTGAACTGGCCCTTAATGTGGTGGTTGCAGTGAGTCTTTCAACGTTTTTTCAAGTTTTTGCAATAATGTTTTTTTAGCGTTTTTTTCTATTTTTAAGATTTTTTTTTTCATGGATTAAAATCGTAAAGAAACGCTGGTGAGACACGTTTTTGAGCATTTATCAGCGTTTATGGGCGTTTAAAGTTTTTAATCATTTTTTTCCCTGTCCCACTTCCTCCTTCCGCCCAGGGACCGCTTAGGCGACTCGTCATATCGCCTTTTGGCGGCCCCTCCCTGTAGGTGATTACCTGGGACACGTGACAGGTCCCAGGCGATCGCCTGTCCATTCAGATTGTGTAGTGCCGCTCGCGCATGCACAGAGAGTGACCGGCCATGAAGCTGAAAGCTGTCACGGCCGGGTGGCCACAGTTAGAATGGAGGCGCCGGCGAAGAGGGGGGGGGAGAGGAGCGAAGCTCTGTTCGGCCGCGTCACTGGACAGTGGAACAGGTAAGTGTCTGTTTATTAAAAGCCAGCAGCTACACCTTTTGTAGCTGCTGATAAAAAAAAGGCTGGAACTCCCCTTTAAGAGCTTCAGTGTGCATGGAGCCTAAGATTCAGAAGGACTTGCCTAACGAATTACAGCTGAACTCAAGCTAACACAGGAATAGCAACAGTTTTTCTTCCCATTTCTACATACCGTATATACTCGAGTATAAGCCGACCCGAATATAAGCCGAGGCACCTAATTTTACCACAAAAAAATGGGAAAACGTATTGACTCGAGTATAAGCCTAGGGTGTCCATCTGCATGCCTCACTGTGCCTCACTGTGTCCATGTCCATGCCTCACTGTGTCCATGCCTCACTGTGTCCATGACTAGACTGATGTTTAACATGGGAGTCTATGGAAGGGGTGCCTGGATTTGAAAAATCGGTGCTCCCCGGCCGTAGGTCCCCCAGACTAAAAACATTTCACACTTACAGAGGAGAAATGGGGCTACATGTGTGCTAAGTTTCGGGTCCAGGGGACCTACGACCGGCCGGTACCGGGTCCCCAAAGTCACCAGAGAAATTACCGTTTAACATTGGAGTCTATGGAAGCGGTGCCCGGCTTTGAAAAATCGTTGCTCCCCGGCCGTAGGTCCCCGGGACAAAAAAAGGTGACTCGAGTATAAGCCGAGGGGGGCATTTTCAGCACAAAAAAAGTGCTGAAAAACTCGGCTTATACTCGAGTATATACGGTAAATGAATAAACGCTGACCATTGTAAGCAACCCCATGTCAGTGGTAAATAGTTTGGCTCATCCCTCTAACTGGCACTTTCGCTACACAGATTGATCTGTTGAAGGAAGTTGAAAAACAACATATTTATTGGCAGGTGAAAATAACAGAAAAAACAAATGCAACCACCATGTCTAATGCCGCGTACACACGATTGGAATTTCCGACAACAAAACCGTGTTTTTTTTCCCCGACGGATGTTGGCTCAAACTTGTCTTGGATACACACGGTCACACAAATGTTTCTCGGAAATTCCGATGGTCAAGAACGCGGAGACGTACAACACTTTCTGTGTCATGTCCTAAAGTCTGACCAGGAAGTAAGACAGAACTAATCGAGCAGTGTTTAAACATCCATTAGGAGAGAGTTAGCGTTACCTCCAACGGATAGTCCATAAAGAGTTACATCTTTTTGGATAATCACCTACAATCGCAGCTGTGATACCGGGAGGAGAGGTTCGCGATATCCACATTGGAGCATCTACCTTGGAGTTCCCATCCAGGCCTATTTACATCAGACTCACGGTAAGAGTATTCATTACCTACCTGTGTACAGGAGACGTTGGAACGCATCTTTACACCTATCCCTGTTGTTTTCAACACGGCTTACAACGTGAACACCTTTAATATCTCATAGTGGATTCAGTAGGTCCATCACGGACTAAACATAGACTTCATTTTTTGCTTGAGTTTCACATGGGACACTTTATTGGAAGATTTATGTGTTTTTGGTGGATTATTTTGTCACATTTTACATGTATTACACATGTTCTTCATTTATCACCATTTGAATACCTGGGTAGAGCACATCCATGTACCCCTAAGGTTTATTTCTGTCACTGATATTTACTTTATTTAGGTTAGCGCTGCATTTGTTTTATTTTCAACACTATGATGTGCCGAGAAAAATTAAGTACAATGATTCCGAGCATGCGTCAAATTGGTTCCCAGCATGCACAGCACTTTTGTGCGTCGGAGATGGCTACACACGATCGGAATTTCCGACAAGAACTTTTGTTGTCGGAAAAATTGAGAACCTGCTCTCAAACATTTGTTGTCGGAAATTCCGACAGCAAATGTCCGATGGAATTTCCGACCAAAAGCTCACATCGAACATTTGTTGTCGGAAATTCCGATCGTGTGTATGCGGCATAAGAGTTGGAAAGCTGCAATATACCGGTAATACATTTTTGTTTTTGGGTTTAAGCGCTTCTATCTTTGTTGTTCAAGGAAAGGTAATTAAAGTTATATTTTAAAAAGCCTAGTTAGAGCAATAGAAAAATTATTTTACCAATCTGCCACTAAGAAACCACCTATCAACAACAAAGGTAAAAAGCATTACATTCTGATCAGTAGTTTTTATCATCAATAGCACATTTATCTAACATACACATGAAAAAATATCCTTTGATGCTGTAATCTTTATTGTTTGCGCCCTCCTTCTCTCTTTAAATAGTAAAGTGATACTAGAAGGAAATAATCTGAACATAAAAAGGCTCCAGATGGGTTCTAGTAGAGTGACAATATGACTTCGGCAGACTCCTGAATACTGAAATCACTGCCATATGTGACATCTGCAAAGTATAGAGAGCACAAGGAAGTCAAGTGAAAACTACACTAGAACACAAGAGTGTGGAGGGTCACAGAAAAGGTCAGCAAATAAGGTTATTTGGTATCTGCCTTACAGCATTACCATCTATCAGTGCTGAAGCAAACTGCCCTTTTTAAGGGCTTTTATACAGTTAGCAATGATGGTGATAAAGGTGATTTGTCATACATGTATTTATTTGTACAACAAGAAATGTAGCTTTACTATAGCTTATGTTTAAAATGGCAAGTACACTAAAAGCTGACATGTATCAGTATATTTGTCAATGAAAGTGTGGGAAAAACTGTTCTTTGTGACAAAATTCTACTGCAGCACAAGAGCCCTGACCATACCCGTGTGAGATCACTTGTACTTCTTAAGCATGTTCATTTTTTTTTTACTTAGAATCTAATGCCGCGTACACACGGCCGTTTTTCCCGTCGAAAAAAACAAAATTTTTCCCATTTGACAAGAAAAACGATAGTCTGTGGGCTTTCTGTCGTTTTTTTCGACGAGAAAAACGGCATTAAAAACGACGAGAAAAATTAGAACATGTTCTAATTTTTCTCGTCGTTTTTTTCGACATGTTTTCCGCGGCAGTGTTTCCCATAGGGAAACACTGCCGCGGAGCCCACACACGGTCGTTTTTTTCGACCAAAAAAAAATGACATTTAAAACGGCCGTGTGTGGGGGGAACAAGCTGTTCCTCGTTTTTAACGTCGATTTTTTCGACAGTGTTTTCACCGTCGAAAAAATCGATCGTGTGTACGCGGCATAACACACAGTACACTGGACAATAGTAGGTGATGTCTAATTAGCCCTATTGCCTGACAATATTGAGACATGTAAGGCCACCTAAATCTATGCTTAGCCTGGAAAAACTTTAGGCTTTTGGGGCTAGAGGAATTATAATTTAGCACACGGCAGCAGCCTCTCATATCTTTGTGTGAACACAGAAATAAGGTAAAAGCGTGATGTTTCATGCAAAATGAGTGCCTAGCGTATCCAATAATGACCACTGTCAAACACAAACTGGTTCATACATAAGGTATTAAGTAGTTGGACACAAGAGCGAAGTATGTCTGTAGTGCTCAAACCCTCATATTGTTGCACTGCCAAAATATTTTGATGAACGAAGCACTCCACCAATTTATACACATTTATGCCTTGTACACATTGACATTTTTTTTTCGTTTAACCCAGAGGGCTGAACAAACAAAACCGAGGAGCTTGCTGTACTAACAGTGCAATGTTAGCACAGTGTCTCCCTTCTGAGCTATTGTGTTCTGACAGGGGGACTGCTCCCTTACCAGAACACACCGGTCAGCGCTCTCAGCCATTGGCTGTGAGTGCTGATCAGATGCCGATTGCCTGCTGTTTTTCCAGCATGCCCATTTGACAGAAGTCGGACGTTCAGTCGGTTTCTGTAACCACAGGCCGAATGTCGGACTGTTTCTGTTGAGCCGGCCGATACCAGCCAATATTCGGCCCATGTGTACCAGGCTTTAGGCTCTGAGCGAAAGCTTGCACAAAACTGTCAAAAATGGACATAAATAAATGCACTGTAACTCATATTAACAAGCTCCTAATACAGCACAACGATCTATGCATAGATGTTCAAAATGGGAAAAAGCTAAAGAAGATATTTTTAGGTACATAAGATAAGCCCTTAAAAACTAAGGAGGGGGCTATACAGTGACCGACCACTGTGCTAGCCAATCACAGGCTATCATAGTGATTAGGTGATCAGGATCTGGTCCTCGTGGTCCCTGATTGTTAGTGTGAGACAAAGAGTTGTTGTTATTAAGAAGTGCTAGAACAGCGCAAAACATGTCAATATCTTTCCTTCCCCCTCTGATTATTTGTTTTTGTACCTGCATTTTGATGAATAAAGCCCACAAGGTGTGTAGCAATCCAGTGCATATTTTCATTTCCATGAGATAGAGATGTCCGTGACACAGTAGCACATATATCCGGCCCCATGGATAAAGACCACCTGCACATATATGCGCATGCGTGGGGGGGGGGGTTAAAAGAGAAGCCCATTGTATGACCATGTTTCATGTTATACCTAAACTTAAGGTGTAACATGGTCATAGTCTACAGCCCCCCAACCCCAAAAGCATCCCCCTCCCTTAACACCTTAAGAATCAGGGGATTCTTCTCACTGGCACCTCTTGTATTCACAGCTGTGTCATTCATTCACAGTGATCTGCGAATGAAATAAAATACTAATGACACAGTATTGGATCAGTGTTGTCTTCACCTGCACACAGGGTTTCTATATTAAATTTGCTTCAACAACCTCTCTACTAGGGCACCACCTTCTACCCCCTCCGCTATTGAATAAAATCTCTTGTACATTAAGGCCTCATGCCCACGGACGTTTTTAAAAACGAGCTGCAAAGCTAGTTTGGACGCCTGGAAAAAGCGGCGTTAAAAACACGATTTTTATTGCGTTTTTCATTAGCGTTTTTGCGCGTTTTTAAGCATTAGGTAGCGTTTGCAAAGGACTCTTGGGAAATCTAATGTCCAGACAGGAATTTTCTGTGTTTACAGAGGTTACACTGTCCAATCATCTTTTTGCAGATAAAAAACGCCGGAGCTCAAAAACGCCGCTGCAGCGTTTTTGGGCGTTTTTGACGATTCACGTTTTTTTAACTCTAATGCCCCGTACACACGATCGTTTTTCATGCCGTTAAAACTGCCATTTTAAAAAATGGCCCTGAAAAATGATCGTGTGTATGCTCCAGAGCATTTTTAACGACGTGAAAAACGGCCATTAAAAATTCCGGACATGCTCTCTTTTTTCACGTCGTTTTTCATGTCGTTTTTTTTAACGACGTGAAAAACGATAGTGTGTATGCTTTAACGACGTGAAAAAAAACGCGCATGCTCAGAATCAAGTATGAGACGGGAGCGCTCGTTCTGGTAAAACTAGCGTTCGTAATGGAGATAGCACATTCATTACACAGTAACGGACTGAAAAGCGCGAATCGTCGCTCAACAAACTTTACTAACATGAAGGGTGGCGCCATTCGAACGGAACTTCCCCTTTATAGTGCCGTCGTACGTGTTGAACGTCACTGCGCTTTGCTTGATCGTTTTTTTTAATGATGGTGTGTACGCAAGGCAGGCTTGAGAGGAAACATGAAAAAAAAACGAGGAGAAAAACGTTGGTTTAAAAAATGACATTAAAAACGATCGTGTGTACGGGGCATTATGCCGACGCTACGGAACGCCCTAGTCGTGGTTTTTTTTTTTACATCTTAAAAACACCTATGCCATTTGCAGCTCAAAAACACCTAGGTGGGCATGAAGCCATAGACTAACATGGAGAGCCGTTTTTAACCACTTAACGACCGCTCACTGTATATATACGTCAGCAGAATGGCACCGACAGGCAAAGTCACGTACCTGTACGTGACTGCCTTTGTATAGTTTCTATACAGTGAGCGGTCGTTAGTTGTTCGGGAGTGATCGGGGATGAGGGGACGGCCGTTTGATTCCGGCCACCCCCTCGCGATCACTCTCGGCGAATGAGAAAGCTTCCTCTGCCTGTGTAATGTAAACACAGGCAGAGGAAGCGATGTCATCTCTCATGCGGCGCTCACATATACCGAGCGTCGTACGAGAAAAGACACACAGGTTAGTGCACTAACACTACACTGACACCAGGACACATAGGCACATGAATCGGCCCCCCCAGATCACCCCCCAGTGTCACTGATTGCAGTGACCATTTATTTACTGATCACTGCAATCAGTGACATTTGTGACTGTAAAAGCGTCAGGGCAGAGTGTTTTAGGTCCAGTGTAGCCCCCTAACCCCCCCTAATAAAGGTTTAACCCCTTGATCGCCCCCCAGGTAACCCTTTCACCCCCTAGCACCGCTGTCACTAATCGATCGTTTTTCTGATCGCTGTATTAGTGTCGGTGATGCGGATCGGTAGCCAGTTATTTTTTTTAGGTTTGCCGCAGGTTTTTATAGCGTCAGGTACCCCCATATATTACCTAATAAAGGTTTAACCCCCTTGATCACCCCCCAGGTAACCCTTTCACCCCCTATCACCACTGTCGCTAAGCGATCGTTTTTCTGATCGTTGTATTAGTGTCGGTGATGCAGATCGGTAGCCATTTTTTTTTTTTAGGTTTGCCGCAGGTTTTTATAGCGTCAGGTACCCCCATATATTACCTAATAAAGGTTTAACCCCTTGATCGCCCCCCCAGGTAACCCTTTCACCCCCTTTTGCCAGTGTCACTAAGCAATCATTTTTCTGATCGCTGTATTAGTTATGCTGGTGCCGATAGGTAGCCAGTTATTTTTTTTAGGTTCGCCGCAGGTTTTTATAGCGTCAGGTACCCCCATATATTATCTAATAAAGGTTTTAACCCCCTAATTGCCCCTAGTTAACCCTTTCACCAGTGATCACCATATAAGTGTTACGGGTGACGCTGGTTAGTTAGTTTGCTTTTTATAGTGTCAGGGCACCCGCCGTATATAACCCAATAAAAGTTTAACCCCCTGATCGCCCGGTGGGTGATATCAATTAGGTTTTAGCGTCAGAGAGGGTCTGCGTCACACCCCAGGCAGCGTCAGGCTAGTGCCAGTAACGCTAACACCCACGCGTGAAGCATACACCTCCCTTAGTGGTGTGGTATAGTATATGAACAGATCAATATCTGATCTGATCAGATCTATACTAGCGTCCCCAGCAGTTTAGGGTTCCCAAAAACGCAGTGTTAGCGGGATCAGCCCAGATACCTGCTAGCACCTGCGTTTTGCCCCTCCGTTCAGCCCAGGCCACCCAAGTGCAGTATCAAAAAATACTGAGCAAAAATACTGAGCAAATCAAAAATTTGCGCCCTTAGAAATCCTGAAGGCGGTGCTTGGTTTTCGAGGGGCCCGTATGCGGCTAGGCTCCCAAAAAGTCCCACACATGTGGTATCCCCGTACTAAGGAGAAGCAGCAAAATGTATTTTGGGGTGCAATTCCACATATAACCATGGCATGTGTGAGCAATATATCATTTAGTGACAACTTTTTGTAATTTTTTTTTTTTTAGTCATTATTCAATCACATGAGACAAAAAAAAAAAAATATTTAATGGGCTCAACATGCCTCTCAGCAATTTCCTTGGGATGTCTACTTTCCAAAATGGGGTCATTTGGGGGGGGGGGGGGGGGTTTGTACTGCCCTGCCATTTTAGCACCTCAAGAAATGAGATAGGCAGTCATAAATTAAAAGCTGCGTAAATTCCAGAAAATGTACCCTAGTTTGTAGACACTATAACTTTTGCGCAAACCAATAAACATATGCTTATTGACATTTTTTTTACTAAAGACATGTGGCTGAATACATTTTGGCCTAAATGTATGACTAAAATTGAGTTTATTCGATTTTTCTTATAACAAAAAGTAGAAAATATCATTTTTTTTCAAAATTTTCAGTCTTTTTCCGTTTATATCGCAAAAAATCGCAGAGGCAATCAAATACCATTAAAAGAAAGCTCTATTTGTCTGAAGAAAAGGACACAAATTTCGTTTGGGTACAAAATTGTTAAAGCAGCACAGTGCCAAATTCTGAAAACACCTCTGGTCCTTTAGCAAAATGGTCCGGGGCTTAAGTGGTTAAGCTGTAAAAAACGCTCAAAAAAGCGGCTGTAAAAACGTCTGTGGGCAGGAGGCCTAAAACTGAAAAAAGAGCATGAGAACAAAATAACCAATAGCAAATAATTGTGGTTTAGCAGTTTTTTTTGCCAGTGGGATATTTATATGAATATAAGCATTGGACTTTTAAAAAGCCCAGATTAGGGTTTGAATGTTATTTACAATATATATGTTGTTTACCCATACTAAGTATAATGAAAATATAATACATATTGAATAATACATACTAAAATATTGGAAATATTAATTTTACAATCTAATTATATTCCTTACATTTTCTTCATTTTCACCATATGGTTCTTCTCCATTTTGTTCTCTCTTTCTCTCCTCTGTGAGATCCTCCTGTACCTAAACAAATATAAGGCATTAATAAATCAAGACATATATTGTGGAATTAATGGGATTTTAGATTTATATTCCCCAGTGCATTGAATTGTGACTAACATTAACAATGTCCCTGTTTTACTCCTGTGTATATGCATCACAGATTCCTATGAACACTTTTCAAGGTGACACATGACTACAGTAGAGTGAGTGAATCCAATCAGCAACTAAGACTAGAGAAAGATGACTGCTGCATATAGTATATAACCTGTATACACTCCTTTCATTTCATAAACTATATTTAAAAATAGTAGTGGTTATGGATTTAATAAATGATAAGGTACAAGGTGCACACTTTGGTATATTGGAACAATATAAAACAGCTTTCAATTCAGCTTCCTAGTAAAAAGCCCACTATGCCTAATATTAAAGATAAATGAACTGACAGAACCATAAATAAAATGTGATGTTTCCAGTCTTGAAAAAATATAGCTTGAGCAGCGTGTATAAAGAGTAATGTGTTGTTGGGATAATAAAAAAAACAAAAAAAAAACAATGTGTATTCTAGATGGAATTTGAGACTGGGACGTTAATCTCACAAGTCATCAATCCACTTGTCCCCAGTAACCTTAGTTAAACCATGTGTGACTCTGCCAGTCGTGAAATTAGTTGCAGTCTTTGGACTTGTGCACAGATCTGTGTGTTTTTATACTTTCCCAAAGATCAGGTGTCTGGATCGTTCATCCAATAAGGGCATTCTCTTGGGGACAGTTTTATTTATTTTAAAGCTGGGCAACTAATAATGTAGTGTTAATAAAAGGACATGTTGAACACACCTCTTCTTCTCCTTCCTCCTGGTATTGTTCATCAACATTATCCTCTTGCTGGTCAGGATTCCCAGCCATCTTTAAAAGCAAACAACATTTATTTTTATTATACAGGATTTATATATTGCTAACAGTTTGCGCAGCATTTTACTTAACATGATCACTGAACCACAAAGACAAGCATGCTTGCTAAGGGAATGCAAACTTTGTGTTTGTTACAGAAAGAATGTACCAAAAAACTAGTGACCAAGTTATGTACATACAGTAGCAGTGAACCAAGCTGCCTTCTCATTGGAGATGCACTGCAGCCTGACTGCTGGGCACACTTGTGTCACTGACCTCTGTGTCAGCAATGATAATCAGTACGCACTGACAAGGGGCTGGACTCACTGCAGACACCACAGTTATCTATGACTTCCACTAGTGCCTCAAAACCAGGCTGTGGTCAGGTAGAGGTGAGTGCATTCCTAGGAAAAATAACTGCCCACACCACTGGCTCTGACAATGGCATTAAGCCTAGTACACACGGGTTGAATGTCGGGTGGCATCGGCCGTTCAATAGAAACCGGCTGACATTCGGCCCCTGTGTACTGCAGTCAGTCCGACAGAAGCTGGCCGAAAAAAGGTCTGCCGTTCTGGTGGGGGGCGGTTTTCTATAGTTCAGCCCTGCTGGGTTAAACAGAAAAAAAAAAAAATACTAGTGCGTAGCAGGCTTTTAATTGTTCTTTGCTTCTATACATTTATTATGATACAGCAAACTGCACTTTCAGGTTTACTCAGATTTCATACTGCTAAAGCCATAAACTGGAATTATTTTTCATTCCTCTATTTTGATACAGAGCAAATAGGAGAATTTCATTAAAAATAATTACTGTGTGTTGCAATATAAAAAAAATAAAAAAAAATAAAAAAGGTTGCTAGCCATTTGCTTTGGAAGTGAAGCATAAAAATGTGTGTTTTCTATGAGCATTTGCTTGGAAAGCAGGATGAGGTCTGTGGGTTATCAGCTTGTTGACTTTCTCTTAGCTTCCATTCTTGTGGAGTTCTTCTGCCTCCAAGTGACTCTAACTGGCACTTTATTCAGCCACAGCAGAAGCTCTTACCACTAAATGCTCTTGTTTCTCAGCCTGGTCTTGCTGCTGTCTTTGCTCCTCATTCTCATCTGGCAGGTTCTCCTCTCGCTCTTGTTCTGCCTCTTCAAATTCATCTTCCCCTTGGTTATTGGGATCATCTGCAGGGTTCACATCGTCTCCAGCAGCCTAGTGTATGTGCATTAATCATGTTACTAAAACACTGGAAATGCTTTTGTTACACTAGAGTAATGTATTTTGTCTCCACTGGGTATGCTTCACATTCTATACAAAATAAATTATCCTGGGTTTATACTAAATAAAATACTGAACTTTAATTACACGAAAAGTTGTGATAAACAAACAAAACCATTGAGTTTCAGAGCTGCTCAAAATTTGTATACTTAAAAAACAAACCATAATTAAGATTAATTTGTCTCATCTAGCATTGCTTTAGTGTTCATATTAAACTTAGAAAAGCAAACATCTATCTTTTGCATCACAGCAGATTTTTTATAAATTGAAGACACACAAATTTGCATTCAGATTCAGAAATGATGTCCTGTCTCACACTAAAGTGGAGACAAATCAGAAGTGATTCTAATATCACCAGGTACATTAACAGACAAAGTAAATTAAAGTTTAACACCATTAGAGCTACAATACAATAAACAAACACAAGTAATCTGCGTATGTTTATTTTCTGAACCTACAAAAGAACCCCATTTAAGGTATTGTGGCTTCAGACCTATAGACTACATTTACCGTATATACTCCAGTATAAGCCAAGTTTTTCAGCCCCTTTTTTTTGGGCTGAAAGTGACCCCCTCGGCTTATACTCGAGTCAGTACCTGAGTCCATTGCAGAATCCAACCTCACCGTGCCCATTGCAGAATCCGATCTGTGTACCGGAGTCCATAACATATAAGGATGGCGGCCGTGCAGTGTTAAAAACTTGCGCTCCTCCTTGTGCTGTTCCGTGATAGGCGGAACATTCGGCTTCCCAGCAAACACTGTGTTCAGTGTTCCGCCTATCAGGGATGCCCTCTCGTCCGTGATAGACGAGAGGAAGAGAGGGCGTCCCTGATAGGCGGAACACTGAACACAGTGTTTGCTGGGAAGCAGAGTGTTCCGCCTATCACGGAACAGCACAAGGAGGAGCGTGAGTTTTTAACACTGTACGGCCGCCATCCTTATATGTTATGGACTCGGGTACACGGATCGGATTCTGCAATGGGCACGGTGAGGTCAGGCGGCAATGGACTTCATTTTCTCTGCGGTGACACTTCCCAGGGGTCAGGTCCAGAACAAATGTGCACTTAAAGAAATTGGACATCATTCAGCAAAGACACAGACAAAGACTGGCAGTCGATCTTGGAGTGGTAAGTCTGTAAGGGACAGTGGCAGAGAATAAATTTTTACATTGGCCAAAGTTAATTTTTATTTGTATGATTTTTAGGAAAACTTACACTAGTTATTTTTCAAGTTATGATGGTATTTTCGGCTTACAGTAGCTGCTGCATTTCCCACCCTCGGCTTATACTCGAGTCATTAAGTTTTCCCAGTTTTTGGGGTAAAATTAGGTCCTCGGCTTATACTCGGGTCGGCTTATACTCGAGTATATACGGTAATTAATAATCATCTGCAGGTTACCATGGACCAACAACACACATTGTTAAAACTGGTGTTAGGTCGTCCATAAAAATGAGAGAAAGGTTGGATGCTCATCCTTGCATAAACTCAAATGCACAGTTCAGTCAATCTTATGTGTTCATGGCTATGAATGATCACCATGACTTCCAGAGAACTTGCAAAAGGAGGGATAACTTGCAGTGATGGAACAAGACACTGAATCAAGTAAGAGCTCTAATGAAGGGATAGGGCCCCCTGAAACATGTAAGTGGAGGTCCTTTGTTCCAGGATGCCAGCCTGGTCCTCATCTAGGATATTACATCACAAGCTATTCTTTCTTATGATGGCTATATTCAAGTGAAAGTTTTTGCATCTGCATCTAGGGATCTGACATCTAATGAGATATGAGTTACCCATGTTCTGATCAAGTCACTTCTTTGTAAGTGCAATTAATCTATATTATATTGATTATAAGGCGTTTTATCTGCAATATCTGGTGTGTTCTGTTTTGTTTTATCTACAGTCTAGTTATATTTGCCTTTGGATATATATAGAGCTTGCAAAGATGAGCAGAGAGCCTGGGCACCAGTGAGGCGTGTTACATTTGAAGATTACATTTTCTTTATGGACACAGCCTGCAGGTGTCCAGGTATCTTTACATCCACTAGACTACTTCCCTGCTAGAGGCGACTCTACCAATTTGACTTTACAGAATTGTTCTAGTTCTATTGTAGCACAGAGAAATGCAAAAATACATCTTTAGATTTGTTTCAAGTAGACTAAACTGTAACCCTAATGAAAACGTATGTGTAAACATCAATATAAATCAGTGGTCTTGATTCCAGGCAAAGTTTCAGTAGCCTTGCGTGCCTTCATAAATGAGGATACATTTCCTGATGCTAATCAATGAGAAAGATTACAGTACTTCATTAGTGGCCTCCATACATTTTAACTCACAGCTACTGCACTAACAACACCTAAGGGATAGTGACAAAGCTCATCTGTTTTGCAAATTATTAAATTTGCTGCAAAGCTTTTTATTAGCATTGTATGGCCATATGAATAGGGAGACTTATATCCAACGTGTCATCATGGCTTCTACTTAAGGTATCACCATATATCACACTTACATCTTGCCGCTCTCTGCTTGCAGGCTGCTGATCTATAGCTCCTTCCTCGTTTGCATTCTTAGCAGTATTTTCTGCTTCTTCAGCTTCATCTTGATGATTCTCTCTTTCATATGCTGCAATGCAATGCAATGACATTAGATATATATTATATGACAACAATAATGCAGGTCTTGAAGGTTATGATTCATGTTTTACAGCATTAGGATTTCGCTGGTTTGGCTTGGTTCGGTGACTTTCCTCAGGCAAGCAATAAAAATTCACAGAAGCGTTGTGAATTTCTGTCAGTGTTGGAAAGCCAAGGGGGTACTTGTTATATGCCTAGCTGATGACTGTGGTAAATAAATGAGTGATAAGTAAACAAATAAAAACGGGTGTGTCTAAATATAGATAGCTGATTTATTTTTTGCTCAACTCCAGCCAAAATCTAGAGAAGGGTTACAGCCCCTGTCAGGTATTTATTGCTGTCTGTGGCAATACAGATCAGATATCCTCACACTTCCTGTCAGGACAGAAAATGATGGCAAATCTCTCCAATGCTAACACAGACTAAAAATACTTTTTTTTTAAACATTGCAGGTGGGTTAGATCTTCTATCCACTCCCCACTTCCTCCTGTTGGGTGTCACAGGGACAGGAAGAGGGAAAAAATCTTCCTAATGGAGTTAGCCAAAAATCTACATTTGACAAAAATGTTTAATTTTACCCAATCCACCCAAAAACGGTTTCCTCTGGAGTCAAGCTTTATATTTAGTTAGGATATCCTGTGTATTTGGCTGATAACCCTAAAGCATGTTACACAGTCTGATAGAATATTGCATGAAACCTATAGTCATGTGAAAAAGTAGGTACACCCCATGGAAATTGTTGACTTTTTCAAATATATGGACAGGAAAACCTATGGTCTTCATTCAAACAGAGAATACAGATAGAGGTGATACATGAATAAAATCACAAGCAAAATGTAACCTTTAAATGATTTATACATCAAAAATATAATTTTGATCACTCCTACATGCACATTCTCTTCAGTTGTAAGATGTTTGTAGGCTTTCTTGGATAAACTGCCCCATTTTAAAACACCCTCCCCCCACCTCATACAATTTCAATGAAATTCATATCAGACCCTAAATATCTGTCTATATCTATCTAGGTAAAAATAAATCAGGTTCTACGTGCATAATTCCCAAGAGGTTCTTGTCATTGACGCCCAATCTGGAACACCTAATTTCATGGATTTGATGTGGTGGGAAATGTGGGGTGTACTTATTTTTTTTCCACATTTTCGCTAATTTAGATAAGAATGAATACATGTCAATTTTATTTGTTCAAGTATATCACTGTTATCTGTAGGCACTGTTTGGATTAGGATCTAATATTTGCCTGCTCAAAGAGTCAAAAATATTCATGAGGTGTACTTACCTTTTCACATAACTGTATATCGGAAAAGAAAAGATACAGCTTATAGCTAAACATGTGCTACAGGGACTAAGTATTATGGATGTGTTATCCTTTGTTTTATTTCTGTAAGAATATTCCATTATCTAGGCAAATATAATTCATGAGTATTCATGATTGCACTGGCAAACAGTATGCTCCCTTATGAATAATGAGAACTGAAAACTGTCCCCTGAATGCCTTGCACCATGCCTATTGATAGTCAAAAGTGGCTCAAAGTGATCTAATTCAGCTTAGGGCCATAATCCATGGTATGGGATTTATTACAAAAAGAAGGGAGAATTTAACAGAAGACATTTCTAATGAAAGCTTGTAGTGACATTGAATATATATATTCAAAGATAGAAGCACAATATTTATATCAGGATGATACTTAGATTAATGGATACTAAATACAATGTTCATTTTACTGGCCTTTGATAAAACGTAAAAACCTTGATTCAATCTCCTTGGCTTATTGCAGTGTAGAAAAAAATAAGTTATAGCCTCAGAAATCAGAAACAGTGGAATATACGAGTACTAGCCAATCATCTCAATGTCTTGCACCCAGCTTTAGCCATTTGTTTGACTGCCCAGCAGAACACATGAACAATACCCATTGAGACCGCAGAGGGAGTGAAGCAGCAGATGTTAACTGGCAATGGCTTATAGAATTAAGCAATAGAGATTGGGTCTGATTGTTTTTTTTTCCCTGACAGCCAGGTGACTCAAGGAGGTTTTGAACCCATGACTTTCTTTGTACTGGTCCTGCTGTATTGCCTCTGAGCCACACCTTAGCTCATTATTCAGCCTGGTTTCCAACTATGCCTTGTCCTGCATGCAGCACTGAGGGCTGGATCTTGCTTCGCAATAAGCACCTGTCACTCACGGTTCAGCTGAGGCAGTTTATCAAATCAGCTGGGTATAAAACACTGCCTCACCCTGAGGGCTGTGTCAGTTCAGTTCATTGTCTCTTGTATTGCCAAAGGTTCCTGGTTTCCTGTGTTCCTCCTCGTTAACTCTGACTTCTGGAATCCCCTGACTACGGCTTCGCCTCGAAAATCCTTTGGTAATTTCCCTCTTTTGTACTGGATAGCCAGATCCCTTTTCCTGTCAAGCCCCCGTGCTCAGATTCACAGCCCAAGTAGCCTTTTACCTAGTTACCGTGGGCTGTGTGTATTTGCAAGGGTGAGCATACATCTCTGCACTATGGACTCCAACCAAGGTAAGCCATTACATAATGAACTGACCATCATGGGGCCCGCAGAGATGTACAAGATGCTCACCTCCCTTGCTCAGCAAGTCTCCAGCCTGGGCCAGACCGTTTCAGAGCTGCAGCTTCCAGCCCTGGAACCAGCATGTCCTGAGCCATTTGTTGTGATGCCAGAGAGGTTTGACGGTAGCCGTGCATCCTTCTTGTGCTTTAAGATGGATTGCGAGCTGTTTGCTCTTAAGCCTAGGACCTATGCAACCGATTATATAAAGGTTCGCGCTACCATCAACCTGCTCACTGGGCAAATCAAAACATGGGCTCATCAGGTACTACAGGAAAGGAGTCTTGGACAGCTGGGAAGCATTCATGTTAGCCCTGGACTCTCACAATACAGTTTCAAAGAAAACCAGTGTTCCCAAGTCTGCTTCTAGTTCACGTGGCCTACGGGGACCCAGGGACAGGAATACCCTGTACAGATATGACTCCAAGCCATCCCAGTACGTGCCAAGCTATGATGCTCTAACTCCACAAAGCCTAGAGGATATATACACACCTACCCTGGAAGATGTGGAACCCATGGAGATCGGGGTCATCCAGACCAAGCTGTCTATAGGTGAAAGAGAGCAGAGGAGAGGCTGTGGCCTTTGTTTCTATTGTGGAGAAAGAGGGCACTTTATCTCTCTCTGCCCAACTCGCCCACCTCGGCCAAAGGTTGTTCAAGTGGGTACTATTAGGATCCATCCTGCTACCCCTGCTAATCAGCCTGTAAACTGCCAAGGTTGCCGTAAGACCTGTCCACGTTCAATGACACAAACGGGTACCCTGACTATGGTGGTTAACGATACCAGTATCCCTCAAGAACCCACATACAATACCCCTGAGAAGTCCCTACCATCTGGCCTAGAGGCAAATATGCAACCTCCTGACAACAGACCAGTTCCTGTAGTCATCCCAAGCTCAACAGTGGTAAGTGCAGTAACATCATCCTGTCCTGCCAAAGAACCACCTCCTGCTCCAGAGACGTCTTCACTACCTCCTGAGAAAACATCTGTTCCTGATACCATCACTACTTCTGTAGTGACATGCACCATCACTACTTCCTGTCCTGCCAAGGAAGTTCTACCACCTGTCTGCACGTATGCCTCGAATGGCACCATAGTCTGTAAGCAGGATCTGGAGAGGTTTGAAAAAGCTTTGCAAGCGATGAATGCCTCCCCTGCAAGAACTTCAAAAGCAACAAAGACCAAAAAGAAAAAGTCTTCTAATACTACTGTTGGTGCATTGTTTCCCCATGAACTAGATGAAGACTGTACATATGGCATGGATGCCTATGGCAGAACATTCCTCCTACCAGACGACATGCTCGACTACTCAGGTGAGGAGGGTGGTTCTGACCTAGAGGGCTATGCCTATGAGGAACTACCTGTTCATGCCCAGAGGGCGTTTCTAAGGGGGGGGGGGACTGTCACGGTTCCTACCGTGCCATGCAAACAGCCAGGTGTGGCCACCCCCCAGGTGGCTCAAGGAGGTTTTAAACCCATGTCTTTCTGTGTACTGGTCCTGCTGTATTGCCTCTGAGCCACACCTCAGTTCATTATTCAGCCAGGTTTCCAACTATGCCTTGTCCTGCATGCAGCACTGAGGGCTATACTCTGGATCTTGCTTCGCAATTAACACCTGTCACTCATGGTTCAGCTGAGGAAGTTTATCAAATCAGCTGGGTATAAAACACTGCCTCACCCTGAGGGCTGTGTCAGTTCATTGTCTCTTGTATTACCAAAAGGTTCCTGGTTTCCTGTGTTCTTGTTTTGAAGTTTCAGTGTTCCAAGACTGACCCCGGCTTCTGACCCTGGCTCTGCTCCTTGTTAACTCTGACTTCTGGAATCCCCTGACGATGGCTTCACCTCGACAATCCTTTGGTAATTTCCCTCTTTTGTACTGGATATCCAGATCCCTTTTCCTGTCAAGCCCCCGTGCTCAGATTCACAGCCCAGGTAGTCTTTTACCTAGTTACCGTGGGCTGTGTGTATTTGCAAGGGTTAGCATACATCTCTGCACTATGGACTCCAACCAAGGTAAGCTGTTACACTATGGGACTTAAACAAATCTGGTTGAGAGATTGTAAGAACACACAGGGTGGATTACAAACATGATGCAAAGTATGTCAGAAACTGCTGAGGAACTCTGTAATTGATCATATAATTAAAGGATATT
This sequence comes from Rana muscosa, assembly GCA_029206835.1. Taxonomy (NCBI): domain Eukaryota; kingdom Metazoa; phylum Chordata; class Amphibia; order Anura; family Ranidae; genus Rana; species Rana muscosa. Next base: position 576,297,199 of record CM055121.1, read on the forward strand.
ACATGGTATTTAAGATGCACAGGACACTGATCGCACTATCATGATCTCTATGTATTGGTCACTGATTTTTTCACCATATAAGTGCAGATCAAAAGACTCAGTTTTTGCAAAACACCTTCTAGCCTATTTTTATTTTCCCGAAATCTTCCTAAGGACATAAACAACAGACTTCAATAAAGCACAGCAGGTCTGCCATTAACATCCATCTTCTAAGTGAAAGGGTAACACCTCATGAGGATCCAAAGGGAAGCATTATCGGACAGTCATTAAGTTCCTGTTATATATTACCTTGTTTAAGTCCATTCATTTTAGTCCTTTAGGGCCGCTTCATTCGCCCCCACACAAGGGTCGTAGTCTGTTAGCAAAGTATTTCAATGGGGCCATAGATGGATTCATGCAGGCAGCATGCACAAGATCAATTTATTTCAGTTACTGTCTTTGCTGAATGTATACTAATATAGGTAAGAAGATCTTTTTTTTCCCTTAGATCCTGTTGTGCTGCACTGTGAGGATTAAATAGAGACTGTCCTCTCTGCACTGCAGCATTCTTATAAATGTAACCAGACAAGACAACCAAATGTTTCATGTGCAACAAATAACTGTTCAAATACACAACAAGGAACACTATAAGTATATACAACCAGCCGTCTGCACTTGCCAATGACTGATTTGTAGGCTTACCAAATACTAATAATTTTAGGTAGAATAGCTAAAAAAAATTGTAGACGTGAAAATACCATGAAATGGGTACAATACATTACAGTGGAACCTAGGATTGCGAGTAACGCGGTTAACGAGCGTTTCGCAATACGAGCACTGTCTTTTGAAAGATCCTAACTCGGTTTGCGAGTGTTGTCTTGCAAAACGAGCAGGATTCAGGCCAAAGCGGTGTGCAGTACCGCGTTTGGCCTGAGGTGGGGGGGCGCCGGAGTCGAGCGGCGCTGTTCGGAAATGCTCGGAAAGACTCGGAAATACTACGTTCCTGAGCCTTTCCGAGGTTTGCCGAGGTCAGCCGAGCTGTCCTCGGGCCTTTCCAGCTGTTTCAGAGGCTCTCCGGCGCCCCCTCCGCATCTGACCGCATGCGGTATTGCATGCCATTGAAGTCAATGCGGAACAAATTAATTTCGTTTCCATTGACTTCAATGGGGAAACTCACTTTAATATGCGAGTACTTTGGATTACGAGCATTCTCCTTGAACAGATTATGCTCGTAATCCGAGGTTTCACTGTACTTTATATTAAAAATACTACTAACTTACGTTAGATATACAATATTTAAACTTCCAATTCATTCTGAAAGAATTAACTATGAATTAAGTTATACCTAGAAAGGAAAGTGACGTTTTGATGCTTACAAATGCTTTGTCCACTTGAAGAATTTTACCTTGAAAGAGATTCTATGGGAATAATTTACTAGAGGGGTAGCAAAGCACTAAGCAAGGTGAAGCTGTGTTTACTGCAGTGATCTTATTAGATGCAAGAAAATCCCTTGTATATCATTGGGTATTCAAAGTGAACATAGTTTCACCTTTTTCGCTAAGCTAGGAGCTGGCATCCACTGATGGTAAACTGGCATTTTTGGGTGGATTGTTGGTCCCTGAAATGCCCCAAAACTGCCTCATACATACACATCAATGCAATTAATAGTCACAGTACCCACAAAGTGCTGTGGCATGTAAAAAGGAGGCATTTTGACTAATCTGTAAATTTCATATCTTGGAGTACATTACAGGACACAGACAAAGTATTTATAGACCATGAGTTTTTGGCCTGTACCATCTGGTGATTGAACATCTGCAAGCATTTGAGGACACCCAAACTGGCTGCCTCCCCTATAACCCTACCCCATTCTGGGAGTCCTCAGTTTTGTAGCAAGAAATGCAGAGTAACCAAGGAATGGAAGAGAGGGTGGTCTCCAGATATTGAATTTACAGGTAGGTCATAATACACTTAATCATATAGTACCGGATATAGGCAAAGTGTTCATAGACCCTTGGACATCTCTAAGCAATTCATGAGAAAGGTGAGCAACAACTAGGCAAACAGAACAACAAGGGTCAACAGACCCAACTTCAGAGTGCCACTATATTGCAGGCAAAAGCTGCATCCATAGAGGACCTTGAAAAGGTATGAACAGAGGACCAGGTGGTGATCTTACTAAGCTGTGTTACAGAGGCAAGGTGTCGGAAAGCCCAGGAACCTCCCACAGATCTGATAAAATCAGCGCATAAGAGCGCAGGAAATGTGTCCTTGCAGTGTAAGCATGTATTTGTTCATGAACAATGAATAACTTTAAAGATTTTGCAGGTCATTTTGTACTCAAAGGGGCTTGGTGAGTCAGAAAAAACAGTCAGAACAATGCCAAGGCTTTTACAGACAGTGAGACTTTTCCACATTAACATGCATGTTGCGAAAAAGCTCCCTCTTGAATTATATGGAAGTTTGCGTAATAAAAATCTTCTGCAGCCAATACAGAATTCAGGTCCTTTTCATTCCCATATGTATCTGCCTAGGCAGGCATGTCAGGATTCGACTCAGGTCGAGACGTAGGGGAATAGGTCTGGCGTTTCTAAGCCCTGAACAGAGAAGGCTGCTAAAGCCATTATTTGTTTGAGGAATTGTGACATTGATGCAGAGAGTTCTGATTTTGTCAGGCAGGCCCGCTTGTTGCATGGCTCAAATAAAGCTTATGTTAGAATCGATTCCTGGTCTAGTGCACGGAGCGCATCATCACGCTTGAGTGTTGTGCGGTCCTTTGGCAGAGCGAATGTTCGCCTGTGGTTTTGCAATGGCTCCCTTTCGCATGGTGTTTGCCATAGCAATGGGTGAGGATATTCCCCTGTTGGACACTCATGGAGTATAAAGGTATAAAGAGTCTAGGCAGAAGTGACAGTAAAGTGTGCAACCAGTCGTGTGAACACATGGTCATCCACCTGAGACTGAGCTCTGAGTGGATACATTTTAGCGTCAAGTTGGAAAAGTTTACATTGTAATGTGAATACATTCCAAACATAGCCCCAGTTTTTACAGTAACAGTCAGGGATATACAGAGTGATACGGTCTTACCTGTCCACGACACTGGACTGTATACAAAGTCATCTTGGGCATATCCCTGAAAGGTACTTCAGGGACTGGGTTCTATAGAGATGGGCCATGGACTTGGACCTGTACAGTGCCCTGCGGCTGACTACATGCGTTGCACTGCTGAGGTAAGTGACCATGCAGCATCCAGCACCCTAAGCAACATTACAAACCATCCCCACAGCATGGGGACTGGGTATGACTTCCAAACTTTTCCATGGGATGTGCTGACACATTAGGATGAGCCCCCTGTATAGTAATAGACTAGAATAGGCTGCCAGCTAAGGATGCATAAAAAAATATAAAACAAATAACAGTATATGGACCTCAGTGCCTGTGTGAATGAGACCCCACACCGAATCGCAAATGAATGTTCAGAAGTTTGTGGCGCATACAGTTAGGCCCCTTTTACACGGACGGATAGAATGGTGCTTTTAGCTGCGGATTTTCTAGTTTTCTACCGCAGCTAAAAGCACACAATGCTTTCCTATGGCCCCATTCACACACAGCGTTTAGCTGCAATTTCGTTACATGCGGTTCGGTGCGAATAGAAAAAATAGAATTGAATGCGTCCAGGTGCGATGTAGCGCAGCTATCTGCACATAACTGCAGGTAATCGCAGTGCACTGTGTCAGCTGCGGATAGCAGCGTGAACAAAATAAAAAAACAGGAAGCACATCAAAATAAAAATGGTTGCTATGGGGATGACAATTGCCAACCGCAGCTAAACGCAGCCGGATGTAAACGCACGTAAATGCAGCTAATCGCAGTGTACAAATGCAGCTGATCGCTGTGCCTGGGGTCTTGAATTTCAAAAGAAAGAAACATGCTTTTAACTGCGGCAGAACAGCCGCCCGTGTGAAAGGGGCCTTAAACTTCCATACTGCCTTATGAATTCTGCAATGCACTGTGAGAATGCTTCATGCCAGTAAATTAGCACACTTTTAACTGAAAAGATGATGACAACCTAATGGAGAAATACGAGATCAGTACAGATCTACGTATACAACTCTGATGCCCAAACACAAATTTGATTACGTGATGCCTCTTAAGGGATAAGTTCACCTTTTGAGAAAAAATGTAAGTAAATGCACATTTCTATGCAGTGGCAGGCTCCTGCAGACTCTCAGGCAGTTACTTGAGAGCAGGAAGTTCAATGAACTACGTGACCACTCACCAGCACCCTCGAAGTTCATTGAGAACTGCAAGCTATCAGATGCAATGGCTGATGGTAGTTGTAGTCTAATCAGTCACAAGAAAATGTGCATGAATGACATGCCTGTGTGGACCGAGCCCTGGGGGTGCATGCTGAACATGTTACATATTACACCCAAAATATGGTTGTAACATGTTCAGAAAGGTGAACGTATCCTTTAAAGTAAAACTAAAAGGCAAAACTTTTTTTTCTTTTCATTTTAAATAGGGTAATGGAGGGTTATAACTTCTGTCAGGCTACAGGAAGGAAAAGAGAGAGGAAACAGGAAGAGAGAGGAAACCCCTCCAAGGTGAAGGAATCCCGGAGTATCACCAAGGTCATCAGATATGATGTCCCAATTGGAACATTCCCTCTATTACTGTCCTGGTGTCAACCCAAAATTCAGGATTTTCTTTTACTTTCACTTTTAATAACGGTAAACAGGACAAATAGAGAGGGTGAATCTCCCTAAGGCCCCATTCGCACAGGGGCGGCACGACTTCGGGGGCGACCTCAGCGGCGCGATCTCAAGACGACTTGAGACGCCCGCCGAGGCGATTTGCATAAAGACTTCTGTATAGAAGTCAATGCAGGTCGCCTTGGGTGGCCCCCAAAAGTAGTACAGGAACCTTTTTCTAAGTCGGAGCGACCTGAGTCGCTCCTATTAGAACGGTTCCATTGAACAGCGTGGGACGCGACTCGTCAGGCGACAGAGTCGCCCCTGTGTGAACCGGGTCTAAAGGGGGCACAGACAGCAATAAAAACTGACCGGTGTTCTATTTTCTCTCCACTCTATCCAAAGCTAAAAAAAAAGTTTTGCTTTTAGTTATACTTTGAGAATAGGAGGATTGTGTTGTTGTTGGAAAAGGATTTGCTGTAAGCTGTGTAATTACAGTATTAGCATACATGACTGTCACAACTCACTGGTTACTCCTCTGCCTAAGATGCAGAATACTAATATTGGTAAGATTTACAATTCCATTTATAACATACTGGCATTATGTACAAACATGTTCTGTAATGGTTCAGCAACAAACTGTTAAATAGAATGTGTTAAATTATAAATAATACACAAACATTACTGTGTTCTCAGCAGGAGTGTTTTTATGAAATCAGTAGGCCTATGTGCACTCTCAGAGGAAAAGAAAATGGAATGCATGAAAGTGGACATGGTTTACATTGTGCTAAATATTGAGCGTGGCTTAAAAGGGTGTGGTTAGTCTGAGATGGTAATGAACTTCCATACCCTAATCAGAGCTGGACCATGGAGCAATGGAAGAAGGTGGCCTGGTCTGATGAAAGAAGTTTGCTTTTACAGCATGTGGATGGCCGGGTGCATGTGCATCCCTTTTACTTGGAAAAAAAAATAGCTATAAGGCAAGGCAAAAGGTTTGCATGCTTCAGTAAGGAAATCACCAGAAGGTGGTGCTATTGCAGAGCTTTTTGGGGCGGAAGTGCAGAAGTGGTCAGACCCTGTAACAGCGTGGTGTGTGAGGGAGGGTAGACCAGAGGACCGGACCCCCGTGACCGAGAGTGGCAGCGGGTGACCGGGATACCGTAAGAGGGAGGGGAGACCAGAGGACCGGACCCCCCCCCGTGACCAAGAGCGCAAGCGGGTGACCCGGGAACCCAGCGGTGGCAGGAGCGGGACATCGTGGTGGTGGAGAGGGAGTAACTGGGGACAGTAATCATCCCACAGACATGGACAGAGGAGGCGGTGGGGAAATCCAGGGGGACTGGGAGGTAGAATGCTGACAAAGAGAGGCAGCGGGTAAGTGAACTGCAGACCGGAGGGGGAGTGTGACAGAAGGAATAGAGGAGTGTCGGGACAGAAGGGAGTACCTGTGTATTGTGAAGATTGTGAGTGCCTGTGTAGAGTGCTGCGAGTGCCTAAGTGCTGTGAGTGCACGGGTGCTGCGAGTGCCCGAGTACACAAATGCTGTGAATACCCGAGTGCAGGAGTGCTGTGAGTACCTGTATATGTGAGTATCTGTGTATTGTATTGAGTATTAGTGTCAGGAAGCTAGATGTTAGTTAATTGGACAGAGCATCATTCCCAATCCCCATTAATTTAGTAGGTACGACGACCGGCGGGGATGGAGATGCGACTTGGTGTACATCTTGCGGCATGTATGCGTTCCTTGATCATCTGATCGAGGGCAAATTCTGCTGTGCAAAATGTAAGCACGTTGATTCCCTTGAAGCCCAGATCTAGGGAAGCAACTGTCAACACTGAAAAGAATCTCCATCCCAAATGAGAGCTGGGAATATACTTGGCAGGTGCCGGCAGGGGCCAGCACAGAGATGGGTGGAGACAAAGTTGTGCAAGCACCAGAGAAGAGTAGATGGGTGACAGTCAGAAAGAGTAGAGGGGAAAGAGTCAGGGAGGCCGATCCTGAGCTGGAACATCCCAATAAGTACGCCCCGTTGGTGAAACCAGTCAGGGACCAGCATTGCTGGAGCAGAGTGATGCCCCTAGCTGCCAGGGGAAGAACTTCTCCAGTGAGAGTGGGGGGGGGGGGGAGATTTTGGTGGTGGGGGACTCAATTCTCAGAAGGATAGAGAGGGCAATCTGTCACAAGGATCTGAAGCGCTGAACTGTATGTTGTGTACCAGGTGCCGGGATGACCCAGCTGTCATGGTGCACGTTGGCAAAAAACGATTTTAGGGATTTAGGGGCTAAATTGAGAAAAAGGACCTACAAGGTAGTATTTTCAGAAATACTACCGGTACCTTAAGCCACACCAGAAAGGTAGCGGGTGATTAGGGAAGTAAACCAGTGGCTGAGGAGCTGGTGTAGAAAGGAGGGGTTTGGGTTCCTGGAGAACAGGGCTGACTTTTCAGTTGGTTACAAGCTCTATAGAAGGGACGGACCGCACCTAAATGAGGAGGGTGCAGATCTGCTGGGAGTGAAGATGGCCGAAAGGTTAGAGGGGCTTTTAACCACTTCAATACCAGGCACTTATGCATCTTCCTGCCCAAGCCAATTTTCAGCTTTCAGCACTGTCGCAATTTGAATGACAATTGCGCGGTCATGCTACATTGTACCCAAACAATTTTTTTATCATTTTGTTCCCATAAATATAGCTTTCTTTTGGTAGTATTTGATCACCTCTGCGATTTTTATTTTTTGCGCAACAAATAAAAAAAGACCGAAAATTTAGAAAAAAATTAAGTTTTTCTTTGTTTCTGTTAATTTTTTTTGTAAATAATAGGATTTTTTACTCACCGTAAAATCCTTTTCTCTGAGTTCATGGACTGACACAGCTTCCTATTGACAAGTGGGTATTATCCTATCTTTAGGAGTGACTAGGCAGAAAAAAACTTGTAAAAAGTGTTACATCACACCTTCTACAGCACCGCCCAGGCGGCGGACCCTCTGGGTATAATCCCTCTCTCTGCACCTTGCATATCAGTTCGTCAAAAAGCAGTACAAACTTAAAAACGAGGGGTGGGTGCTGTGTCAGTCCATGAACTCAGAGAAAAGGATTTTACGGTGAGTAAAAAATCCTATTTACTCTTTCGTTCATGGACTTACACAGCTTCCTATTGACAAGTGGGACGTCCCAAAGCAGTGTCAAAAACGAGGGGTGGGAACAGCATTAAAACAACTTCACCCCAAACAAAACAGAGCTCCTCAACAGAGGAGTTGCAACTCTAAACAGCCGCAATACCTTGCGGCCGAAGAAGCATCCGAAGATGCACACACATCAACTTGTAAAGTTTAGTGAAAGTGTGAACAGGCGAGCAGGTCGCCGCCTTACACACCTGGTGAAATAGACGCTAGATGCTCTCAGAGCTTGGGCAGCGTCCAAAAAATACAACGTCTTCTCCTAGGATTCGACGGATGAAGACACAAGGATGGTAGCACAATGTCTTCCTTGAGATGGAAGGTTGAAGACCCTAGGAAGAAAAGAAGGCTGCAGACACAGCACCACCTATCCTTGTGGAAGATCAGATAAGGAGCCTTGCATGCCAAGGCTGCCGGCTCAGAAAACCGTCTTAACTGAAGTAAACCAAGAGGCATATCTTGCCCTGGTCGAATGCGCTGGGAAAGGGAGGCGCCTGACCCTTTATGGCGTAAGCCTGATCACGATCTCTCGGATCCACCTAGAGATGGTGGCCGACGAGACTGCTGTGCCCTGCTTGGGACCAGCCACCGAAACAAACAGTGAGTCTGGACTCTGGAACGTAGCAGTACCAGACAAGCATTCTCTCAGAGTTTGGACAACGTCCAAGGAATGCAACGTCGTCTCCTTAGGATTCGACGGATGAGGACACAAGGATGACAGTACATGTCTTCCTTGAGATGGAAGGTCGAAACACGACCTTAGGAAGAAAATAAGGCTGCGGACGCAGCACCATCTTATCCTTGTGGAAGATCAGATAGGGAGGCTTGTATGACAAGGCTGCCTGCTCAGAAACCTGGCTTACAAGGGAATCTCCCTGATGTTCTCAAACTGTGGTTTCTGAGGCACTTAGAGGCCATGCTGTTAAAGCCATTGACTGCAAGCAGGATGGCATATGGGACCCTGCGCCAGCAGGTCCTCTCGCAGTGGTAGACGCCAAAAGGACGTCTGTTATACAAGCCTCACGGAGGTAGTGGAGGGTGGACCGGAGGGGCCGCCTGCCGAACCCACTGTACAAACGTTCTCACTAGAGAGTGAGCCACCAGGGGTTGTTGGAAAAGACAGCCAGGGCAGATACCTGCCCCCTAATTGTACTTAAAGGGGTTGTAAAGGTTTGTTTTTTATTTTCCAAATGGGTTCCTTTAAGCTAGTGCATTGTTGGTTCACTTACCTTTTCCTTCTATTTACCTTCTAAATGTTTTTTTCTTTGTCTGAATTTCTCACTTCCTGTTTCTCCTCACTAAACTTCACACCATCATCCGAGTGGTGTGGAGTCAGCCAGAACAGCTTACTGAACAGCTTACTGAGGAGGAACAGGAAGTGAGAAATTCAGACAAAGAAAACAAAGAATAAAAACATTTAGAAGGGAAATATAAGGAAAAGGTAAGTGAACCAACAATGCACTAGCTTAAAGGAACCTATTTAGAAAATAAAAAACAAACCTTTACAACCCCTTTAAGTAAAATTTTTTGCCCGTTCCCTGCTGAAGAACAGCCGGACTCTGGAACCAAATAAGTACACGGATGCCACCTCATTGCCTCACAATTGGATATGCAGGTCTTCCAAGTGCGATGGTAATCTTCCTAGGGGATGATTTCCGAGCACTCTTCATGGTAGAGATCACCGAGTCTGACAGGCCCCCGGTCTCTTAGCACCTGGCTCTCAAGCCATGCGGTTAAGCCAGTGACTGTAAAACAGGATGGCGTATGGGACCTTGCAACAGCAGGTCCTTCCTTAGGGGTAGATGCCAAAAAGGCGTCTGCCAGACGCACTAGATCGGCGTACCAAGGACACCGAGGCCAATTCAGAGCAATTGGGACCATTGTAATCCTCTCTGCCTCCAGTCTGCGAAGCAGATGAGGAAGGAGCTTCTGAGGAGGAAGGCATAGATTAGTCGGTACTGACTCCCCTGAGGAGTCCAGAATCAACCCTAGACACACTAGGAGTTGGGACGGTACCAATACTGACTTCTGAGTGTTCAGCACCCCACCAGTATCAGAGGGTATGACAGGTTATAGACACGCTTACTTCTAAATTTAAGTCTGAAGTGACCCTCAGAAGATCATCCAAGTTGCCCATGATAGCGAAGCCACGCTGTCTTAGTAGGGCCAGAATCGGGGCAAGCACCCTGGTGAACACCCTTGGTGCCGATGCCAGGCCAAAGGGGAGAGCCACCATTGGTAGTGGTATTCTCCGTCCGCCAATGCAGACATCTGATGCCTGGTGCAAATGGAGACATGCAAGCATGCGTCCTTGATGATCAAGGATGCCGGAAAATCCTCTGGATGGAGGGGAGCGCAACAGAGCGAGCCAACTCCTTTCTGGACCCTTTGAACCCCCTCCTTCTTCAGCACTACGAACAGATTAGAGTAGGACCCCTGAACCCGTTCCTGTACTAAGACAAGAAGGCCCACCCTGCGTATCAGCAGGTCTTGGACCGCCCCATGTACGGTTTCCCGACAAGTCGGCTCAAGCTGGCGGTTAAGAGGGAAAAAAATCTGTTTGGTAGGCAAGCAAGGTTGGGCTTGCAAACCCAGGGACGCTTCTGTCCCTCAGCAGGCGCCTTATCGGCCTGGGGTTGTTTACTTGCCGCACATTAGACAGACGAAAGAACCGCTTGTGCGCGGTGAAGGAGGGCCCTAGCCTATGGCGTGGCTCCTTACCTTCTTTTGGATTGCAGAAGCAATGTGCTCTTACCTCCTGTGGCATCTTAAAAGATGTCATCCAGAGAGACCCCAAAAGTCTGTCGCCTTAAAAGGGCCGGTCCAACAGGGCCTTCTAGGAAGATTGGTCCGCAGACCAGCACCGTAGCCAGATCAGGCGGCGTAACGCCACCACATAAACGGAGGCTCAAGACAGCAAGGGAATAGTATCCATATCTGACTCGCAGACAGACTCAAGGCCCTGTATCAACTGGTCGGCCAGAGCTACCTCGTTAGGAGGAGTCTCCCGTGTCTTTAACCCCTGGAGTAGCCTTTTTGCGTACTCAGTCAGTGTCTGAGCCGTCAGAAAAAACCCCACCCAATGCTGGACGTACCGCTGAGCCCCCCACTGTGTATAGGTAGCGAGTGTCCCTGAAGACAGGAGCCCCTTCCACTGGAATCGTGGTAAGTTGTTAAGTCTGGACACAGGGGGGTCCACTATCGGATGAGAGGTCCATTTTTTCAGGAACTCTCCTCAAGAGGGCCGAACCACCCCAAAATTTTTGGGGCTGCAAAAAACCCTCAGTGGGTCTTCCCACTCCTTGTACAAGAGCTTATCAAGATAAGAGACACAAGGAAACACTTTAGCAGTGCGGGCCGGTTTACGGAACCCAAAGGGGACCGGTGTCTCTGCTGCTTTAGCAGCATTCTCCCATTTTAGCGTATCCCGCATTGCCGTGATAAAGTCAGATACCAAAGCCTTTTTGCGTGCTGACCTGGACTTGGAGTCATTCTCACTGTCTGACCGGTCACGGTCTGCAGTCTCTGATGCATCAGAATCCGGGCCATGAGCCACAGCCGGGCCTGGTTCTGCATCAGAATTATCCCCAGAAGATGGCTGGGGACAGAGGGCGATTTCCACCCCCCGTGTTCCCATGCGCTGCTACTACCTTGGCAACAAAGCCTCCACGGGCACCAGCTGCCAACTCGGGTGTTTCAGGGGAAAAAACGTCTGCTTCAGATGCCATGCTGACCCACGCGCTGTCGCCCACAGGGACTCCAGGCAAGGTATCAATAGGCCACCCTCCTAGCTGCTACAGAGATGCAGATCTCCCAGAGGACTCCCCAACCTTGGAACGGTACCACCATCGCTGCCATGTGCTCCGCCTGTGATGCTATCCCACCACTGCCTGTGTCAGTCTGATTCTCATCAGCGTTCCCTGTGTGAATTCACGACAGTGAAATGCACCCTAGAGGCCGAAGACTTCGGCAAAATGGCCTCCAAGCGGCCGTATTGAAAACAATGTGGGCCCTAAGAAAATGGCCACCGAGCTGACAGTAGAGGCAAAAAACGCCCCTCCGCGGGCCACAAAAAAATGTCCGCCGGGCGGCGGTAATTACATAGGGGCGTAAACCACAAGAAACATGGCCTCCGAACAGTCGATAGAGGCCAACAGGCATGGACCACCCCAAAATGGCCGCTGACAGCATGGAGGGAGAAAGGCACACACAGGTAAACAAAATGAATTTTTTTTAAACAACAGCTACAGCGCAGCCCCGCTCCAGATGGAGCCCCCCAGGTGACCCCCAGCACCCAGCAGCCTTAGCTCACAGCCCAGGGAGGAGGGAAGGCAGGGAGAGAGGAAAGAAAGGGGCCACAACTACTTACTTGATCGCTCCAGGAATGTACAGCCAAGTCACCCTGCCGAAGCAGGGGAGCTACTTGCCTTTCCTGCGTGGATCATGCTGGAAGACATTCCGGACAGATCATCATCCATGCATGGAGGTGACTGTCGGCCAGGCATGCTGTGATTGAACCCTAGGGAACGATCGTATGCATACCCTGGAGCACAAACTCACCGGACAGGCTACTGCGATTCGGCCGTAAGGTCAGCCGAAGCTGAGCGGTCCGATGCAAGCCCTGGAGCGTAAGCTCACCGTCCAGGCTACTGCGTCTCGGCCGTAAGGTCAGCCGAAGCTGAGTGGTCTGATGCAAGCCCTGGAGCGTAGGCTCACCGGCCACCCGTAGAGCGACGGGCATGTCGTGGAAAACCCAGCGCGTAGCTAGGGTCGGCACACGCTCGATAGCCGAAACTGGGGGGACTACAACGATCAAGGATCCAGCCTGTCACCCAGTCAGCAGTTGATCGAAGATCGCAGGAAACAAAAAAATAAAACATAGAAATAATTTTCCCCCGGACCAGTGGGCCCGAAGGGAGCCATGTCCTTCACCTTGCTAGACAGAAAAAAACTGATCTGCGAGGTGCAGAGAGAGGGCTTATACCCAGAGGGTCCGCCCCCTTGGCGGTGCTGTAGAAGGTGTGATGTAACACTTTTTACAAGTTTTTTCTGCCTAGTCACTCCTAAAGATAGGATAGTACCCACTTGTCAATAGGAAGTTTGTCAGTCCATGAACGAAAGAGTAAAGTAAGTTTTTTCTTCTTCACTGATATGGCTGCACTGATGGGCACTGATGAGGTGGCACAGATGAGGTGGCACTGATGATGGTTACTGATAGGTGGCACTGGTATGCGGCACTGATGAGCACTCATAGGCGGCACTGATGGGTACTTATGGGTGGCACTGATGGGTATTTATGGGTGGCACTGATGGGTGGCACAGATGGGCACTGATGGGCATTGCTGGGCACTGATGGGTGGCATTGCTGGGCATCACTTGTTTTAATTTGACCATAATGTTGCCAGTCAGTGCCCATTTGTGGGCGCTAAATGGCATCAATTTTGCTTATTTTTTTCATATGTGGATGGCCATGGTGTACATACCTGGCCATCCACATGTTGCCCCCTTCCCTGGTGGTCCTGGGTTGCATAATGGTGGTGCTGGGCGGGGATCCAAGGTGGGGGCTGCACTGATAAACAATCAGCGAAACCCCCCCCCCCGTCAGGAGAGCCGCCGATCGGCTCTCCTCTACTCGCGTCTGTCAGACGCGATAGAGGAAAAGCTGATCAACGGCTCTTCCTGTTTACATCGTGATCAGCTGTGATTGGACACGGCTGATTACGTGGTAAAGAGCCCCCGACGGAGGCTCTTTACCGAGATCGGTGTAGCAGTGTGTCAGACTGACACACCGATCGCCGCGATGCGCGCCCCCCCCCCCAGGCGCGCGGCGGCTGTTATCCGGCTGGACGTCATATGACGTCCAGTCAGGATAACGCAACCACTTCCCGGGCGTCAATCTGCTATTGACCAGGTGGGAAGTGGTTAAACTAGGCGACGGGTGGAGAGCCCAGACAGAGATAGCCAGTGTGTAACATATTTTAGTGGGTAGTATTGGGGGCATTAGTGGTGGGTTGACTAAAACACCTAAACCCATGGTAAGTATAGCAACAAGTCCTATTTGCAACTTCAGAACACCCAATAAGTAGATAGTATGCATCTGAACAAAACTACGAGGCATGTTCACTAATGCCAGGAGTCTGGCGGACAAGATGGGAGAACTAGAGCTGCTACTGTATGAGGAGGAATTCGATTTTGTGGGAATTTCAGAGACCTGGTTCAATAGCTCTCATGATTGGCTGGCAAAGGGTATTCCCTATATCGCAGGGACAGGGAGGGTAAAAAAAGGAAGGGGTATGCCTGTATATGAAAAATGATATACAGAAGAATGTGACATCACTAATGGAGCAAGGGAATCCTTATGGGTAAAGTTACAAAGGGAGGAAAACAAGGAGAAAGTAATACTGGGAGTATGCTATAGGCCCCCTAACCTGAGGGAGGAGGGGGAGGGGGACCTCCTATCACAGTTTGGAATGCGGCAAGGATGGGAAGTGTCATTATAATGGAGGATTTTAATTATCCAGACATAGACTGGGCGGAAGGAACCGCGCAGGCATCTAAGGCTCGCTATTTCCTAAATGTCTTACAGGACAATTTCATGGGTCAGATGGTAAATGCACCAACAAGAAACAATGCGTTACTAGACCTACTGATTACTAACAATTAGGGGTGCAACGGATCAAAAAACTCACGGTTCGGATCGTTCCTCGGATCAGAGTCACGGATCGGATCATTTTTCGGATCAGCAAAAAAAAAAAACACAAGACAAATACACACCGTCACGGTTTTATCCACTAAACTCTTTCCTTCATCATTATATTTGACAGGGAAGCCCAAATGCTCCCATACAGGGAATTAAAAAAAAAATAATTACAAATTTTTTGTCTGGGTACAGCATTGCATGATCGGGCATTTGTCATTCAAAGTGTGTGAGCGTTGAAAGCTGAAAATTGGCCTGGGCAGGAAGGGGGTGAAAGTGCCCAGTAGGCAAGTGTTTAAACACGGGGTACTGTCGCACATGTGAAAGAACCCTAATTGGTGCACAGACAGCAGTTCAGTTCTACTTCAATAGTTCCCAGATTCAGTCCCAGGAAGCTGATGGGTAGGTAACACTGCCCGCTGCACTTTACCCACTGATCTTTTCAGGCCCCACTCACACCTATGCAGGTGCAACAGAGCAGTTTTGTGGATCACACTTAGGGCAGCTTGAAAAATCACACAAAAGTGCATGATGCTTTATAAATTGTAGCGCACCAAAAACGCATGACACTTTATTACACACTTTGTGTGCATGGGGGGTGCTGTGTGCCTGAAAAAAATACTATGTGTTTTTTTATGCATTGTGTGATTTTGCATGCGTTCCTACAGTGCACAAATGTGAAGCTAGCCTTAATAGATTACCTAAATGCAACTTGTTCAAATGATTTGTAGTAGGTCCTGCTGATTGTCTTCTATAGAATTAGTGATAACTGACTATGGAAGCTTGCCTCACACAGCAGCTAGATACAGTAAATGTGTAATGAATACAGGGTGAGCAGGGAATGGTGCTATACGGCACTGGCTGACCATTACTCACTTTGCAAACTCCTTGAGCTTCAATGCCACCAAAGAGACTGAACTGAGCCCCAGGTCCTGGTAGAATTGGGCACACTGCCCTGCATCCTGCATTATCTCCATACACGTGTGCCAAGGAAGCTGCCATCAGCTGTAACCCACTACGTCGTCATTCCCTGGCCACATACACCGAGCAGGACGGACACACACAGCGCCACCTGGTGGTGAGAAGGAATACTGTTCCTCTTTCAGAACACATCCCAGCATTTTACCCGCATTTTGTCTATCACAAGCATGGGGTTAAGAGGAGGCGGGGCTGTGTGAGTGCGAGCAGAGCGGAGACAATTTCAATGTCAGCTGTTACAGCTGCTCCGCGGATCACGTGTGCCCCGATCCAAAGCTGTTGATCCGTGCGGATCACGGATCAATGACGATCCGTTGCACCACTACTAACAATACAGACTTGATCATAGATGTAGAAATACGGGGCAACTTAGAAAACAGCGATCACAGGTCAATTAGTTTCAGCATAAATCACACTAATAGGAAACATAAGAGGAATACAAAGACACTAAGGCCTCGTACACACGACCGAGTTTCTCGGCAAGAACCAGCAAGAAACTTGCTGGCAGAGATGTCTTGCCGAGAAATTCGTTCGTGTGTATGGTTTCTCGTCAAGAAAACCGACAAGTAATCTCGAAGAGAAAATAGAGAACCTGCTCTCTATTTTCTCGTCGAGATTCTCGTCTGCATGTTTCTCGACGAGAAAAGTGAGTGTGTGTACACTTACCTGTCCTCCCGGAAGCCCACGCATGTTCGAAATGAATTCGACGCATGCGCGGTAGCTTCCTAGGCATAGGTAGGGTATACCAAGATGGCGGCGACGGCATCGAATGTGACGAGCGCATGCTCGTCGTAGTCGATGACGTCACCGCGTACGCTCCATTCAAAGAACCGCGGGTTCTTTGAATCGAGCGTCTGTACACTCGGCCGGGACAAGTTTCTTGTCCAAGAATCTCGTCGAAAAAAACGACATGTCTTTTTCGATGAGAATCTCGGCCGTGTGTACGAGGCTTGAATTTCAAAAAGAGCCAACTTCCAGAAACGACACTCCTTGCTAGAAGATACTAAATGGGATAAAATCCTAGGAACAAAGAACACAGAGGGAAAAATAGGATTTTTATAACAGCTTACCTGTAAAATCCTTTTCTTGGAGTACATCACGGGACACAGAGCGACATAGTCATTACTAATGGGTTATATAGTTACCGTCAGGTGCTGGCACTGGCAACTTCCAAAACCGGAAGTACCCTCCCCTATATAAGCCCCTCCCATCCGGGAGCACCTCAGTTTTGTAGCAAAGCAATAAGTGTCCCCAAAGAGGGGCGGGAGCTCTGTGTCCCATGATGTACTCCAAGAAAAGGATTTTACAGGTAAGCTGTTATAAAAATCCTATTTTCTTTCTCGTACATCACGGGACACAGAGCGACATAGTCATTACTAATGGGATGTCCTAAAGCAATGCCAAATGAGGGGGGGGATACACCATATATAAGCTGAGCGCTATCAGACATGAGGATCTTTTGCGGCCTGCAACACACTGCGCCCAAAGGCGACATCCTCCTGACTTCTAACGTCCACCTGGTAGAACCTAGTAAACGTGTGTACTGAAGACCATGTTGCGGCCTTACAGACTTGAGCCAGGGAGGCCTGGTGATGCACTGCCCATGAAGTTCCAACTGCTCTCGTGGAGTGCGCCCTAACTTTGAACGGAGGCGGTCTACTTCTCAAGCTATAGGCTTGTATTATGACCTGTCGAATCCACTTGGCTAAAGTAGATTTTGACGCTGCCTGACCCTTTCTGGGGCCTTCCGGCAGAATAAACAAAGTATCCGTTCTGCGAATCTGAGCAGTGGCTTTTAGATAAGCTTTAACTGCTCTTACTACATCCAAAGAATGCAATAACTTTTCCTCTACCGAAGTAGGCTTGGGGAAAAAAGAAGGAAGAACCACATCTTGGTTCAAATGAAAACTCGATACCACCTTAGGAAGAAAGGCTGGATGAGGACGTAACACTACTCTGTCCTTATGGATAACCAGATATGGCTCCTTACAGGACATAGCTGCTAATTCCGATACTCTTTTAGCCGAACAAATGGCTACTAGAAATATCAATTTCCTGGTGAGAAGCACTAAGGAAATATGCTGTAATGGTTCAAATGGTTGTTTCTGTAGAACCGACAGAACCAAGTTTAGATCCCATGGACATATGGGAATATTAACCGGAGGACTAATACGCATCACTCCTTGTATAAAGGCTTTGACTAGTGAATGCGAAGCCAAGGGCCTTTGAAAAAATATTGACAAGGCCGAAATCTGACCTTTGATAGTACTCAAGGCAAGCTTCCTATCTACAGCCCATTGTAGGAAGTCCAGAATTCTACCTATTACGTATTTACGTGGATGCCATTTCCTGGCCTCACACCAGGCGATGTACGCCTTCCAGATTCTATAGTAGATCTGCCTGGATACCGGTTTCCTGGCATTGATCATGGTAGACACCACAGCATTAGAGAGCCCTCTCCTTTTTAGAATGTGGGCTTCAATAGCCAGGCCGTCAAACCTAGGGCTGGTAAGGAAGGGTGGTATATCGGTCCCTGCGAAAGCAGGTCCGGACGATGTGGGAGGGTCCAAGGACTCCCCACAGACATTTTTACAATCTCCGCGTACCATGCTCTTCGGGGCCACGCTGGAGCCACCAGAATCACTGGTTTCTTTTCTACCCTGATTCTGCGGAGTAATCGAGGTAACAATTGTAGCGGTGGGAATGCATATATCAGCTTGAACTGATCCCAAGGGAACACTAGGGCATCCGAGCCGCACGCTAGGGGATCCCTTGTCCAAGAGACAAACCTGTCCACTTTCGTGTTGAACCTGGATGCTAGCAGATCTACATCCGGTGTTCCCCACCGCTGACATATTGTCCGGAAAACCTCGGGATGAAGGGACCATTCCCCTGGGCATAATTGTTGGCGACTTAGAAAGTCCGCCTTCCAATTCTCCACCCCTGGAATGAATACCGCAGATATGGCTGGGACATATCTTTCTGCCCATCTCAGGATGTAATTTACTTCCCTTTGGGCTGCACGACTCCTGGTGCCCCCCTGACGATTGATATATGCCACTGCTGTGGCATTGTCTGACTGAACTCTGACAGAGGACCCTTGGAGTTTGGATGTCCATGCTACTAGGGCATACCGGGCTGCTCGTATCTCTAAGAGATTGATGGGCAGGGCCTTTTCCGCATCCGACCATCTGCCCTGGAGAGACCATTGCTCCAGTACTGCTCCCCAGCCTAAAAGGCTGGCATCTGTAGTGACCACCTTCCAAGAAATCGGACTGAAGGATTTCCCTCTTTCCAGATTCCGGGGAACCAACCACCAACGGAGGCTTCTGCGAACGGAAGGGGACAAGGACATTGGTACGTCCAGAGCCTGAACTTTTTTGTTCCAGGCTGACAGTATGGCCCTTTGCAACTTCCTTGAATGGAATTGACCGTAGGGTACTGCTTCGAATGATGCCACCATTTTTCCCAGCAGCCTCATGCACAGGCGTATGGATGGCTGTCTTTTTGAACCCACTAAGTGGATCAAATCTCTCAAAGACGACCCCTTTTCTCGAGGCAAGAAAATTTTTCTCTGGTCTGAATCCAGCCTTAGCCCCAAGTATTCCAGACTTTTGACTGGTTTTAGGGCTGACTTGTCTCGGTTGATAATCCAACCGTGATATTCCAGATACTTGATTGTCTCGTGAACAACCACTTCTAGTTTTTCCACTGAGTGGTCTATCAGCAACAAGTCGTCTAGATATGCCATTATCGTTACACCTCGTGTTCTTAGATTGGCCAATAATGGGGCCAGAATTTTTGTGAACACTCTTGGTGCTGTGGCCAGACCGAAGGGTAAGGCTCTGAACTGAAAATGGCGCCCTTCTATCGCAAAGCGTAGAAATTTTTGGTGGGCTGGATGTGCAAATACGCATCTTTGATGTCGATCGAGGCTAACCATTCCTCCCCTTGTAGGGCAG
This sequence comes from Rana muscosa, assembly GCA_029206835.1. Classification (NCBI taxonomy): domain Eukaryota; kingdom Metazoa; phylum Chordata; class Amphibia; order Anura; family Ranidae; genus Rana; species Rana muscosa. Next base: position 576,316,683 of record CM055121.1, read on the forward strand.
TGGCTACCGATCGGATCGACTCCATCCGGAAAGTCCTGATATGTAGGAATTTGTTTAGCCCTTTTAGATTTAATATGGGCCTCACGTCCCCGTTTGGCTTCGGAACTGTAAAGAGGTTTGAGTAAAACCCGAACCCCCATTCTTCCAGGGGGACCTCTATAATTACTGCTTGAAGCAATAATTGTTCCAGTGCCAACAGGAGGGATCCTCTCTTCTGGGGATCCCTTGGCACGTTCGACCTTATAAAGCGGGAAGGAGGGGAGTTTTTTAACTCCAATTTGTATCCCAGATTTACTGTGGAGAGCACCCATCTGTCTCGGATCGTGTCCCGCCAGGTTTCTGTGAACAACTGAAGTCTTCCCCCCACCCGATTGGGTGGGGGCAACCCTTCATGCATTTGACTTTGGGGGAGGTTTTGTACCTCTCCTGCTCCAGGGCTTCTTGTTACCCTGCAACTGTCCCTGATTTTTACCTCCGGGATTTGACCGGGGAGGCCGTCGGAACTGTTTCACAGCCGATGTCCTAGGGACTGGAGAAGCCGGCCTCTTAAAAGAGGGACCTCTAACTCTATTTTTGACCGGCAAGAGTGTACTTTTACCGCTGGAAATTCTCTGGATATACTTGTCCAGGTCTTCCCCGAATAAGCGCTCCCCATGAAATGGGAAGCTGACCAGCAATTTTTTACAGGGAGCTTCAGCAGACCAGTTTTTGAGCCATAGAAGCCTGCGCATATGTACTACAGACAGCGTAAGGCGGGAGGCCTGATGGATTGAATCCTTTATAGCGTCCACCGCAAAGCATAAGGCTCTAGGTAGATCAGCTAGAGCAAGAGCCTGCTGATCTGGCATGTCCCTTAAGACCTGTTTCAACTGATCCTTCACTGCTTGGCAGACCCCTATAGCTGCCACTGCTGGTTGTGTCACCAATCCTGCTGTAGAAAAAGCAGATTTCAATAAGGACTCCAATTTTTTATCTATTGGGTCCTTGAACATTTGGACATTTTCCACCGGACATGTCAGTGATTTATTCACACAAGAGATGGCTGCGTCCACTGTAGGGACCTTCCATTTTCTGACAAACTTATCCTCCATAGGATAGACCACCGGAAATCTCTTGGGGGGAGTAAATATTTTGTCAGGATGCTCCCAATCCTGGTAAATGAGCCCCTCCAGTAAAGGATGGATCGGAAAAGAACAAACAGTCTGGGGAGCTTTTAGCGACCCCAACGAGGAGACAGAAGAGGAGGATGGCTCCGCAAGTGGCATTTTAAATGCTGATCGGACCATATTAGTCAGGGACTGCACCCATAACCTCTCAGCATGTGATGCTGAGAACGGCTCCTCCACTGTTGATTCCTCTACAACTGAATCAACCTCATCCTGATCCCCCTCAGGTAGGTCGTTCTCTGTATGGGACTGTTGCTCTGTTAACAGGCACTCTGAGGGAGGAGACGGAGATCGAGCGCTTTTCTCCTGTGACAGGGAAGCAGCAATTAGTGCTGACAATCTCTCTTCCAGCCCTCCCAGAGCTGAGGAAAAAACCTCCTCTGTTACATACACAGGAGCAGGTGAACTGGGGACAGCCACAGTACCAGGTACTCCTGGGGGTGCCCTACGGTCACTAACCTCTGATTCTTCAGGGGAGACTGGTGCAGCCAAAGCATGCCCAAGATCCTCAGAGCCCGATGGAGACCCCCTATTCCTCCTGGAATTTCTAGTCCCGGAGTTTTTAGACGGCATATTCCTAAGCCACAAAGCTGAGGTATTCCAGCCGAAAATACACCAGTTACTGATAATAGTCTAGCATAAATGCTGCTATAATAAACAGTTGGTGTCTACTAATGTGCCTTTCTAGGGGATGCCTGTATCAACCGCTTGCTGTATGCCTTTAAATGTTGCCAGCTCTGTCTCTGTACTTCATAGCCAGCTTACTGCAATAATGTGGCTTTTTAAAAACCTGCTGGGACGCCCGCACATGCGCAGAAGCGCTGCGGCGCGCACAGAGCGTCATCCCCCAGGCCCCGCCCCTTTTTCCGGCCACCTCTATATATAGAGGCGCGTGCACGCGCACGCGCGCGGCCACGTGCGCCTCGGCGCTAATTTTCAAACATGGAAACCAGGGACAGGAGCCAGGGCCCCCTTTGCCGCAGGCCGGGGGATAGACGAACACTGCAACATGGCAGAGGAAACAGTTTCCTGTAGGAGAACTCACCAGCTGCCTGGACTTTGCTCTCTGAGAAGAAACTAGTCCATATGACAAGAAAAACATTCCACAGCGGCCTCTAGTGGACAAACACAGGTACCGCAGTTTAATATACTAAACATATATAAAAAAACATTCTTTTTTTTTTTTTTTTCTTGACCACCATTAAAAATTATTACATTTTTTTTAGTAGTTACAGGCATGCACAGATATTAGCGGGAATACCGTTAGGTAACAGACAGAAAGACAAATTAGGCTTGGGGGTCCCCCAATAGAACCAAGTTCCTGGGGGCCCCCACTTACCTGTTCCCCGCCGCAGGACTTTGTTTGGTCCACAAAAGCCCAAACTTCACCTATCACGGCAGGCATTGTAATCAAACCTTCAGGGACCGGGTTCCCAAGGATTCCACTCCCCTGGACCTGTATAGCACCCTGCACAGAAAACATCTTGGTCGTGGGTATGACCAGAGCTCTGGATCCCAGGGTCCAGCTCTCCTAAGAGAAGCATTACAGGCAGAACCTTGCTCTTCTCTGCAAGGCCCGGGTACCGACCGTTTAGCTATGAAGCTTTTTTGGTCGGATCCGGAATAGCTTACTGAGGCCCAAAAGAACCTGTACGCAAGCTCAGTGAAAAACACATGTTTCTTCTTGGCCAACACCTTAGACACTGGCAAAAAACTGAGGTGCTCCCGGATGGGAGGGGCTTATATAGGGGAGGGTACTTCCGGTTTTGGAAGTTGCCAGTGCCAGCACCTGACGGTAACTATATAACCCATTAGTAATGACTATGTCGCTCTGTGTCCCGTGATGTACGAGAAAGAAATGGGTGTGCTTTAGGAGCATATTAAATAAGGGTATTAGCCAGTGCATCCCAAAGTGTAATACATTTAAAAGAGCTAATAAAAGCCCTGGGCGGCTTAATGCCAACGTAAAAATGTATATAAAAGCAAAGGAGAAGGCCTTCAAAAAATACAAGGCTGAGGGGTCATCATCAGCATTCTAACTGAATGCAATAAGAAATGTAGGGGTGTAATCAGGGCGGCTAAGATAGAACACAAAAGGCACATAGCGGAAGAGAGTAAAAAAAATCCCAAGCAATTCTTTAAGTACATGTAGCGGGTCTGCACGTTACCTTACTGTTCCAAATGTTTGGCTCAGGGGTTCTCCTTGAAGAGTTTATCCAGGAAGAAATGTCTGCACCAGCACAAAGTCTCTTTTAAGGGTTTTATTGAATAAACTTTCCAACAGATGGGTAGAGGAATGGGGAGAACTCAGGTATCTTACTTGTCGATCACGGAAATGTCCTAGGTCCAGAGGAGCAACTGTCTCCATGCTGGACTCGGCAACCACCGGATAGGCCCACTCTCACCGGCCTAGCAACCGGCGCGAAGCACGATCAAAGATAGTCTCTGCGACAGACTTGGTATTGGAATTTGTTCAATAGTCTCTGCCACAGACTCGTATAACGCCTCACTGGGTTAGCTCCCTCAGAAAACACAGCTCTCAGTGCCAGGATCTTTCAGCCGCTCCAGCAGCACAGTGAGGTAGATTTTTGGGAACCGGTTACATCCTCCAATTGAGTCCTCAATTGTTTGGTCCCTTCCATCAGGCAAGGCGACACAGGATCGTTCCTGGATCAGCAGGCCCCAGTAACTCCTGGGCCTACATCTCAGTTGCGAGGCCTCGGACCAACCTGGCCCAGAGGCGGGAACTGCCAACACATCCCTGAGGCCAGGAGGGCCCTCAGGTCAGGATCGAAGAACTAACCCCACCAAATGGCGTCCGTCCCTTAAGTACCCTCTCCCAGCATGCACAGCAGGTTCACCATGCCCCCTGGGCTGCTTCTAGGAAAGAGGTACCCAATACGTCCAGTCTGTTGCCTTTCCAACCCTGACCAGCGGTGACAGCGACACCCACCGCTGGGGGGGGGGGGGGAATCATGCAACCAGCTGAACTGAAACAGCGCTGCAATTTGAATACAATCTCTCTGGGCCAAACTAATGCCCAGACAACTATAATTTCAACATATAGCGCCCACTCATTGGGAGCAGGGCGCTACATACATAAATAGTAAAGAGGGAGGACAGATCATATTGGCCCCATAAAGAATGATAAAGGGAATCTGGTCACTAAAGATGGTGAGATGGCGAAGGTTTTGAATGTATTCTTCTCCGTATTCTTCAGGGGGATTCAGTAACCAAAACTGCAATGTTTATCCTCATGACACATCACAGGAAGCACCCTCATGGTTAACAGAGGATAAAATTAGAAACAGACTTGAAAAACTTAACATAAAAAAGTCATCGGGAGCAAATGGCTTGCACCCGAGGGTTCTTAGGGAACTCAGTCAAGTAATTGCCAGACCGTTGTTCCTAATTTTTACAAACAGTCTACAGGTGGTACCCTAGTTACAAGCTGGTTTGCGGCAGTGAGATGGGAACTTCCTGTCTCACTCCCAGAACAAAATAGAGTTGGGCTGAGCACTCACATGAAGCTTTATATTCTATGAATGAATACAAAGTCTCTTCTTATTGACTGGTGGAGTTTGTGATGTCATCCACCTGCTTCTATGCCAATAAAAAATAAGCTTTGCAATCATTCAAATAAAAAACTGTGCAGCGGCATATGTCCTTCCTCTTCCTCTGCCTTTGCAGCATAAGAGAGAGTGGTTGGGGGGCAGTAAAAACACATGGCCTAAAAGGAATCATCTCACTGTGATTATGTTATCTTCATTATTATCATGGTGATGATCACACAGTACAGGCTGATGAGATCAGGTAATGTGGCTGTATCATTCACATGGCTGCAGACATTGTTTGCACTGTATACTATTACTACTCCTGTCAGGAGTAGTAATAGTATAGCAAACAGTGCAGCCTTTTTCTCACTCTAGTACTGTACACATGTTAGAGACTTACCAGAAAATACATTTGCCTGGAACCTCCCCCCCTGCTAGCCCATCACTGCTGCCACCTCCTCATGGTTCTAACTCAGTTCTCAGACACAGCCCTGTCCTTCGCACTTACTGAGGGAGAGAGGCAGATATATCACTCCACAAAGTCTACTAGTGGCTGTGAGCTGCTGCGGCCAAAATTATAATCCTAGTGTCGGAAAATGCTCTGCGACAAAAATTTAAAAAAAGTTTCATGGCTGCTACCCACAGCTTCCTGGGCCCCTGTGGTCTGATGAAATGATGGAGCCCAGGGAAATGCTATGGACTTACATTTACTTTGTGTGGGCAGGGTGTGTCAGGGCACAGTAGGCCCTCCTTCCCTTGGGGGCTCATCTGCCCCGCACACATGGAGGATATGCCACTGGTTCTCATCGTGCAAAGATCGTTAAAAATAAAACTGTATGACTGAGGCCCCTTTTACACTTTTGCGACTTGGGACTACAAAGTCGCACGATAAGTCGTACCCCATGATTTTCAATGAGTACCATTTATATCTGTGCAACTTCAAGTCGCAACGACTTCAAAGTAGTCCCTGTACTAATTTGGTCCGACTTTGATGCGAGTTGAGGTCCATAGACCTCAAGTTTATACAGGCATTCCCTGAAATCGTAGAAAAAGCACGCAACTTTGAAGTCGCTGTAGTCTGAAAGGGGCCTTACAGTAGTTTTGTTAAAACTTGCATGCTATTGCTTGGGAATTGGTATTAACATGACATGGGTTACAACAACTTTATATATCAGTCCATGTTTGGACAGGCTAAGTTCGAAATAAAAACATACCTCCCCCGTCTTCCTGAAGATGTTCTTCTTCTTCTCCTTGAACAATATCATGATCTTCGTTATCATATTGTTCATGCTCCCTAAAATGACAGAGATATGTTTTCCAGTCAGGATTCTGTAAAAAAAATACCTGGTCACTCTGAGTCTATATTGACAATCTACTGTATCAAGACTGTATGAGTGACTTTACCCTTCCCTGACTTGAAGCAATGCATTGCTAATTTGCATTCTTTTTCAGACCAAACAGCATAATATGAATATTACAATGTCAACCATAAAACTGTAGATGACGAATAGATCATGTCCCTTCCTTGCCAACCTCCGGAACATGGACAAGAGTGGGGCAACATATATTGGAAGGGATCCCCTGCATTTTCCTTCTGCAGCAGCTGAAAGCCAGCTTCTCCTCCTCTCCCTTCCGCCAGCATTCAACTGCTGCAGGAGGAAAATACAGGGAACTGAATCCAGTAAATGCCGCCCCTCCTGTCCAGGTTCCCCTTTCTTCTGCTGCTCAGACCCCCCTGTGTGCTTCCCTTGTCCCCCCCTCCCTGTCAGAAAGGGCATGCCAGTAAGCAAGGGCCGTTCTGGGCGTTTTCCTTTACACAGTCGCCGGCTAGTTCACTGACCTTCACATGTACTGAGGAAATGTGCACATGCTCACAAACAATGCTTCACTTTGTTAATGAACAAGGAGACTGTGCAGTGCTCTTCCTGTTCCTTCATTCTGTTAAGACCCCTGATATTTCAGCAAAGCCCCAAACAGGGCTAAAAAATAGTGAAACAAAAAAGAACAAATAAAAAAATAAAAAAAATTGACAACATCCACTGCCCTACTGATTGATACCATTCACTGCCCTGCTGATGCCATTCACTGGCCTACTGACACTGTCCACACAACATCCACTGCCCTACTGACACTGTCCACACACCATCCACTATCTGACTGACACTGTCCACAGACCATCCACTGCCCTACTGACACTGTCCACACACTATCCACTGCCCTACTGACACTGTCCACACACCATCCACTGCCCTACTGACACTGTCCACACAACATCCACTGCCCTACTGACACTGTCCACACAACATCCACTGCCCTACTGACACTGTCCACACACCATCCACTATCTGACTGACACTGTCCACAGACCATCCACTGCCCTACTGACACTGTCCACACACTATCCACTGCCCTACTGACACTGTCCACACACCATCCACTGCCCTACTGACACTGTCCACACAACATCCACTGCCCTACTGACACTGTCCACACAACATCCACTGCCCTACTGACACTGTCCACACACCATCCACTATCTGACTGACACTGTCCACAGACCATCCACTGCCCTACTGACACTGTCCACACACTATCCACTGCCCTACTGACACTGTCCACACACCATCCACTGCCCTACTGACACTGTCCACACACCCTCCACTGCCCGACTGACACTGTCCACACACCATCCACTGCCCTACTGATACTGTCCACACACCATCCACTGCCCTACTGACACTGTCCACACACCATTCACTGCCCTACTGACACTGTCCAAACACTATCCACTGCCCTACTGATACTGTCCACACACCATCCACTGCCCTACTGACACTGTCCACACACCCTCCACTGTCCGACTGACACTGTCCACACACCATCCACTGCCCTACTGACACTGTCCACACACCATCCACTGTCCAACTGACACTGTCCACACACACCGTCCACTGCCCTACTGACACTGTCCACACACCATCCACTGTCCAACTGACACTGTCCACACACACCGTCCACTGTCCGACTGACACTGTCCACACACACTGTCCACTGCCCGACTGACACTGTCCACACACACCGTCCACTGCCCGACTGACACTGTCCACACACACCGTCCACTGCCTGACTGACACTGTCCACACACACCGTCCACTGCCCGACTGACACTGTCCACACACACCGTCCACTGCCCGACTGACACTGTCCACACACCATCCACTGCCCTACTGACACTGTCCACACACCATCCACTGCCCTACTGACACTGTCCACACACCATCCACTGCCCTACTGACACTGTCCACACACCATCCACTGTCCAACTGACACTGTCCACACACACCGTCCACTGCCCTACTGACACTGTCCACACACCATCCACTGTCCAACTGACACTGTCCACACACACCGTCCACTGTCCGACTGACACTGTCCACACACACCGTCCACTGCCCGACTGACACTGTCCACACACACCGTCCACTGCCTGACTGACACTGTCCACACACACCGTCCACTGCCCGACTGACACTGTCCACACACACCGTCCACTGCCCGACTGACACTGTCCACACACCATCCACTGCCCTACTGACACTGTCCACACACCATCCACTGCCCTACTGACACTGTCCACACACCATCAACTGCCCTACTGACATTGTCCACACACCATCCACTGTCCAACTGACACTGTCCAACTGACACTGTCCACACACCGTCCACTCCGTACTGACTGAAACAGCCCCCAATTAAGGTAGGCTAAGTTTATATTTTTACAATGACATATGTTTTATTATACTTTTCTAAGTTTTCCTTACTATTTAGTTAGGCCTTGCTAGTTAATTTGTTACAAAAAATAAAAAGGGGGGGGGGGTGCCAAACCCTGGTGATTTTTGATCTCTTTCATGTTGTTCAGGTAGATCTCCGCTTCTCAAAGGTTGTCTACCCCGATATAAAATACATAAACACAAGTTATGCATACAGAATAACTACAGTTCTATTCAATATTCACAAAATCTTAATTACCTCTTTGTGATCTCTTTCAGCTTTTTTTGCCTCTCCACATCCAAGTCATTATTATGCATTTGCTGCTGTTGCAGGATGTGTTGATGCAGTAGGTCCTGATGCTCTTTCAGATATCTGGACTGCGCTTCTTGTTGCACTGCTAACTTTTGCTGCTCTATTCGCTCCTCATAGGCAGATTTAAATCTGATTTCAGGTTTCATAGTTTGATCCCTCTGGGGAAAATAAAGGAAAATACAGCAAAGAAAAACACAAAATAATGCACATATAGTGTTCTCTTACATAACAAAAAAATCTATGATTATACCTATTACTACACTTATTTGTGGCCACACATGGGCTGACACTGCTTATTTCCTCTCCAGAACATAAACAGTAATCGGTGATCATGCTGACCAGGCCCAACCATGAAAGTGTGGTTAGATGAGGTACACAGTTCCATTACGCCTTTTCTCATGTAAAAAAAATCAGGAAACTAACTTTTATCTATTGGCTTTTAATATAACTTCTTAAGCTACAAGAATCAATATAATTTCAAATAGATATATGTATGCAAATAATTCTAATTAATAAATAAGTTGTATAAAGTTGTACAACTACAAAGTAGCCAATATTGCAATGTTTCTCACCTTCTCATGTTCTGGCAACATGTTAGTGTCTTCCTCTCTTTCTTCTTCTTCTTCATTTGCTGCTCCTCTGTGCTCATCTTCCAATTGCCTGTGCTGCTCCTGCTCTTCCTGAACTTGATCCTGTTCTTCCACCAATCTTTCTGGCTTCCCTACCTGTTCCATCTCTTCCTCTTCTAGTTCTTTTTTATGCTCTTCTTCTACCTCCACAGGATGCTCAGTAGCTGGTCCAGTTTCCTCTGGTGGCCCATTGTCTTCCTGTCCCTTATGAAGTTCAGGCCTTTCTGTGTCCTGGTGTTCAGCCTCTTCATTAACATCCTTACTATGTGTGTTTTTTTCATGTTCCTGTTGGGTCTGGATATTTTTCTGAAGAACAAAACCATCATATGCATGTATGAAAAATATACAATCATATCTGTACAATTAAGATACTTATAAACCAAGTTAATATACTTTTTTGACAATTTCTGATCCAACACAAATGCAAAACTAATTCTAAATATTCAATTGTTTCTTTGGTGAACTGGATTTATAACCAAGTTTGTACCCCAACAAAAACTTATATAACTATAATATATATATATATATATATATATATATATATACACACACATAACACTGTATATACATACTGGTGTAACTACCTACATGGTTGCTATAGGGCCCAGACGAGATGGGGGGGGGACCCTGTCGGGGCCCCAGGAGTAAAGACGCGATGTATGACTCCATACTTAAAGTGATTCTATAGGCATAAAAAAAAAATGTCATACTTCCCTTCTCTGTGCAATAGTATTGTACAAAGCAGTCCTGATCCTGCGCTTCTCGGGTCCCCCACCGGCGCTCCTGGCTCCTCTGCCGGCCAAGAGCCCCCCTAATATGCTGCTGGCTATGAGGGGCACTCGTGTGCTTGCTCCCAAGCCAGCTGTGTGTGTCTGTAAGACACACAAAGATCGGCTTGGCCCCCGTCTAGCTGTGATTGACAGCAGCAGGAGCCAATGGCTTCCACTGCTGTGTTTGAGCAGAGAGGGAACCGAGAAAGGCTTGGCTCTCCTACACATAGCTGGATCGAGATCGGGATCAGGTAAATATAAGGGCGGTTTGGGGAGGAAGCTGCTTGCAGAAAGTTTTTCTACCTTAATGCAGAGAATGTGTTAAGGTTGAAAAATCGTTAGAACCACTTTAAATAATTTTTCATTCAAATCTGCGTCAGCATGGACCCACAGGTGCAGTGACCATTCATAAAACCGCTGTTGTCACTTGTGTATAAAGAGTCAGCAGAGGAAGGCTTCTACCACTAGTTTCTGCTGCCAGGGTCTGCCTGATGAGGTTATAAATCAGAGCTTCCTTCCTCTACCGACTTTTTGTTTACAGGGGACAACAGTGATTGGCTGAGCCATTACGCATACGCAGCTCTACACTTGGAATGGTTCAAAAAAGCTCATACATTTGTGGTTGTCCATAAGGAGAACAGCTACAGTGGCAAGAAAAAGTATGTGAGCCCACGGACGTTTTTACAGCCACTTTTATGAGCGTTTTTTGCAGCTTAAAAACGGCTCTCCATGTTAGCCTATGGCCTCATGCCCACCATGACGTTTTTGAGCTGTAAATGGCATAGGCGTTTTTAAGCTGCAAAAAAAACCCAGGATCAGTGCGTTATGAAGCTCCAACGTTAGAGCTGTAAAGACGTCAGACGCCGGCAAAGGGTGTAAAAACGCGATGTAACGAGGCTTAATGCTGTGTTAAGCCTCGTCCGGCGGTTCTTTCTCTATTCCAAATCAATGGTTCCCTATGGGATCCCATTGATTTGAATAGAGGTCGCACCAGAAGTCGGATCAAGATGATCCGACTTGCGGGGCGACTCTTGTGCAGAGAATCTTGAAGGGGAACCCCGCGAAAATTTTTAAAAAATTAGCGCAAGGTTCCCCCTCAGGATCCATACCAGACCCTTATCCGAGCACGCAGCCTGGCTGGTCAGGAAGGGGGGGCAAGCGAGCGCCCCCGCCTCCTGAACCGTACCAGGCCGCATGCCCTCAACATGGGGGTGGGTGCTTTGGGGCAACCCTGGCCGTTGGTTGTCGGGGTCTGCGGGTGGGGGGGCTTATCGGAATCTGGGAGCCCCTTTTAATAAGGGGGCCCCCCAGATCCTGGCCCCCGCCCTATGTGAATGAGTATGGGGTACATCGTACCCCTACCCATTCACCTGGGGGAAAAGTGTCAATAAAAAAAACACACTAGACAGCTTTTTAAAGTAATTAGGCAGCTCCGGGGGTCTTCTTTCGACCTCCAGAGTCTTCTACCGACTTTGGGCTCTTCTTCCGACTTCGGGGGTCTTCTTCCGACTTCTCTGCACTCTCTGGTTCTTCTCCCGCTCTCCGGTGCTTTCTGCCTTCTGCCGGGCACCTCCGCTATCTTCTGCCAGCTCTTTTGCTAGCGGGGGCCCGGTCTTCATCGTCGGCTTCTTCCCTCTTCTCTTTTTGAGATGTTGACACAACGAGGTCTGCCGCTGTAATGCCGTGTGCCCGGCGCGGAACTACTTATATAGGCATGGGGCGTGGTCACGGGGTGATGTCACCCGGTGACCCGCCCCCTTATGACGTTGCAGTCCCATCATGCCCCGGGACTGCAACGTCATAAGGGGGCGGGGTCACATCACCGGGTGACCATGCCCCATGCCTATATAAGTCGTTGCGCACCGGGCACACGTCATTACAGCGGCAGACCTCATCGTGTCAACATCTCAAGAAGAGAAGAGGGAAGAAGACGACGATGAAGACCGGGCCCCCGCTAGCGGCAGAAGGCAGAAAGCACCGGAGAGCAGAAGAACCGGAGAGAGCGGAGAAGTTGGAAGAAGACCCCCGAAGTCGGTAGAAGACTCCCGGAGTTGCCTAATAAATTACTTTAAAAAGCTGTCTAGTGTGTTTTTTTTATTGACACTTTTCCCCCAGGTGAATGGGTAGGGATACGATGTACCCCATACTCATTCACATAGGGTGGGGGGCTAGGATCTGGGGGACCCCCTTATTAAAAGGGGCTCCCAGATTCCGATAAGCCCCCTGCCCGCAGACCCCGACAACCAACGACCAGGGTTGCCGGGAAGAGGCCCTTGTCCCCATCAACATGGGGACAAGGTGCTTTGGGCGCCCCCCTGCCCCAAAGCACCCACCCCCCATGTTGAGGGCATGCGGCCTGGTACGGTTCAGGAGGCGGGGGGCGCTTGCTCGCCCCCCCTTCCTGACCGCTTGGGCTGCGTGCTCGGATAAGGGTCTGGTATGGATCCTGAGGGGGAACCTCACGCACACGAGTCGCCCCGCAAGTCGGATCATCTTGATCCGACTTCTGGTGCGACCTCTATTCAAATCAATGGGCTCCCATAGGGAACCATTGATTTGGAATAGAGAAAGAAAAACGCGGCTGAAAGCTAGTGCGGGGAAACGTGCATTGAATTCAATACAAAACGCGGAAAAAATCGCGTTAAAACGTTGCTTTTTTCCTGGCGTCTGTACTAGCTTTACAGCCCGTTTTTTAAAACGTCCGTGGGCATGAGGCCTTACTGTTTTTCTGCAGTAATTTGCCTTGAAATTTGATCCGATCCTCATCTAAGTCAAAACAATAGGCAAACACAATGTGCTTAAGCTGACAACACACAAACCATTCTAATTTCTCATGTCTGCACAACTTTAGGAGGCATTTTTTTAACCACTTTACAAAACTGCCTCAGCTCATATACATTTGTAGGATGTCTGGTTTGAACAGCTCTCTTGAGCTCATTCGACAGCATCTCTATCGGGTTAGGATCTGGGCTCTGACTGAGCAACTACAAAAAGACCATTTTCTGCTTCTGAAGCCAGTCTGTAGTGGAATTACCGTATTTATTGGCGTATAACACGCACCCCAATTTTAGGAGTGAAGTTTAAGGAAAAAAAACTAAAATTTTAAATGCCCATCAATGCAGCTTTATCAGTGTCCATCTGCAGCCTTGCCCATCATTGCAGCATGATTAGTGCCTATCTGCAGTCTTGCCCCTGTTTGCAACATGATTAGTGCCCATCTGCAGTCTTTATAAATTAAATATATTCCTGCGCTATTATAGGAATACTGTAAATAGATATTATAACTGCTGCAAACACCGAAAAGGTCAGTGTCATTATATATATATATATATATATATATATATATATATATATATATATATATATATATATAATGTGTGTGTGTGTGTATATATATATATATATACATATACATATACACACACACACATATATATGTAATTTATAGTGATTGATTTATTTATACTGTTACCTTTAGCACTTTCCCTGGATTGACTTTGATACTGGTCTATGGGGTTTAGTTTGTTTTAGGTCTTTCTTACAGCGCAGCATCTGCAGTCTTTCCCCTGCCGAGGAGGGAACGAGTGCTGCTGAGATAGACAGACAGAGCCGGATGTCCTGTGAAATCGGCTCGTCTCGTAGTCCCGCCCCTTGGCTCGTCTTCTATGATGGACATAACACCGATCCAATGGCGGGACATAAATGCTAGGAGGCGGGACTGGGCGTGACTGCGAGCGGAGCCGAGTACACAGGAGATTCGGCTCTGTCTATTTCGGCGGCGCTAGTTCCCTTCTTCCCCTCCAAGGCAGCAGGAATTGGCGTAAAACAAAATACGCACATGACCCTTCTGCTGTGTGCTCCGCAGCTGCCCCGGAGATATGGGAACTTGCTCCATTGAGAGCCGGTCACAATCTCCTGTCATGTGAATTAGATGCAGGGAAACCCGCATTCAATTTGCATAAGTGTAAACCCAGCCTTAATCTTTTTCCTCCAGCCCACTGGCTAAATAAGACCCACCCTCCCCCTCTATAGGTCTTAAAGTGGTTGTAATCCCCTTATATATACCCAGTGACGTGACTGGCCTCCAGTTATACACAGGGATGAAACAAATCCTCCTACATAAGTTGTACCTGTTTATCTGTAGGGGTTCTTTTCTCTACAGCCAACATGCAGAATTTATACAACTAGTGTGAGCTTTCAGAATGCAGGGGGCAGGGAGCTGAAGTTACACTCTACAGAGCTCGGTAAGAACTGAGAGCTGATTGGAGGTAAGGGACACTGTTCCCTTCACACAGCATATAGGAATAGAGCTGAGATTGTCAATCACAGGGTGTGTGCTGGAGCTCCCTCCCCTGTCTCCTTTTTACCTCTTGGAGTCAGGAAAACCTGTCAGAAGTGACTCATGCAGATAGCAGAGGAATGAGGCACTAGACAGAAATGACGCTTCGTGTCCTGGATTGAGAAAGGGAAAGAGTATAGAGGGATATGCTTTGTTCATATTTCATGTCCGAGGTTTACAACAACTTTAATATCACCTGCCATGGTAATAAGGGTGCTGTTCAATTGTGTTTTTTTCTGTTGGAAGCCCATTAACATTTTTGCTGGTGAGTTAAAGGAAATTGTGCAAAGTGTGGTAACCTACAGTAACCAGATACTCATCTAACCAGGTAATTCTTAATCATCCTTCATTAATGTTTTTTCTAGTGTAGAGAGTCAGCCTGGGGCAGGTTAAGAGGGGGTTAATTGAAGAGGGCAGGTACTTCTCTTTCAGGCCTGTTTAATAAGCAGCTAGTCAGAGAGGCTGGTTGATGGCTATTTTGCTATCAAGGTAAGGTGACCTGGATGCTGGATGGAAGCCTCCTTAGGGCCCTTTCACACAGGCGGACCGTTCAGGTCCCCCTGTCAGTTTTTTTGGCGGACCTTAACGGGCGCTCCGTGCATCTTTATGGAGCCACGGATGTCAGCGGTGACATGCCCGCTGACATCCGACCCGCCAAAGTGTGACGGAGGAAAACCCTATTTCCCATCCGTCTGGTGGATCGGATGACAACGGACTCTACAGTTCGTCGTCATCCGATCCCCCATATGTGAGAGCGGCGCTCTGACAGGTCGGTCCCTGCACAGTGTGCGGAGACAGACCTGTCAACTGCCTGCTCAGCGGGGATCGACGGAGCAATCCCCGCTGAGCTAAAGCGGAGCCTTACACGGACAGCCCCGTGTGAAAGGGCTCTTACTCTGACTTGAACCTGCTGGATGAGCTGGCCTGTAATTGGGACTTAGCAATATTGACTATGTTGTGGCTGGGATGCTTTACATTATTTAAAAAGACTGTATTGACTTTTGGAAAATAAAAAGACTGTATTGTACTGACAACGAGAGTTCCTTGTGTTGTTTAAACTGCCCATGAAGACAAAGTCTGTCATTATTTTCTGAATAAATCAGATGGATTAAAACGGTCTCCCAGCAGCCTGTTTACCCCTCTGATCCTGACACTAGTAAAATTATACAAAATGGGTTGCTATGGGGATTTACCTAATCGCTACTTTCTGCCTCATCTTGTTATACAAACTCAATATATCAGCCAACCGTGGTTATATTTCAAGGACTATGCAAAATGCACACACATGGAAATGTGCTGCTAAATTCTTAATAAAATAATTGTATTAAAATGTATTTTCACATGTGTAACAACACACATAGAGGAAGAGATAAGCTGGACCCCAACCAGCACCCACCCCTCAGTTGACCTTGTCCCCTCTTCCACATTCAAAATCTCTTTACCCCAAGTAGAATACTATGCAAAATTCCCATTAATCTGATGCTGTGGCCACTCCTCTTTCTACAATGGATGGTAATCACAGAAATACTACTAGCTAGGCTTTAATTATCACTGTTACAACTGTTCAAAAGCTGCAACCATGACATTGAGCTGGAGTACTGTACTAAAACAAATGGTGAAATTATGTTAGCAATAGTTCATAAAAGCATGGCACTGCAGGATGGGCCCATGCTGAAAGCTGACAGAAGCAGGTATTCATTTTCCCATAGGACTCTTTCACAGCAGGTGTCTTGACAAATTTAGGCTCAATGCAAGGAACGCAATGAAAATAACTGCTTCTTGCATGCCCTATGCACACCATACATGTGTATTGGAGTGTGCTGCAATAAAATGCAGCATGTCTGCATTTTTACACAGTGCTAAGCATGATGCATTACAAAGCATGTTGTAATGTTGTGCATAGAGTTGAATAAGGTGACATTTTATGACACTTGAATGAAGTTAACCCCTTTTTGCAGCAGATCCCCAGCTATGTCCACCCAGTATGTGGACACTGGGTGTCCACATAGTGTTGACAATATATATATATTTTTTATCAATAAATGTTTATTTGGTTTTAAGATTACCGTATATACTCAAGTATAAGCCGACCCGAATATAAGCCGAGGCACCTAATTTTACCACAAAAAACTGGGAAAACTTATTGACTCGAGTATAAGCCGAGGGTGTCCATCTGCATGCCTCACTGTGCCTCACTGTGTCCATGTGACGTTTAATATGGGAGTCTATGGAAGGGGTGCCCCGGCTTTGAAAAATCGGTGCTCCCCGGCCGTAGGTCCTCCAGACAAAAAACTTTGCACACTTGTAGAGGAGAAATGGGGCTACATGTGTGCCAAGTTTCGGGTCCAGGGGACCTACGACCAGCCGGTACCGGGTCCCCAAATTTATAGGAGAAATTACCGTTTAACATGGGAGTCGATGGAAGGGGTGCCCAGCTTTGAAAAATCGGTGCTCCCCGGCCATAGGTCCCCCAGACAAACTTTTTAAACTTATAGAGGAAGAGTGAGGCTACATGTGTGCCAGGTTTGGGGTCCAGGGGACCTACGGCTGGCCAGTACCGGGTCCCCAAAGTACAGGAGATCAGGCAAAAAATAGGATTTTTATAACAGCTTACCTGTAAAATCCTTTTCTTGGAGTACATCACGGGACACAGAGCGACATAGTCATTACTAATGGGTTATATAGATACCGTCAGGTGCTGGCACTGGCAACTTCCAAAACCGGAAGTACCCTCCCCTATATAAGCCCCTCCCATCCGGGAGCACCTCAGTTTTGTAGCAAAGCAATAAGTGTCCCCAAAGAGGGGTGGGAGCTCTGTGTCCCGTGATGTACTCCAAGAAAAGGATTTTACAGGTAAGCTGTTATAAAAATCCTATTTTCTTTTTCGTACATCACGGGACACAGAGCGACATAGTCATTACTAATGGGATGTCCTAAAGCAATGCCAAATGAGGGGGGGGATACACCATATATAAGCTGAGCGCTATCAGACATGAGGATCTTTTGCGGCCTGCAACACACTGCGCCCAAAGGCGACATCCTCCTGACTTCTAACGTCCACCTGGTAGAACCTAGTAAACGTGTGTACTGAAGACCATGTTGCGGCCTTACAGATTTGAGCCAGGGAGGCCTGGTGATGCACTGCCCATGAAGTTCCAACTGCTCTCGTGGAGTGCGCCCTAACTTTGAACGGAGGCGGTCTATTTCTCAAGCCATAGGCTTGTATTATGACCTGTCGAATCCACTTGGCTAAAGTAGATTTTGACGCTGCCTGACCCCTTCTGGGGCCTTCCGGCAGAATAAACAAAGTATCCGTTCTGCGAATCTGAGCAGTGGCTTTTAGATAAGCTTTAACTGCTCTTACTACATCCAAAGAATGCAATAACTTTTCCTCTACCGAAGTAGGTTTGGGGAAAAAAGAAGGAAGAACCACATCTTGGTTCAAATGAAACCTCGATACCACCTTAGGAAGAAAGACTGGATGAGGACGTAACACTACTCTGTCCTTATGGATAACCAGATATGGCTCCTTACAGGACATAGCTGCTAATTCCGATACTCTTTTAGCCGAACAAATGGCTACTAGAAAAATCAATTTCCTGGTGAGAAGCACCAAGGAAATATGCTGTAATGGTTCAAATGGTTGTTTCTGTAGAACCGACAGAACCAAGTTTAGATCCCATGGACATATGGGAATATTAACCGGAGGACTAATACGCATCACTCCTTGTATAAAGGCTTTGACTAGTGAATGCGAAGCCAAGGGCCTTTGAAAAAATATTGACAAGGCCGAAATCTGACCCTTGATAGTACTCAAGGCAAGCTTCCTATCTACAGCCCATTGTAGGGAGTCCAGACTCCTACCTATTACGTACTTACGTGGATGCCATTTCTTGGCTTCACACCAGGCGATGTACGCCTTCCAGATTCTATAGTAGATCTGCCTGGATACCGGCTTCCTGGCATTGATCATGGTAGATACCACAGAATTAGAGAGCCCTCTCTTTTTTAGAATGTGGGCTTCAATAGCCAGGCCGTCAAACCTAGGGCTGGTAAGGAAGGGTGGTATATCGGTCCTTGCGAAAGCAGGTCCGGACGATGTGGGAGAGTCCAAGGACTTCCCACTGACATTTTACAATCTCCACGTACCACGCTCTTCGGGGCCACGCTGGAGCCACCAGAATCACTGGTTTCTTTTCTACCCTGATTCTGCGGAGTAATCGAGGTAACCATTGTGGCGGTGTGAATGCATATATCAGCTTGAACTGATCCCAAGGGAACACTAGGGCATCCGAGCCGCAAGCTAGGGGATCCCTTGTCCGAGAGACAAACCTGTCCCCCTTTGCGTTGAATCTGGATGCTAGAAGATCTACATCCGATGTTCCCCACCGCTGACATATTGTCCAGAAAACCTCGGGGTGAAGGGACCCTTCCTCTGGGCCTAATTGCTGGCGACTTAGAAAGTCCGCCTTCCAATTCTCCACTCCTGGAATGAATACCGCAGATATGGCTGGGACATATTTTTTCTGCCCATTTCAGGATGTAATTTACTTCCCTCTGGGCTGCACGACTCCTGGTGCCCCCCTGATGATTGATATATGCCACTGCTGTGGCATTGTCTGATTGAATTCTGACAGGGGACCCTTGGAGTTTGGATGTCCATGCTACTAGGGCATACCGGGCTGCTCGTATCTCTAAGAGATTGATGGGCAGGGCCTTTTCTGCATCCGACCATCTGCCCTGGAGAGACTATTGCTCCAGTACTGCTCCCCAGCCTATAAGGCTGGCATCTGTAGTGACCACCTCCCAAGAAATCTGACTGAAGGATTTCCTTTTTTCCAGATTCTGGGAAACCAACCACCAACGGAGGCTCTTGCGAACGGAAGGGGACAAGGACATTGTAAGTCTAGGCCTGAATTTTTTTGTTCCAGGCTGACAGTATGGCCCCTTGCAAATTCCTTGAATGGAATTGACCGTAGGGTACTGCTTCGAATGATGCCACCATTTTTCCCAGCAGCCTCATATACAGGCGTATGGACGGCTGTCTTTTTTGTACCCACTAAGTGGATCAAATCTTTCAAAGACAACACCTTTCCTCGAGGCAAGAATATTTTTCTCTGGCCTGAATCCAACCTTAGCCCCAAGTATTCCAGACTTTTGACTGGTTTTTAGGGCTGACTTGTCTCGGTTGATAATCCAACCGTGAGATTCCAGATACTTGATTGTCTTGTGAACGACCATGTCTAGTTTTTTCACTGAGTGGTCTATCAGCAACAAGTCATCCAGATATGCCATTATCATTACACCTTGTGTTCTTAGATTGGCCAATAAAGGGCCAGAATTTTTGTAAACACTCGTGGTGCTGTGGCCAAACCGAAGGGTAAGGCTCTGAACTGAAAATGGCGCCCTTCTACTGCAAAGCGTAGACATTTTTGGTGGACTGGAAAGATGGGAATGTGCAAATAAGCATCTTTGATGTCGATCGTGGCTAACCAATCCTCCCCTTGTAGGGCAGTGGCCACCGATCGGATCGACTCCATCGGAAAGACCTGATATACAGGAATTTGTATGGCCCTTTTAGAATTAATATGGGCCTCCCGTCCGCGTTTGCTTCGGGACTGTAAAGAGGTTTGAGTAAAACCCGAACCCTCATTCTTCCAGGGGAACCTCCATAATTACTCCTTGGAGCAATAGTTGTTCTAGTGCCAACAGGAGGGACTCTCTCTTCCGGGGATCCCTTGGCACGTTTGACCTCAAAAATGGGAAGGAGGAGAGTCTTTTAACTCCAAACTGTATCCCAAACCTACTGCGGAGAGCACCTATCTGTCTTGATCGTGTCCCGCCAGGTCTCTTGCGAACAACTGGAGTCCTCCCCCCACCCGACTGAGTGGGGGCTTCAATGAATTTAACTTTGGGGGAGGTTTTGTACCTCCCCTGACCCAGGGTTTCTCATTACCCTGCTACTGTCCCTGTTTTTTACCCCCGGGATTTGACCGAGGAGGCCGTCGGAACTGTTACACAGCCGATGCCCCAGGGACTGGAGAAGCAGGCCTCTTAAAGAGGGACCTCTAACTCTGCTTTTAACCGGCAAGAGCGTATTTTTACCGCTGGAAATTTTCTGGATATATTTGTCCAGGTTTTCCCTGAATAAGCGTTCACCATGAAATGGGACGCTAACCAGCCATTCTTTACAGGGAGCTTCAGCAGACCAGTTTTTGAGCCATAGGAGCCTACGCGTATGTACTATAGACAGCGTAAGGCGGGAGGCCTGATGGACTGAATCCTCTATGGCGTCAACCGCAAAGCCTAAGGCTCTAGGTAGATCAGCTAGGGCAAAGCCTGCTGATCTGTCAAGTCCCTCAAGACCTGTTTCAACTGATCCTTCACTGCTTAGCAGACCCCAATAGCTGCTACTGCTGGTTGTATCACCAAGCAGATTTTCATAAGGACTCCAATCTTTTATTTATTGGGTTCTTGAACATTTGGACATTATCCACTGGACATGTCAGTGATTTATACATACAAGAGATGGCTGCGTCCACTGTAGGGACCTTCCATTATTTTTTTTTTGATGAACTTATCCTCCATGGGATAGACCACCGGAAATCTCTTGGGGGAATAAATATTTTCTCAGGACGTTCCCAATCCTGGAAAATGAGCCCTTTCAGTAAAGGGTGAAGTGGAAAAGAACAAACAGTCTGGGGGCTTCTAGCGACCCCAACGAGGATACAGTAGTGGTTGATGGTTCCGCAAGGTGCATTTTTAAATGCTGATCGGACCATGTTAGTCAGAGACTGAACCCATAATCTTTCAGCTTGAGATGCTGAGAAAAGGTTCCCCCACTGTTGATTCCTCTATAACAGAATCAACCTCATCCTGATCCCCTTCAGGCAGGTCGATCCCTGTATGGGACTGTTGCTCTGCTAACAGGCACTCTGAAGGAGGAGACGGAGATCGGGCGTGCTTTCCCTGACAGGGAGGCAGCGATAAATGTTGACAATCTCTCTCTAATCCTCCCAGAGCTGAGGAAAAAAACCTCCTCTGTTACATACACAGGAGCAGGTGACTGAGGACAGCCGCAGTACCAAGTACCCCTGCGGGGTCTCTACGGTCACTTACCTCTGAACTTCAGGGGAGACTGGTGCAGCAGAAGTATGCCCATAATCCTCAGAGCCCGATGAGACCCCCTTCGCTTCCTGGAAGATTCAGTTCCGGAGCTTCTGGACGGCATATTCCTAAGCCTAAAGCTGAGGGATTCCAGCCGTAATACACCACTTTTACTGAGAATAGTCTAGCACAATTGCTGCTATATCACAGTTGGTGTCTACTAATGTGCCTTTCTAGGGGATGCCTGTATCAACCGCTTGCTGTATGCCTTTAAATGTTGCCAGCTCTGTCTCTGTACTTCATAGCCAGCTCACTACAATATTGTGTTTTTTTTTAAACTGCTGGGACGCCCGCACATGCGCAGAAGCGCTGCGGCGCGCACAGAGCGTCATCCCCCAGGCTCCGCCCCCTTTCCCGGCTCACCTCTATATATAGAGGCGCGTGCACGCGCACGCGCGCGGGCACGTGCGCCTTCGGCGCTAATTTCAAATATGGTAACAAGGGACAGGAGCCAGGGCCCCTCTTTGCCGCAGGCCGGGGGATGGACAAACACTGCAACATGGCAGAGGAAGCAGTTTCCTATAAGAGAACTCACCATCTGCCTGGACTTTGCTCTGCTGAGAAGAAGCTAGTCCACATGACAAGAAAACATTCCACAGCGGCCTCTAGTGGACAAACACAGGTACCGCAGTCTAATATATTAAATATATATAAAAACATTTTTTTTTTTTTTTTTTTCTTGACCACCATTAAAAATTATTACATTTTTTTAGTAGTTACAGGCATGCACAGAATTTTGCGGGAATACCATTAGGTAACAGACAGAAAGACAAATTAGGCTTGGGGGTCCCCCAATAGAACCAAGTTCCTGGGGGCCCCCACTTACCTGTTCCCTGCCGCAGGACTTTGTTTGGTCCACAAAAGCCCAAACTTCACCTATCACGGCAGGCATTGTAATCAAACCTTCAGGGACCGGGTTCCCAAGGATTCCACTCCCCTGGACCTGTATAGCACCCTGCACAGAAAACATCTTGGTCGTGGGTATGACCAGAGCTCTGGATCCCAGGGTCCAGCTCTCCTAAGAGAAGCATTACAGGCAAAACCTTGCTCTTCTCTGCAAGGCCCGGGTACCGACCGTTTAGCTATGAAGCTTTTTTGGTCGGATCCGGAATAGCTTACTGAGGCCCAAAAGAACCTGTACGCAAGCTCAGTGAAAAACACATGTTTCTTCTTGGCCAACACCTTAGACACTGGCAAAAAACTGAGGTGCTCCCGGATGGGAGGGGCTTATATAGGGGAGGGTACTTCCGGTTTTGGAAGTTGCCAGTGCCAGCACCTGACGGTATCTATATAACCCATTAGTAATGACTATGTCGCTCTGTGTCCCGTGATGTACGAAAAAGAAAAAGGTGACTCGAGTATAAGCCGAGGGGGGGCATTTTCAGCACAAAAAAAGTGCTGAAAAACTCAGCTTATACTCGAGTATATACGGTAACAAGAAAAAAAAAACATTAATGATTGTACAAAAAAATTCAAGGTATGCAGTACAAGTATCTCAATACAACAAAGGAAAAGAGAGTAACATCAAGTTTATCTCTACAGATTAGATCAGTACAGTTCAAAGATTTAGCATTCTCCATTCAAGGCATGGATGCCACATGCGAGTGAAGTATTTCACTCTGAGTGGAATGCTGAAATTTGTTCATGAGTATAATGTAGTTGGGTTAGATCTATCACTTCCCAAAAAGTGGGAGGATCTGGCTCTTTCCATGTTCTGGTGATACAAAGTTTAGCTGCTAAAAGAATATGGGTGGTGATATATTGTGATATGCGGGGGAGCAATTACTTTTCTAATGATAGTAGTGCTAGGCTGGGGGATGGAGAGATAATTTTTGAGCTACTTCGGATATGAGTCTGAAGACTGACCTCAAAACCTTATCAGTTTAGGGCAACTCCAGAAGGTGTGGAGGAGGTCTCCGTTTTGGCCACAGTTCCTCCAACATAGGTCAGTGATAAGCTTACCAAATCTAGAGACTCTGTCGGGTCTTAAGTACCATCTAAGTACCCCCTTCTAGATTGTAAGCTCTAACGAGCAGGACCCTCTGATCCCTCCTGTATTAATTTTTATTGTAACTGTACTGTCTGGCCTCATTTTGTAAAGCGCTGCGCAAATTGTGGGTGCTATATAAATCCTGTATAATATAATAATCTAAATGTCAGTTTAATGGCGAGTTCCCAAAGGGTGGAGCAACTGGTAACTTTATATGTGGTATTACAGGCTGTGGTCCATTGTTTGTCAGTGAATGCACACCCCAGGTCATTTTCCCATGTGAGTATTGGGGCTGATTTTGTAAAGGTGCAATTTTTGTTTTATAGTATAGAAAAGTGGAATTCCTTTACTTTGAGGATTAGTGGCGGTGAAAAATACCCAGGCAGGAAGGGTATCCTGCAGGGCCATAAGGAGATTGCTGAGATGCAATGTTCCATATGGATGGATTTGTATAGATCTGAGTTTGGGAGGAGAGAATCTTTTTGTAGGGTTGCAAAGGGTATGAGAGTGTTAATCTCAAACAAGTCATTGACGTATCTTGAACCTTTCGATTGCCAGTATGTGAAAGATATAGAATCCATGATGTAGTGTAAGGCTGTAATTGGGATTTTAAGGATGGTGGTGTGAGGGTAGGCGTTAGCAGATTTGGTTAGGAATTTCCAGGCTTTAATCAAAGCGGTATATGTGTGGGAATTCAAGCTCCTAGAAGTGTACTAGTGAGCCAGGTATAAAGAGAGCATCCTGAGATATGGGATGCTTCCATGTGTCTCCATATTGTAGTAGTAGAGGGTAGAAACCATTCTCTCAGTTGGGGTAAGTAGTGAAACTAGGTAATAGTCAAAGAAATCTATATCCAGTGCCTACTACCGAGCAATGTTTTATGAGCTTCTCATGAGCGCATCAAGACTTTGTGTTGACAATATTTAACATCACTGTAGTCAACGGGTAATTCAGACCATTTTCCTAAAAAGCAGGCACTGTCAATATCTGCATGCCTCCTCAATGTCCTTCAGCCAGTCAGTATATGTCGGTCTGGATAAATGTCAATTAAGAAAGAGGTTATAAAAGGATAATGTTTCAAAAACTGTATAATACATAGGAAGAAAAAACTAGGGAGTGCTATATAAAAGTAACCTTAGAGGGATGTTGAATTTTACATCATAACTAATTTGTGTACTCTAAAAACTTGATGTCTCACTACTGGCACTGCAATCACATTATCAGCATTGATACACAGAACGGTGATGGCAGGAAAAAAAGACCAAGTGGTCCATCAAGTCAGCCCCAGTTTATTTTTTTTTGTCCCAAGCATGTTTGGATCCACTTACTGTTGACTGACTCACTACCTATGCCTTTTTACTCTTTCAGTAAAATAATACTTTCTAAGATTAGTTTTGAACTTTTCTCTGCTAGTTTGAGGTCATGTCTTCATGTTCTTGATCTTTGATTATTATTCAAAATACTGCCCTTCTAAACTGTATTCACCCTTCTGAATGTATTTTAGGCTGGTTTCAAACTAATGTGAATTGGATGTGGGTTTCCCCGCATCCAATTCGCATGACAGGAGAGAGTGTGATCGGCTCTTAATGGAGCAAGTTCCCACATCTCCGGGGCGGCTAACAGAGCGCACAGCAGAAGGGTCATGTGTGTTTTTGGCTCTGTTTCAGGTCCAAATTCGGGTGAACATTCGGACCAAATTCGGTCCTGAAACAGTGAACGGGGACGCACCGGACCCCCTGCTGTGCCCCGCCGCTGCACATAATGTGAACCCAGCCTAAAGGTTTCAATCCTGTCTCCCCTTTCCCTTCTTTCCAGACCATTGACCATTTTTGTTACCCGTTTATGGACTTATTCTATCTCATCAATATCTTTTTGTAAGTAAAGTTGTCCAGAACTGAACATAATATTCCAAAGGAGGTTGAATTAAAGGGGTTGTAAAGGTCAAATATTTTTCGCCTTAATGCATTCTATGCATTAAGGTGAAAAAACATCTGTGGATTAGCGGCCCCCCAGCCCCCCCGTTTACTTACCTGACCCCTCGAAAGTCCGGCACCGTGAATGCGCTTGCTTCTCGGCCAGGCTTCTCCGCTCATTCGTTGGTTGATTGAAAGCAGCGCAGCCATTGCCTTGCACTGCTGTCAATCACATCCAATGATCCGGCGCGCCGGGGGCGGGGCCGAGTGATACAGTGAGCGGCTATGACCGCCAGCTGTATCACGGGAGCACGCCCGCAAGAACTCATCACCATGCTCGCTCGCATGAAGGTGATAAGTTCTTGCGGGGGGGAGCTGAGACAGCCACAGAGGGACCCCAGAAGACCAGGTTCGGGGCCACTCTGTGCAAAACGAGCTGCACAGTGGAGGTAAGTATAACATGTTTGTTATTTTAAAAAAAAATGTTTACCTTTACATACCCTTTAAAGATCTATATTAGGGAATCAGGACCTCCTTCATCCCTTTGGTGACTACTCTAGTGATGCATTCTAGAATTCTATTCACTTTTCCCACTGTTTTCCACACGGTTTGCTCATTTTGCAATCATCTGAAATAAATTTTGCCAAATTTCTTTCCTCTTTAGTGCTGGCCAACACTGTGCCCCCAATATTGTCACCTATCAAGAGATTATTTTCCACCAGGTGAATTATTTTACATTTAGAAACATTAAGCTGCAGTTTCCACTGCTTTGACCAATCTTCTTAATCTTCCAGCAATGCCAAAGCACAACTTACCTGTATGAGTTTACTATGTACTGCAGATTCCTGTACTGGTAAATGTCCTTGTATGGAGGAGACTGATGGTACCATTCTAGGGATTGTGGTTTGTGTGCTTTTTTCTAACTGTCGAAGGCTTGGAACTTTATTCAAAGCATTTTTAAGTTGCATAAATTCTTCCACTTGGTTCTGAAAGACACACAAGACCAAGGGGACAAATGCTTAACATTGTTAGCAGCATGCATCCCAGAGTGGAGTTAATCAGTGCTGTAACAGCATTTGCACATTCAAGTACGGCTGACCCCCATTCATCAGTCTGGGTATCAGCACAAAGAAGAAAGTGCTAATTAGAGGAATTAAAAACATTTCCTGAAACATTGCAAATGTAAATGAATGATAGATCCATCCAACCCACAGATTAACATTATACTTCCAGGCAAAGTACCAAAGGAACAACTGTCAAAGGGATGTCTTGGTTCAGGATTTATAGGAAATAAATTAAAGTCATGTAATCCTGAGGCCTGATGCAAGGAAGGGTAAATCTTCTTCAAATCTTGGCAGACTGCAAATTGACATATAGTCAGGAGGTGACAACAGTTGTTTTTCAGCATTCAGGACATGGCTGAGCAGTAGGTCATGAAGAAAAAAAATAATGACAAATGCATCTGAAGCAACTACACAGAACTAGAAGAGCAACATAAATCCCTTTAACATTTTCTTCCACTTGGTAGGAAAGAGCTGCTAAAGCAAAAGAACGCAGACATGATAAAATTTGTTTATAGCCTCGCAAAATTATAGTTAGTCTGACACAATAATTTAAAGCCATTCAGGTAATGTTTACTTTCTTACATTTATTATGGATAGGTTTGCGACTCTGTATCTGACGATTATAAAACTATAATGGAAAGTCTAGTAGATACCACTGTCCTTCATTTTACATTAGCACTCTAAAAAAAAAGTGACTGTTGGACTATTTATCAAAAAATAAATGCCAGGTCCATAAAATACAATAAAAATTATATCATTTATTTAATGGCATATGTAAACCTAGTCACTAAAACCCCATATAAGGCTTAACACTGTAAAGTAATTTCAAACGTTCTCAATATTTTAAAATCTGTAGCTTTTCTTAAAATACTTGGCGATCCTGCCATAAAGATACCGTATATACTCGAGTATAAGCCGACCTGAATATAAGCTGAGGCACCTAATTTTACCACAAAAAAACTGGGAAAACGTATTGACTCGAGTATAAGCCTAGGGTGTCCATCTGCATTCCTCACTGTGCCCATGCCTAGACTTACATTTAACATAGGAATATATGAAAGGGATGCCCGGGATTGAAAAAAAAATCGGTGCTCCCCGGCCGTAGGTCCCCCAGACAGAAAACATTGCACACTTGTAGAGGAGAACTGGCTACATGTGTGCTATGTTTTGGGTCCAGGGGACCTACGGCCGGCCGGTACCAGGTCCCCAAAGTTACCAGAGAAATTACCGTTTAACATGGGAGTCTATGGAAGGGGTGGCCGGCTTTGAATAAATCGGTGCTCCCCGGCCGTAGGTCCCCCGGACAACAAACTTTGCACACTTGTAGAAGAAGAGAGGCGCAAAAAGGTGACTCGAGTATAAGCCGAGGGGGGGGGGCATTTTCAGCACAAAAAAATGTGCTGAAAAACTCGGCTTATACTCGAGTATATACGGTTTCCTTCTGTTACTGGATGATCACGCTCTGTTCTCATATCCCAGCTGTGTCCCTGTGTTGTCACCCTGACCAAACGAGACTATAAATTATATCAACACACATTACCCAGACATGGTCCACTGTTATCACCATCACAAACTTGTCATGCAGCCATCATTACAGTGCATGTACAAGTATATAGACAGAAAGTGTCTGCACTACTAGTATACTATAGGGAAAGCAAATAAGATACCAAATATATAGTAAATACTATGTGTTACCTGTTTTGCTTGGGTATGCCTGCACAACTACAGGTGAGCACAGCCAAACCACACATGTGATGGAGCCAGGGTATGAAAAGCACTGCAGCAAGGAGTCTGATGCACTTGTGCTGGTATTGCCTGCTGATGTGTAATGTATGAAGCCCACAGCGACTTGGTTTAAAGGCACAGCTCTCCTGACTCCTTATCCATCCGTATAATCAGCAAGGGTAATGTTGGGGTGATTAGGAGTCCTTGGACCTAACAACTATAAGGCGTTTTGTGACCACTCTATAATTTTAGGGTCCACTTTGTCTGGTAAGCTGCTTGGCTTTATAACAGTGGTGCTGAGTGTGGTCATTTCATACAGAAGCTGCTGTTGGGACTTCCTTTCCTATTGAAATCTATATGGACTTTTTATGACAAATGTAACATCATCTATTTGCTATTGCGAGAAAAGAGGTATAGGGCCAGCATATGCCAAATTCCACCCATTTACCAAACTTTATAGGCTTCAATTTAATTTATACAATTTAAAATTCAGAGATAAAACTAAGGCCTATCGGCCTGAACACATCCAATAGATACTAGAGTATAAATAAGTAAAGGTGCATATTAAAACTCAAACACATTATTCTATACACATAGTATTGCATATATACCCAAAGCTCACGTAATTGTGATGGGTCATGGGACAACCAAGAACTATAGCCTGGGGGCGGGCACAGGGGAAGAACAGGGGGGACCTGCAGGCCGGAAGGTGGAGAACCTATAGGATAATGAGAATCCCTAAATATATATCTCATAATGCATATGGAGTATCTATATATTATATAAGAGACATACTACGTACTCCTCAATAGTGGGCGTGGATACACAGAATGAAACTAGCAGAGGGAATTGGAGTAAATATCAGCCAGTTGTATCTGTGACTATACAGGAAAAAAAAATAACAAACTGTAATAGAATACCATCAAGGAAGAACTAGTGACCCCCTAGAGTGACCTATAATGCTTCATACTCACTAGGCACATGTGTCCTGCATATACCTGTAGGTAAGCTATTGTCCCAGATTAAAGCAGATTACATTTCACATACTCTTCTTGTTATGCCACCTTGTGCTCACTACTACTTACCGGTAGCTTCCTGCTTTTCCCTTTAGTGCCTGTGTACAACCCAAGGCTGTATCCTCTATTGGGGCGATTTATATTTGGACACCTGGTTGATCGCTTTCATCATGTTTCCTATTGAGTATGGAGCATTATAGGCCACTTTAGGGGGTCACTATTTCTTCCTTGATGGTATTATATTATATTACAGTTTGCTACAGTTTTCCCCTGTATGGTAACAGATACAACTGGCTGATATTTACTCCAATTCCCTCTGCTCGTTTCATCCTGTGTGTCTATGCCCACTATTACGTAGTATGTCTCTTATATAAAATATATAGATGCTCCATATGCATTATGAGATGTATTTAGGGATCCTCATTATCCTATAGATTCTCCTGCTCAAGATGGTTCTCCGCCTGCCAGTCCCCCTGTGCCCGCACCAGGCTATACTTTTTGGATACCAAGTAAAAAAAACAGCTGCACACCAACATCCGTCCAACATGTTTATTAAAAGACTGCCACCAGGACTAGGACAACGAACCAAGGTATATACTTTTTGGATGTCCAATGATCCATCACAATTACATGAGCATTATGTATATATGTAATGCCTAGTACGTGATCCTGCGTGCACACACACCGCCGGCAAGCCGCTCCCGCTGTGATTATACAGAGTAGGAGCCGATAAGCAGGTATGGCATACTCGAAGTCCGCTGGCACCCACCGATGCTTCGGTAGACAGGCAGAATGGCTGTCTGCCTATGTAAAGATTGCCATTCTGTCAGTACAAAAGGCATTATTTGTAAAGCAGGAACACCAATCCATGCCTTCCACTAATAAAAGCACCTCCCCACTACAATGAATCACCAGCTAGGCACACATTTAACCCTTTAATCGCCCCTTATGTTAACCTCTTCCCTGCCAGTGTCATTAGTATAGTGACAGTGTATATTTTTAGCACTGATCACTGTATTAGTGTCACTGGTCCCCAAAAAGTGTCAATTAGTGTGCAATTTGTCCGCCACAATATCATAGTCCCACTATAAGTCGGTGATCGCCATCAATACTAGTAAAAAAATAAAAATATCCCATAATTTGTAGATGCTATAATTTTTGTGAAAACCAATCAATATATACTTATTGTGATTTTTTTTTTTTACCAAAAATATGTAGCAAAATACATATTGGCCTAAATTTATGAAGAAATTCAATTTTTTTCCATTTTCTAATGGAAATGTTTTATAGGAAAGTAAAAAAATATATATATTTATTTCAAAATTGTCTGTAGCGCAAAAAATAAAACCCCCAGAAGTGATTAAATACCACCAAAATAAAGCTCTATTTGTGGGGGGAAAAATTACATACATTTTTATTGGGTACAGTGTTGCACAATTGCGCAATGGTCAATTAAAATAATGCAGTGCCTGCATCACAAAAAATTGCCAGGTCATGAAGGGGGGTAAATCTTCCGGAGGTCAAGTGGATAATATAATGGATTTGAGTTGTAATATGCATCTTTACTTATACTCTTTTTTAACCTTTGTACAATACATACAGTGTTGCTCTGTTGTGCCTCACTGGGTCCTGAAGAAGCCGTTTGATTGGCGAAACGCTGACCTGGCAAACTTGAGTTAACGGAAGCATACAGTGTTCTTCCTGCCACTCTACATACATATAGCTCTATACAGGTGTCGGACTGTAGTAACAGTATCTATTGGATGATATTGAGGCCGATAAGCCTTTGTTTTATCTCTGTATTTTAAATTGTATTAAAAAAAATGCTATTTTTTTTTATATAAAATTTGGTTTGTGTCTCCCAAGTTGAAGCCTATAAAGTCCAGTATTTAGGTGGGGCTTAGCATATGCCAGCCCTATACCTCCCTTCTCGCATTTTCTTAGAATGTGGCTTTTTTTTTACTAAAACTTGCTTTTATATCTATTTGCTATTGAAGTCTATGTGGACTTGTTATAACAACATCTATACTTAGCTCTGCATGTTTATTTATATATGCCTGTACAACGCTGGTCCTTATACATGGTGTACCCAAGATGAATTAAGGGGCTACGTCTATTTCATATAACAACTTAATTTTAACAGTTTAGAGTTTTAGCAATTCACAGCTCCCAAAACAGAACAAGGAGGTCTGCCTGCATCCAAAGATGCTTATGAAATGTTGTAACCAGAGTTACATCATTCTATTTGACCCCAATTTTCATGTGTGAAAAAGCATATCTGAACATATATCTCAATAAGAACGGGTATCTCGAGAGCGTGTGTGGGAATCAGAGAAAATCTAGGTAATCATGTAACAGTAATAACAGTGTAATAATGTTCACAGATTTCATTATCTTATCTCCCAGACTTAAGCTACCCAAATCCATAAAGTGGTCTTAGGAAATGTGACAACAACAATCGAACATTTGTTCTTATGTGACAGTTTTGTATAAACAATTTTTATAGCTAAACGTTAACAGAAAAATCAATCTGTAGATCAAATTATTTTATTGTGAATGTATTTTGCCATCTCAAGTAAGTGAAATGTTCATACTACAATATGCATGCACATTTCCTGTACTTGCAAGCTCTGATCAGATAGGTGTACATGTGTCTTTTTTGAACCACTGATTTTATTGGTACAAAAAAAATGTTACTGTTTCATAAGAAAGCTCATTTATCCACAGAACTGGCTAGAAGTGTCTTAGGTCTACAAAAATAAAATTGTCCATGAAATTGCAAAGATGGAATATAGATCTTGCTACCTTTGTTGCTTTAACAGATTCAAACAGAGACACATAAAACTTGTAAAATCAAGAAAAATAATAAAGTTATTAGTCAATGTTAAAGGATGCTTTATTTTTTTTTTAAAAGGTGTTAGCCTTCTTTCCCAACAGCCATGCAATGTATAACGTAAAGCCGAGTAAAAGACAGGTCATGTTTTTGACTTTCCATGCTTTTTAAGTGTTATTAGATAATGATTCCCCAATTCACTATACCAGAAACAACTGCAGCCAGGATTGCAAAGGTTAGATAAGGCCAAGTCCACATGCAAACTGAGAAGAGCAGCAATTTAACCATTGCAAATAGTTATCTGTTATGATACCAGAGCTGTCATTTTCATCTAACCTGTGCGGCAGCCAGCGCACTCTTGTGGTTGTCCAAGCTCATTACAACTTGTTCATGTTCAGAGATCAAGCTCTTATGCTGTTGCTATATTGAAAGAAGAAGTCTTGTATGATATATTTGTAATATTGTAAGGAATGATAACATTACTACTATAATATGGTAAAGAAAACATTTAAATGCTTGTAATATAAAAAATGCACCAGTAGGTAAACGTCCAAAAAAGGGTTTAACCCCAAAAAAATCCAAGACGAGTACATTTTGATATAACACAGCAGGGATTTTAGTGTAAAAACTCAATAAGGCAGATGATGCTCAACATTTTCTGTCCTCAAAACACACATTGCTTAGCACATGCTTTATTTTATATGTATGACAGTGACAGTTGTGACATTGAAAACAATGAAAAATGTCATAAATTTCCAACCCTTTAAAATATAAAATACATCACAAAATTTTATTATAACCTGTCGCACAGCCCTATCAATCACTCAAAAAAGCAGCAAAGAAGAAAGGCATCAAGACAAGTTAATACAACAGTTAATACTGTACAAGAGGGTAAGGAACCTGAATTTAGACTAACTTAGTGGTTGTAAAGGCAGAAGTTTTCTTTTAGCTTACTGCATTCTATGTCTAGGCTGTCTCAGCTCTCTCGCCCCTCATTAGAACAGATACAGCAGCAGGAGCCATTGGCTCTTACTGCTGTCAATCAGAACTAGTAATGTGGGCCCAGCACCACTCTGTGTATCTTATGGACACACAGATCAGGGCTTGGGAGGGAGCACGCACAAGTGCCCCCAAAGCAATAGGCTTGTCATAGAGGGCACTTGGCTTGAGAGTGGAGCAAGGAGTGCCAGCAGGGAACTCGAGAAGAGGAGGATCGGGGCTGCTCTGTGCAAAACCACTGCACAGATCTGTGTGTATTTCATGTTTGTTATTTTATTCAAATAAAAAACAAACCCTTACAATCACGTAAAGTGCTAGCATGTTAAGGGTTAGGTTAAGGTTATGTGTTCATTTTCAGAGTGGGGTTAAGAATAGGGTGAGAAAAAGGGATGGATCAGTGTAAGTTGGGGCAGTCCAGCATGTGTTTTAGGGCTAAGTGTCAAGTAGTAGAGAACGTTATTTTTAGGGGTAAAGCTTAGGAATTGGGAGATTGTGTTAAGGTTACATTTTTAGATTTTAGGGTCAGCCTAAGGTTTAGATTAAAGTGTCAGAAAACCCAAAGCTGGCAAATTCATCTAAAGCTGTACAAGTATTATGTCTTACATTTGTGCTGTTCTAAAGCTCAGTGGAGTCCACTATGCAGACTGGTAAAACTATTTTGAGGGATCCCAAGTTTTCTGCATTGTCGCTCTGTCATGGAGCTGAGAACTTTCTCTATCATTCATCGCTATTTGCTCCACGTGGCTCTCCTGAACATCATGTGAGGCAGCTGAAAGTTCCTGACTGACAGAGAAGCACTTTCGCATAGCTCCTTTGCTTATTCTGCCCACATTCAGGAACGTAGGGTCACTTGGACATTTAGGACAAGGAGGAAATGCTCTACTGTCAATCACAATAATTGAGCCACCCAGCATTCCTTACAGGAGTGTCATGTGGGGCAGCGCAGAAGATTGTAAAGAAATGTTTGCTCTTTTTTTTAAATTAATGCACCTTGCTAAAAGCAGGTACTCCTTTTCTTTGTTTATTTTTTTAAATCGTGTTATTTACATTTTGATGAAGGTTTTTTTTTTTTTTTTTTTAATAATCAGTCAAATGACAGTACAAAGCACTGATCAGGTCAGAACATACTGCAGTGACGTGCATGATGGGCCACACGTTTGAAATCTGCTTCGTCCACACATTTTTCAACAATTACTGAAGAACTTTGACCCATATTTACAATAAGGTATTTACCAGCATTTTAATTAAGCAGTACATGGACCATTATTTTAATTATAAGATAAACGACTCAGATATTAGTGCAAGTGCATATGGTTTTACTGACACTTTGAGATTTAGAGGTAGGGCTTCTACAGTGCTGTTTTTATTGCACGTTTTGTCATT
The DNA here is from genome assembly GCA_029206835.1 of Rana muscosa. Taxonomy (NCBI): domain Eukaryota; kingdom Metazoa; phylum Chordata; class Amphibia; order Anura; family Ranidae; genus Rana; species Rana muscosa. The sequence continues at coordinate 576,351,314 of CM055121.1, forward strand.
ACCAGCCAAGGGTTCCGAGCATCAAAAACAAGATAAGTTGGGTACACTATGTAACATAAGGAACATAGGTAATAAAGTGGCTTCATAGTATTTATTTTAAAGTGAACCTGATCTGGCCTAAAAGGATAAAGATGGAGCTAAAATGCCTTGTGATGGCAGCAAGTGCTAGCATTTGTCTTAAAACTCAATCTGTCAAAAGTACACAAGCAGAGTGGGCCTATAGTTTAAACTTTCTGCTGGACATGTAGAATCTACAGACTATTAGTGCTGAACCTGTCCTGGCCTAAAAAGTGCCTTTGGTACCAACACTGCAGAAGTGAAGGTACCTTGTGGGGCCAGCACAAATGTTTATCATATCTATATTTTCAGGACAAAATACACAAAAATACATTTTTCTGCACACAAAACAAGACCTAATGTTTTGGTAAAATATAAATGTGTTGCTTTGAGTAAATAGATACCAAACATGTCAAGCTTTTAAATTTTGTACACCAGTGAAATGGCAAAAAACCATGGTACCCAAAATTGTTTATAGGCAATGCTTTAAAATTAAAAGCCTTTACATGTTATCAGTTTAGAGTCAACTGTGAATGTTGGATCTAGAATTATCGTTCTCCCTCTGACATTCGCAGCGATACCTAAATGTGTGGTACAATCACTGTTTACATACACAGGCTCACCCTACACATGCATTTGCATGTTTGCACAGAGCGTTGGAGTTGCTTTTTTCATTTCTTATAAACTCATTTGCAAATAATTTTTAGCAGGTGACAGGTCCTTTTCATGGAGATATTAGGGGTCTATTAGACTACTAATGTCACCTCTGACCTCCACTGCAGCTAATTAAACACAAATACCCTGCCACAGCAGTCAGAAGTGAAGACATGTTTGTCTCTTCAGGGTTTATTAATTGCAGACAAGATTGGAAAGGAATGTTCGCTGATTCCCTTCTGCTCAGAATCCAGAAACTATTTACAGGTGTCCTAGGCCCCTTTCACACTGGGGCGGGGGGTGCGCTGGCGGTATAGCGCCGCTATTTTTAGCGGCACTATACCGTCGGAATTGCGGCGGTATTCGGCCGCTAGCGGTGTGGTTTTAACCCCCGCTAGCGGGCGAAAAAGGGTTAATACCGCCGGCAATCCGGTGGTATAGTCGCGTTTTCCCATTGCTTTCAATGGGAAGGAGCGGTGGAGGAGCGGTAAACACACTGCTCCTCTCACTGCTCCAAAGATGCTGCTAGCAGGACTTTTGGAGCGGTCCTGCTATTAGTTGTCTGAAAAAAATGGCACCAGGCTCATGGCTGAGGCTAGATAGAATACTTGCATTTAATCAATTGAAGTCCAGGCTGTTTATAAACAGCCTATGAATGGAAAGTGGTTAATAATCAGTAGAATCAGCATCTTCAACAATTACCTGAGCTAGCAATTTACCATATGTTTGTTACATGAGCACCAATTCTGATCCTATTAACATTATAATTCTTATTCTGTAATCACACTATTCCATTCTGTTTCAGAACAGTTACCCACCTTGACATCCTGCAGCTGAGTGTGGACATCTTGGTGTGCCTTTCTTAGCTGCCTATTCTCTTCTCTCAGGTTGTATACGCTTTCTGTTGGAAACAATTTACGTAGTGTGAATTGAAAGGTTTAAGATAAATTCTAGCATGAATTCAGTGTGCAATAGTGTTTTCAACCCATCTTGCTAGCTAATTTATACAGTACATGCAGGGTCTGATATTCAGGTATTATACCTATTCCACTGTGCTCATATGCTCAAATCATACACAAACCTGAGTGATCATCCATCGAACATGACTGCTTTTAACAGAAGGACAGAGAGTTTGCGGTCATACAGGCAGCAATGTCAGAACAGGGCTTTCTTACTATTAACATGCTACTGCTTAAAGCCTTTGAATAAGTGACAGTTAACGCCTGTGTCAACAGGCTTTGATGGGTAAATGCCAGAATGCTTTTGACATCAGTTTGAGATGCTTCTGGGATCATTTAAATTTCATTGCAGATGCAGTTGACCTGCTACTACAGTTGCTTTTGCATTGCCATAGACTTGTACAAGGAGAGCAGCAACTCTAAAGAGAACAAACAATGGCATTTAACGTGAAATGCTACATAAGTCTGACAATAGTGGTGAATGACTGCAAAGTCATTTGTAAGTCACTGTGAATTGGGTAACAACTTGTATACCATTATTTGATATTACACATGTTAGTTGTTTAAAACACAGATACACACCTGCAAATGGGCCTGACATTGATCAGATGCAAGAACCCCAGCGGGGGTTGCCAGTGTTAAAGTGGCAGTAAACTGAACTTTAAAAAAAATAGGATTTTTTTGTACTCACCGTAAAATCCTTTTCTCTGACGTCCATGGACTGACACAGCATCTTCAATCTTGACAAAGTGGGTTATGTTCCTGCTCATAGGAGAAGACTAGGCAGAATGTTAGATGTTTTAACATACATTCCATTACCAGATTTGAACAGCCCCGCCCAGGGGGTGGTCCCTCCGGACATAACCCTCCTACCTGCAGCCAGCTGCCTCAGTTCGTAGTAAAGCAGTACAAACTTAAAGAAAGGAGGGGTGGGTGCTGTGTCAATCCATGGACGTCAGAGAAAAGGATTTTACGGTGAGAACAAAAAAATCCTATTTTCTCTTACCGTCCATGGACTGACACAGCATCTTCAATCTTGACAAAGTGGGACGTCCCAAAGCAGTGTCAAAGAACAAGGGGTGGGAACAGTATCAAGGAAAAAAACAAACTTCACCCCCAACAAGCAGAGCTCCTCAAGGGAGGAGGTGCAACATTAAACAGCTGCTTGCAAAATCTTGCGGCCGAAGGAAGAAAGATGCAGCCACATCAACCCTATAGAACCTTGAAAAGGTATGTGCGGACGACCAGGTCGCCGCCTTGTACACTTGTGCAACAGACGCTTGATGTCGGAAAGCCCAGGAAGCACCAATTGCCCTGGTTGAATGTGCCGTGTCTGTAAATGGAGGCGCCCGCCCCTTAAGCGCATAGGCCTGTATGACGGTCTGCCTGATCCACCGAGAAATGGTGGCAGGCGAAACTGCTTGGCCCTGTTTTGGACCAAACACAGACACAGACACAAACAGCGAGTCAGACTTCCAAAACGAAGCTGTAGCAGACAGGTATACCCGTAAAGCACGCACCACGTCTAACGTGTGAAGCGCAAACCCTCTGGGATGCGATGGACGAGGACATAAAGACGGAAACACAATGTCCTCAGCAAGGTGGAAGACTGAGATCACCTTTTGGAGAAAAGAAGGCTGCGGGAGTATGGTGGTTTGCAAGACAAGGCCGCCAATTCAGAAAACCTAGCTGACAGAAGTTAAGGCTACTAGAAAAGCCACCTTCTGAGATAAAGATAAGAGAGGAATCTCTCTGTTTTCAAAGGGAGGTTCTTGAAGAACCGAGAGCACCAAATCCAAATCCCAAGGAGGAAGAGGTGGTTTAATAGGGGGAAGCACACGGCGAACCCCCCGCATGAAGGTACTAATCAAGAATGGCCCGCTAGCGGCCGCTGAAAGAAAACAGCTAAAGCTGAAATCTGACTCTTAATGGTGCTTAAAGCAAACTTATGGTCCACTCCTCGCTGTAAAAACAGCAGGATCCTGGAAACGGAATACGTCCGTGGACACCAATCCAGCTCCTCGCACATATCGATGTAGGCCTTCCAGGTACGGTAGTACAGTATATCTTCCTGGAGGAAGATTTCCATGCCCTCAGCTTGTTCGAGATGACCAAATCCGAGAGACCTCGGTCCCTCAGCACCTGGCCTATAATAGCCATGACGTCAAAGCCAGCGACTGTAAAGCTGGATGAAAAATGGGACCTTGACACAGAAGGTCCTCCCGCAGCGGTAGTCACCATGGAACGTCCGCCACTAGACGCACAAGACCGGTGTACCAAGGACGCCGAGGCCAATCTGGAGCGATGAGGATCACCTGAATCCTCTCGGCCTCCACCCTACGAAGTAGTCGAGGAAGCAACTTCAGTGGAGAAAAGGCATAAATCAGCCGATACTGACGCGTCTGCCCAGAGACACCTAGCGATTGAGTCAAGAGGCCAGTAGGTCCACATCCGGTGTGCCCCACCTCCGACAAAGAAGTTGAAACACCCCCGGACATAAGGACCATTCCCCCTGGTCCAACATCTGGCACTTCAGATAGTCCTCAGAATGTGAGCGGTCTCAGACGCTACAGCCAAGCTCCGCGGTCCCCCCTGATGGGTGACATAAGCCACCGCCGTGGCGTTGTCCGACTGAATCCTGACAGAGCACCCATGTAGTCTCTTCGACCATGAGAAGAGACACAGTCTGATTGTTCCAGGACAGTGATCTGCAGACGGGATTTCGTCCTGAGTCCAAATCCCTTGGGCTGATAGAACTCCCCAGACTCCACCCCAGTCCGAAAGACTGGCGTCCGTCGTGATCACAGTCCACTGGACAGGAAGGAACGACTTCCCTGACCGAAGGGCCTGGGGATCTCAGCCACCATGTCAGGAATGCCCTGACCAGGTGACTCACCTGGATCTGACCATCCAGAGATAATGGAGACTTGCCCCAGCAGGACAGGATCTCCTTTAGTAAGGCTCGAGTGTAGAAATGGGCATACGGTACAGCCTCGAAGGAAGCCACCCTGAGCAGCAAAAACGGAGTGACGACCATTTTGTGGGATGTCAGCACCCGTACCGCAGACTGAAGAGTCTGTAATTCGTCTAAGGGTAGGAAGACCCTCGCCTCCGAGGAGTCCAGGATCAATCCTAGGTACTCCAGACGCTGAGTCGGAGCCAGGACCGACTACTGAATGTTCAGCAGCCAACCGAGTCACGGAGGGCCTGCCCTCCAATTCTGAGCAAGAGTCTGCTCTCAGAAGAAGAACGGCCAGATAGCCCACGATAGCAATGCCTCGCTGTCCCAGCAAAGCTAGAATTGGGGCGCGCACCTCGGTGAAAACCCGCGGTGCTGACGCTAAACCGAAGGGAAGAGCCACAATCGATAGTGGCCTACGCCTATCGTAACGCGCAGAAACTTCCAGTGACCCGCACAGATTGGGACATGCAAGTAGGCGTCGAGTCCAAGGACGCCAGAACATCCCCCGGGTGGAGCGCAGCAATCACTGAGCGAATGGATTCCATGCAGAATTTTCAAACCTTAACAAAGGCATTAAGGACTTGAGGTCCAGAATTGAACGGACTCTGTCCTTCTTTGTGACCACAAAAAGATTTGAATAAAATCCCTGAAACCTCACCTTTGACGGTACCGGCAAAATCACCCCGCACCGCAGCAAGTCCTGCACTGCCCTCAATAGGGCAGCCCGACGTGCTGGAAAGAGGGAGAGATTTGAGGGGAAGAACCTGTCTGGTGGCCAGGAAAGAAACACTGTCCTGTACCCCAAGGTAACTACCTCGCATACCCACCGGTCAGAGATCCAGAGGTCCACCGATCTTGGAAACTGCAAAGTCATCCTCCTACCCCAGAGTCGGGCGGGGGCAAGATCTCATGCGGTGGCGGGCTTGTCAGCCGTCTTGTTCGGCATACAACCCCAGGGACGCTTCTGTCCTCCACCCGCACTCGTCAGTCTGGGAGAAATTTTCCGTGTGAGAAGAGAAGGGCCCGGTTTACGGCGCGGCTCCTTCGCCTTAGTAGGTTGAGGAAGAAGGGTGCTCTAACCACCCGTGACATTTTCAATGATGTCATCTAGGGAAGCACCAAATATTCTTCCGCCCTTAAAAGGTAATCCGTCAGGAGCTTCCTAGAGGCTAGGTCAGCAGACCAGCATTTCAACCAGATAAGGGAACGCTATACCACCGTAGACTCTGAGGACCTAGAGATTAAGGGGACAGCGTACATAGTGGTATCGCACACATACACCAGGTCCTGCACCATTTGATCAGCCAGCGTAATGCAATCCGGAGGAAGATGATGCTCCTGCACAGTCTGGTGCAAAATCCTTGCCCATTCCGTGAGTGCCTAAGACACCAGGGTCGCTGCTACAATAGGACGTAGCGCGGATCCCAGCATGGTGAACATGGCTCAGCCCACCACATCCGACCTCCTATCAGTAGGGTCCTTAAAGGTAGAAGTCCTCTCAACCGGGAGAGTCGTGGCTTTATTCAGCCGTGCGACCGGAGGGTCGACAACCGGAGGAGAGGCCCATTGTTTAATCAGGCTCTCTTCAAAGGGACCTAACCGCCAGACGCTGCGAGACCACAAGGGTCATCTGCGTTTGTCCCATACCTGGTCTATGATTTTGTCAAAGAAAGGTGCATAGGAAAAAAACTTTTTAGAAGGATTAGCTTTAAATGAACCAAAAGGAGATTGCCTCCACCAGAGGTTCTTCACCCGCAGTATCCAGCTTGAGAGTGTCCCTCACAGCATCAATGAGTTCACAAACAAGCAACCTGTCATTTACTGACCCAGATAAGGAGTCTTCCTCACAAGGAATGTCCTTGGTCAAAAAAATCCAAAAATCCAGAGCTAGGGTCCTGTGCCGCAGCATTGCCCATATCTGAATCTGAGCACTCCCCTGGAGATGGCATGGGGAGAGGGCGCTTTTTAGCTCCCCTGCGCTCACACACCGCTTACATTCTGGTAACAAAATGATTCCAGGACTGCCGACAACTGGCCCATAGGGACCGCAGGTGCCGTAGCACTGCCTGTTGCCTCTGACATAAATGGGGAAGCAGGTGACACTGACTCCATAATACCACCACCCTCTGAGACTTTGTCATGTGAGAGAAAAAGTCCACCCTCCTGCTGCACTGACCGTGGGGGGTTACCCAGGGGACTCACCAACCCAGTCAGGACCGCTCGGTTCCGCTGCCTGCGCTGTGCTCCCAGCGCGAGTGAACAGTGAGGAGACTCTGGAGAATCGCGCCGTTCCAGGCAGCGATAGAGGCCAAACTAGCACAAAAGCGCGCGCGGCTTCAAGAAAATGTCCGCCACAATACAAGTGCGCCATAGCGTGGCTACGGCAAGATGGCCGCCAATGTGGTTCTCAATGTAAATAAAAACTAGGGCTGTTACTGATTAAAATTTTCGTGCTCGATTAATCTATTTTTTTTTAATCGATTAATCGACTAATTTCGATTAATTATAACGCACATAGATCCAACTACTTTTAGCTGATCTCCTTGCAGGCCGATTCCCAGTGCCTCTACCAACCACTGGAAAAATGGATAGCAGGATGCAAAAAACACACAAAGGCAGCGCTCGATGGGAATAGCATTAAAACTTTTATAGTCTTCAAGTAGGTAACAAAATAAATATTGCACTGGAGATAAAATCGATGTACCTAAATAAACTGTAAAAATGGTGCGAGTAATACCAAACGGTAGCAAAAGCAGTCAAAAAAACATGTAGCCAAGTATGATACTGGTGTTTAACGCCATAGGATCCGGCAAAGTATTCGCCAGGGATAGCTTAAGTGCCCATATCTCAGTAATACATAAGGAAGGAAAGGACCCGACAGCATGCAGTAGCTATAGACCGATATCGCTCCTAAATGTTGATTTAAAAATGTATACCAAGATCATTGCCACCAGACTTGCGAGACACCTTCACCATCTAATTCATCTAGACCAGGTAGGCTTTATCCCATCTAGGGAGGCAAGGGACAGCACCATTAAGGTGCTGAACTTATTACATAGAGTGAAGATCACAAAAACCCCGTGCGTACTACTGAACACCGACGCCGAAAAGGCCTTCGACCGGGTGAATTGGTCGTTCATGCTTACAGTCCTTCGACACGTAGGCCTGGGAGAGGTAATGTTAAATAGGATAACCAGAATATACACCAGTCCGACAGCACAGGTGAAGGCAAATGGGGTACTATCGGACCCCTTCCCAATATTGAATGGGACAAGACAGGGATGTCCTTTATCCCCTCTTTTGTTTGCCCTCTCACTGGAACCCTTCCTGGCCACAATCAGACGGAACCCCAACATACAAGGCCTGACTGTAGGGCAAACGCAACACAAGATATCAGCATACGCAGATGACATGCTCTTTTCACTTACCAATCCAGGGGTGTCCCTCCCGAATCTGCTTAGAGAATTCGATACATATGGGAAAATATCAAATTTAAAGATAAACTTTTCCAAGTCAGAGGCAATGGCAATATCTATACCACTGCATATGATCCCTACGGTACGATCAAATTTCCAATTTAAATGGACATCCTCCTCCCTGACTTATCTGGGGACCAATATCACACCCGAATTTTCCAGAATTTATGAACGGAACTTCCCTCCTCTACTGTCAAAGGTAAAACTTCTCCTAGACTCGTGGCACAAGGGAATTCACTCCTGGTTTGGAAAATGTAACTTACTGAAAATGTGCATACTGCCTAAGTTCTTATACCTCTTCCAGGCCTTACCCATTAAAATACCACCCTCATACTTTAAGCGGGTACAGGCCTTGTTTACCCGCTTTGTCTGGGCACATAAAAAACCACGGATCTCACGTACTCAGCTGTCAATGCCAAAACAATGTGGAGGGTTAGCACTGCCAGACATAAAGCGATACTACCAGGCAATACACTTAGGCAGGGTTATAGACTGGAGCCGCCACCAAGAATTTAAGTTGTGGGTACAGATAGAACAACACCAGGCTGACATTCCATTAAGAACAGCGATGTGGTGTAGCGAAGCATTGACATCAGAGATAAAATTGCACCCGCTGATAGGCAATACTATTCGCCAAGGTCTACAAGCAGCTTTACAAAATGCCCTGACAACCAAATTGTCACCATTAACACCGATCTTGGGAAACCCCAGGTTTTCCCAAGGAATGGTAGCCACACAATTTCAGATACTACGAGCCGCGGGCCGTACTACAGCGTCTCAATATGTGATAAGAGATAGATGGCCCTCCATTCCTGAACTGAGGGACGCAACAGGCCCATTCCAACTCCCCTTTTGGAACGCGGTTCAACTACACCACTTCCTTCAGACAATCCTACACCCACAAGAATACTCCAGACCCATGACCACGCTCGAGGAATACTGCTCGGGGATGGAGCCTTTGCCCCGGGTCCTCTCCAAAATGTATTCTCTCCTCAATACACCAACCCAGCAACCACAACTTCCGGGTATTACAAAGTGGGAGACAGACCTAAACCGCACCTTTACGGCGCCCCAAGTACAAAGTATAATACAACTCTCTTTCAAGTCCTCCCTATGTACGAAAATACAGGAGACAAATTACAAAATTCTCACGAGATGGTATTTAACACCCAGCCGCCTACATGTGATTTTCCCAGACACCTCAGAATACTGTTGGCGGTGCGGGACAGAGAAGGGAACACTCCTGCATGTATTTTGGTCCTGCCCCAAGCTAGCAGCATTCTGGACAGGGGTCCGAACTATATCCCAAAAATTCACAGAATACCAGATCCCACATGACCCAGCTTTCTTCCTGCTACATGTATCGAACCTTTCCCACAGAACATACAAAAAGTCCCTACTATGTCACCTGACAAATGCAGCTAAGTCTTGTATTCCCATACTATGGAAACAACAAACTCCACCGACCATAGCAATGTGGCTGCGGAAAGTGGAAGATATAAATAGACTGGAGGATTTGATACTGACAGCCCAAGACAGACATGAAGTTTACAAAGAGACTTGGACTATGTGGAACATGTTTATTTACTCGGACGAGGGTACAACCCTTCTCGGAACCTGAGCAACCTCTAAGTTAGAATACAGACTAACATACCAGAGATGCCACCCCCCCTCCTTTCCCCACCCTGTCACCCACCCCCCCCTCCATTCCCCTCCCCCCCTCATCCCACTTCTCTCTTCTTCTTGTCTTACTTTTCCTACTTTCTTTTTCTCTACTCTTGTCAGTAGACTCAAACGTATCTAACACGAGCTTTCCGTAGGGTGTATACTTGAGGGTGTATGAGACAGAATACTCTCTGATAATGGGTGGAGGCCCTACCAGACCAAGGCAAAACTGTATTAACGATAGGAACACCTGAAATGCAATCTTATTTAACATATCCTACTGTACTGTAGATTCTGGAGGCTGCGACCTTCGCTGTTTTTTGTGTCTTTATTGTATCTTGTGGGGCTTTACCCCGGCTCTCTTTAAAAAAAAAAAAAAAAATCCAATAAAAAATTATATTTGAAAAAAAAGTATGATACTGGTATAAAAATGTGTACAACAATACCACTGCTGAATCCAGATGAGAAGGGGCTAACATCAGTCCGTCGGCATGTAGATGTCCCGTGAAGGGAACTATCACAACTCCCAGTGGATGGCTGTAGAATCCCAGGTAGATATAGGGAAGTGATAGAGGGAAGTGTAACAGCCCTTGCGTGTGGCAGATAGTAAGGTCCCACCGGCATGCAGATATGAAGGCACAGCAAAGGAGCCCTTCAGATGGACACGGCAAGCCCCGCCGGTGTCCGTGACGTCACCGGATCTCCCTGAAGACCCAGAAGTCGGGGGAGAGGTGTGTACCAATCAAAAGAATTAATCGATTAATCGAGGAATTAATAGTTAATTTCCACAGCCCTAATAAAAACATAATAAAAACATGGCGCCGAACGGCGCACAAGGCCCAAAATGACACAAAACACATCCCACATGTCCATGCAGACCCCCATGGACCCCCACCGGGACAGAGTGACCTCTAGGAACCCCCAGTCAGCGCATCGCCAGAGTAGGTGACAGAGAGTAGCAAAAAAAAGGGGGAGACAGGGAAACCCCCCATAACATAGGAACACACAGCATGTACTCACCTGCGGAGGCAGGAGAAACTACTTACCCGTCCCTGAAGGACCCACTGGTGTGTTCCTGACAGACCTATCACAGTGCGGTACTGAGTAGCTGTCGGCCCGGTCCACTGTGAAAGATACAGCAGAACTGTTCAGTCACATGTGGACCTCGGAGCAAAACCTCACTGGCCACCCCTGGAGCCGTGGGGTATGTCGTGGACTGATCTCACGCTGAGCGAGGATCAGCGCGCTCGATGGTTGGACTGGGAAGACTACAAGGATAGCGAACTACCCAACCTGTTGCCCAACCGACTGTTGATAGAAGAATCTCAAAAATAAAATAGTAAAATTCAAAAGGAATAAAGAAGTTTTCCTCAGGAGACTGGCTCCAAAGAGAGACACGTCCTCTCCTCTGCTAGGCAGAAAAAAAAACGGAGGCAGCTGGCTGCAGGTAGGAGGGACCGCCCCCTGGGCGGGGCTGTTAAGCTCTGGTAATGGAATGTATGTTAAAACATCTAACATTCTGCCTAGTCTTCTCCTATGAGCAGGAACATAACCCACTTTGTCAAGATTGAAGATGCTGTGTCAGTCCATGGACGGTAATGCCGCGTACACACGATTGTTTTTAATGTCATTTTCAAAAAACGTTTTTCTCGACGTGATTTTTCTTGTTTCCTCTCAAGCCTGTCTTGCATACACACACGTTCATTAAAAAAACTCCTCGAGCAAAGTGCAGTGACGTACAACACGTACGACGGCACTATAAAGGGGAAGTTCCATTCGGATGGCGCCACCCTTCATGTTAGTAAAGTTTGAGCGACGATTCGCACTTTTCAGCCTCGTGCTTTTCAGTCCGTTACAGCGTGACGAATGTGCTATCTCCATTACAAGCGCTAGTTTTTACCAGAACAAGCGCTCCCATCTCATACTTGATTCTGAGCATGCGCGTTTTTTCCCCCTCGTAAAAGCATACACACTACCGTTTTTCACGTCGTTAAAAAAAACGACGCGAAAAAATAGAGCGGGTTCTCATTTTTTTTTAGGCCATTTTTCACGTCGTTAAAAATGCTCTGGAGCCTACACACGATCGTTTTTAATGCCCAATTTAAAAAATTGCATTTTTAACGTCATGAAAAACGGTCGTGTGTATGCGGCATTAGAGAAATAAAAACTTCTCCCTGCAATGTAATGTCATAATTTGGTAGTATTCAGCGCATGCGCCGGTGATGTCCCCTGCTGCAGAGATACTGAATATCTTCTAAACGGTGCATGTTTAGGAGGTATTCCTTGTACCTTTATTATGAGTTTACCTGTAGGTACAAGTATCCAATGGGAATTCACCATCACTTTAGGACTGGCAATACATTATACAATGTTCTTGTACAATTTTCATTTAGATTTCCCAAAACCATATAATATTTGATCAAACCTAAACACTTTCAAATTGTATGCAATCAGGCAGGCCATTGCACTACATGGTTGAAGATAAAACTAAAGGAAATTGAATAAGAACATTGTAGAATGTATAGCTTGCCTAAGTTGCAGGAGGCAGCCCTATTGAAAGCAATAGAAGGCTGCTGGCTTCCTCAGGTAATCATGGCTGCTCACATGTAATCGCTCATGTGGCGATCAGCCCTGGACGAATCTGCGAGTGATCCACTCTGAACCTTAGGTATACAGTAAAAAAAATGTACTCTTTTTAAGGGTAACTTGTTATAAGGGGATTCACTTTAGAGACACCACTGTATAAAGTACTGTGTATGAAATTCTGAAACGCTTTGTTAAACCAAAGACAGATAGGCCTGTGCATAAGTGACAATATGCAGCATTTATGTTCTGTAATTGTAAATCTTCCATTATACAAACAAAGCATTTCATGCAATGCAGTAGAAAAGGTGTCTCTCACATATTGCTCAATTACTTTAGTAAAACCTAAATTTCTACCACAAATAGAATGTGCTTTTTGACAAGCTCCCCAGTAAAATAGGAGTAATTGGTGAGGAAATGGCTGCTGTTAAAAAAAAACACAAAGAGTTTACTGCTTATCTGTACATCAAACATGTAGTATGCTGGAGAGGATACAAAGTTTAGCTACCTACTTATTGATTAGGAATAACATCCATTCACCGCAAACACAGAGCACAATACGATGATAAATTATAGGTCAAGCTATACAAGTCAGTGGTTTGCAGTGCAGCAACACGTATTGACATTTTTCACCATGTAATAACAGAGGATGGAACAGAATTCATTGACACGGTACCTTAAATATAAAAGTAAAAGTGGTAGCAAGCCCATACAATACAGCTGCAATCTATATCTGTGTGCTATTCCCTATAACTGTTTGAATTTTCAATGTGGGTCACAAGCAATCAAATAAATCATTTTAGCTTTTTTTGCCTATCATATACAGCGAGATGTTTTAGGAGGCTTGACTGTATTTACACTTCTGCCTGTAGGTCACCCTGTTCCTTTAGATATTAAAAAGGTAAGTTAATCTAAAACTGAGATTTCCATATTTGATATATGCAAATGCATTGAATGAAAGAGTTACATTTTATATACTGTATCTTGGAGATACCAGGGGCGAGACCTTCCTCTTTTTTTACATTTATTTTTTATTCTAGAGAATCCACCAGGGGAGCATAACAGTCTTACACAGCCCAACCACCCTGGCCTCTGCTTGAACTCCTGATCACCCATCTGGTGATTATTACTGCTTATTATTGTGTATAGCATGAGCTTGGCTTGGACATCTGCACCTGGTAATCCTGCAAATCAGATCATTTGCCAGAACAATGTACACTGGTACACAAAGGAAGTTCAAAAAAGCATTCTGCACTCAAACCTAATCTATGAGCGAATATAAACTTTTTTGCAAATTCTACACTTGGTCTCCACTACATGCATGACACATCCTTTTAATGGACATCAGTAAAACATTATTAACTGTAAGGGTACTTGCACATGGTACGGATGTATGAACATCAGATTCCTGGAAAAAAATTCCTGCAAAAAAACATGAGCATTGGCAGCATAATAAATGTGTGTGTAGCGGCCTCACCCCATCTCTTTTGTCTAGGGGTATCACACACGACAGGGTGAGATGCGCTACGGCCCATGTCCTCCCCATAGCTGTGGGTGAGGTGAAGGCCAGTACCAGATATTCCCTCGGGCCTATGTGCTTCTGTCAAGGATTAAGTCCTGCTGTGCCAACACTTCCCTTTGCTCCCATTAACCAGAGTTCCACACACCGATCCCAGTCCAACTCTTGTTTTATTGCATAACTCACAACAAACAGTGCTTCAGTAGCCAACTGGTTGGGACTCGATAACAGTTTGATACAGGGAAATGAGCAGGTCGAGGCACTATCCTGATTGTTAGCTAAACCACTGTGATCTCACCAGCGGTTACTATAGCCTTGGCTAGAAAGGACTTAGAACTTGAGAGTCTCTACCAGTGACTCAAGAGAACATAGATAGGAGTACCTTCGCTGCGTTGTGGCCCCTGTCAGTGGAAGATGTCCCTCCAAGAGAGTTACCAGAGGCCCATCCGTCACTGGGTTGATGCTGCTCCAGACTCTCCGAATGGGTAACCTCCCCGGCCTCCTCACCTCAGACACGGGCCCCATCCACTTCAGGGACCCTCGGACTTCTCCACCCTCGCGGGACCCAGTCGAAGTCACTGGGCCCCAGGCCCCCTGGTTTATTACCTCACCCCAGGCTGAAGGTGCCTGGGATGGACTCCAACTCCATCCCGGTCAGGCCTAGGGCGCCTGAGCCGGAATCCAGATCCGCCCACACCCAGGCCTAAGGTGCCTGGGCGTGTGATGAAGAACCTCCAAAAGAGCAAGACCTCGTGACCAGGGCGTCTCCCCCTTTTATCCCCTCCAATGACGCCACGGCAGGTTCCCCACCCTCGCCGTACCATCTCCGAGAAGGGACAAAAAGGACAGCACTGTTGGCGGCAAATCTACCTCGAGCCTGGGGGCACCTGCCACCCACAGGACAAGGAGATTATTACACCGCCCAATCCTCCACGAATACAAATGGTCCAATTACTCCCATACTTTACACACCTGGACCACACTACCACCCAGGTGTACCCCACCTAAATTTAGAGACCCCGCTACATGTGTATTCGCGCACATAAGCGTAAAACTTTCTCTAGCTTTTGTTGGGATGTGTCATACATGCGTTGTGCATATTTGCTTTCCAGCAAGGCAGGTTTTTGCATTTCTTTTACTGATATATACACAGTAAAAACAATGGGCTGCATTTACATCAGCAAAGAAAAACGCCTGCATGTCTAAAAACATTGAGGTTTATTTAAAAAAGGCAAATCTGCACTACAAGTGCAGTTGCCCTAAATCTGAGGGGAAGCTCTGCTGATTTCTATTATCCAATCATGTGCAGGCAAAAACACGTTTTTTTTTTTCTTGCATGTTCCCCTCAGAACCAGAGCAACTGCATTTTGAGTTGCACAGACTATTTACCTTTAGTAAATCAAGCCCATTGTTTTTTTAGGCATCAGTGTGCAAGAGGCCTAAAACTCCATGCTTTATTTAACTGATCAATTCTGATTTTTTTTTACTTTATAGTATGCAAGTAAAATGACAGGGTCTAGCCCCTCCTCCTTTTGTCAGAAGGGAAATTTAATTACCAAAAGAAAATATTTCAAGAAAACTTGCACAGAATGCTGTAAACTGACAATAAGCCCTGGTTCACACTGGGCTGTGGAAATGACGCCATGCGCGTTCAGCTGAACTCGCACGATTTTACTCCCGCTTGTCAGTCCCAATTTCGGCTGCGATTTCAGAAACATCTGTGGAGGTTTCTGCACATATGTCAATGTAAATCGCGTCCCGAAATTGCAAAAAGTAGTACAGAAATTTATTTTTGAAATCGTTGCAGCGCCGCAGATGCAGCGTCGCACCGATTAGGACGGTGCAATTGCCGCCGATTTGACATGTGATACGACGTGTCAAATCGAATGTCAAAAACGCACCAGTGTGAACCAGGGCTTAAGAAGAGACACAGAAATGAAGTAAACAAATGCCAAAATCCAAACACTGACAAAAGAGACAGAGTGTCAATGGGACAGAAAAGAGGAAATCTTCCCAATAGGGGCACACACGGCAACACAGACTTGACAGAGATGCTTGCACTTCACATATATCCAAAAAAAAACAAAAAAAACAGGGGTTTAATGTGGTTGTAAAAGCAAGATATTCTTTACCTTAATGCATTCCCTGTGCCCATCTGCATCAGCAATCTCCCCTCTCTCTGCTCTCACAGAGCACAGAAGCAGCAATGGGAGCCATTGGCTCCTGTCGCTGTCGATCAAATTCAAATTCTGTGGGGGGGGGGGGGGCTGAGCCTGAGCCGTGCAGTGTGCAGCCCGGCTTGGGAGTGCACCAGTACAAGTGCCTCCATAGCGACAGGCTTGCTATGGCAGCACCCACAAATAAGGAGGAGAGGAAAGCACCAGCAGGAGAACCCAGAAAAATACCATTGTATAGAGCAGGCAAGAATAAACCTCTTTTATTTTAGGGGAGAAAAAAATTTGCTTTATAAACACTTTAAGAGCAAGATTTATTTTGTGTACTATTTCGGCTTGAACCAGTCAAAAAATGAGCTGTGAGCTGTCAACAGTAGAAATTTACAGTTAAAAATAAGCTAGAAGCTTAGTAAGAGTTGCAGTAAGACAGGCATAAACCAATAGAATAATATAGTTTGGCACTAGAAAAGCATTTGAGATAAAGGGAATGGGACCTGTTAAATGTGAAGTGTCCGAGGCTCTTCCTATGTGCTGTCTAAAGCCTGGTACACACAATCGGATTTTCATCAGACAAACCGTAACACTTTTGTCTGAAGGGCGTTGGCCATGAACTTGTCTTGCATACAAACGGCAAAGAATTGTCGGCCAACAAACACGAAGCCAAGTGTTTTTTCAGCAACTTCTGCTAATGTTGTGTTATGGTTAGCATTGCTTCTGAGCATGCGTGTTCGTACTTTGGAGTTTTGTCCGAAGGATTTGTGTACACACGATCGGATACTCCGACAATACACACTTGTTGTCGGAAAATTTTAAAGCATGATATTCAACATTTGATGGCGGAAAATCCGACAACAATTGTCCGATGGAGCATACAAACAGTCGGATTTTCCGACAACAGCCTGTCATCACACAATTCCCGTCGGAAAATCTGATCGTGTGTACGGGCCTTAAGGCTAGCTGTGAGTTCAGACAGGACATCCTCCTCCCTCCATGGCAGTCTGAAAACACAGCTAGCAAAGAGATGGCTGCGCTGACAGACTGCATTTTTTTCTGCCCCCAACTAGGGGAACAGAACACATTGGGGTTGATTTACTAAAGGCAAATCCACTGTGCACTACGAGTGCACTGCAAGTGCTCTTGGAAGTGCAGTCGCTGTAGATCTGAGGGGGATATGCAAGGAAAATAAAAAAAACGCATTTCTGCTTGTACATGATTGGATGATCGAAATCTGCAGAGCTTCCCCTCATTTCAATCTTCTCTTCAGATCTACAGCGACTGCACTTCCAAGAGCACTTGCAGTGCACTCGTAGTGCACAGTGGATTTGCCTTTAGTAAATCAACCCCATTGAATAAAAAAGGAAATGAGACTGCTTCCTTAATTGAGCAGTACAATTGGCAGTCCATAGGCTGTGTTTGACTTGCCTTGCTTTGCACTGCATTTTATTTTTTAGATACAGCTTGTCCTATTCCGTGCGGGTGAACTTCAAACAACGAAGGACAAAGACGGCCTTTTCTTAGCAAAAGCTGCACTGTCCATTTGAATACAGCTGTATGCATTCAAACAGAAAATGCAACTTTGACTAGAATGCCCTTTGAAATGAACCCCTACTCTGAAAAATGTATAACGCTAATACGACAGCAGAAATAAGCTCAGTAGTATAAAGTCATTTTAAACTTTCTGGTCTTTAGTAACTAGATAATACAGCAGTATATGTCACATAGACTTACAGTAATAGCACTCACCTTTTAGCTTTGATACTTCTTGTTCCTTATCCTGCTGTAGCTGTAAATATTTCTCTTTATGTTGACTAAAGGATTTTGTTAAATCCTCTCCTAGTTTCTCATGTTCTGCTTGCAGATCTGTGTGCTTCTTCCTTAGTTCCTCATGTTGACTCTATGAAATTAAAAATCCATGAGCACAAAATCATAAGTTAAACTGACAAAGGCGGATTTCAGATCTGTGCCCCTTTGGACTCTTTTACCTTGCCTTTCCTATGACTGCCAATCTTTGTAGAGCACAGTTCCCAAAGCCTTGTAACTAATAAATTATTGTATTGTACAGGGTATACTGTTTTCTGCTTGAAATCCTTTAAAAGTGTAACATGTTAACACAGTGACAAAGGGCCTGTCACCCCTCCGTGACAGGCTACATGCATATTGAAGATGCTGCAAAATCTAATGTGGTTCCAAATTAAAGAAGAGTGCTGTCATGTTGGATTTAAAATGGAAGTAAACCCTCCTATCAATTTCAGGCAAGGAAGCTGCCATCTTGGCCTCTGTTTAATCTTCAACTGCCATGATGCTGCACATGTGATCAATGACACCAGCCATTGGATGGTTTGACAGTTTGGTTGAGAGCACAACCAATGTGACAGTTGGCATTCCCGGCATGCCGGGAATGTAACTGCTTTTTGAAACTGTTAAATCGAAGGGTTTACTTCCGCTTTAACAGAAGTGTACAAATATACAGATCAAAAAAATAAAAAGATAAAAAAGAAGTCATGTGCCATGACTGCAATCACTGCTCTGCAAAATGAATTTTATGTAGCAACTGGATTACAAATCTCAAATACAAAATATATTTTTTAGCACCGACATCAAAATGAAATATTAAAGTGAACTTTCCATTTCCCAAGCATGCATATACAGCTATAATCTACTATATCAGCTATTTCAAATGCACTTTTCCTTTTCCCAAAACATGCAGCTAATCAGACTGAACTATCCTGTTACTAATAAACAAATATCATTTTTTTTGTCAAAAGTATGCAGCCCATACAATAGGCCGCCCATAAACAGATCAGATTTAGCTGAAACGGCCAAATTTTGATCCATCTACGGGCAGGCTGGTTGAACTGAACTGGATCTATTGATCGACTCCGGTACAACCAGCCTGTGTTTTTTTATTTTTATATATATGATTACTGCCTCTGGCCATAGCCAGCATCAGTATTCATTGAATTCTGACAGCAGAGAAACCTCCCACTGTCAGAATACAATAGCGCAGTGGGAGGGATTCCCCCATCATTAATGAATGTACTGATGGGGGGGATTTGAGAAATTTTCTTTCCTTCAACCCGGGGTTGAAGGAAAGATAATTCCTTAATGTATGGCCAGCCGTAGTCATTTTTTATTTTCAACCAGCAGGTTGAATGAAAAAAAATAAAAAAAGACTAGATTAGAATGTGTGGATGGGGGAATCCTCTCTGCTGAGCTATTGTATTCTGACAGCAGGGAGACTTCCCCACTGTCAGAGTGCAATAATCAGAAATGCAGGCTATAGCCTGCATCACTGATTATGTGGACATTTTCCAACAGGCTGGTTGAACAGAAGTCGATTGGTTCATCGACTTATGTTCAACCACAGTGCCTATACATGGATCTGCTAACCCAGGCAAATTTCAATCCCTATATAGTCCTTGTCTCTTTCTAACCACTCCCCATGGCTGCTGATGTATGCAGATGACAATGACATGTAACTGTCACAGGAAAAGCAGAAGTGTCTTTGGTGTGCAGGCTGTGACTGACGGCTCGGTTTCAACTTCTCCATGCTGTGCAAAATCCAATATGGCAGTACCAAATAGGGGCTTGACTGGATCCTAGGGGACTGCCTTGGGCCTAGCTGTCTTCACTTCGGCTACTTTCACACTGAAGCGCTGGATGCGCTGGCGGTATAGCGGCGCTATTTTTAGCGGCGCTATATCGTAGTTTTTGCCGCGATTTGTGGGCGCTAGCGGGGTGATTTTAAACCCTGCTAGCGGCCGAAAAAGGGTTAAAAACGCCTGCAAAAATGCCTCTTTGCAGCGTTTTGGAGGCGCTACCCCATTGATTTCATTGGGCAGGGGTGCTATAGGAGCGGTATTTTTACTGCTCCTATCGCGCCTCAAAGATGCGGCTTGCAGGAGTTTTTTTACCCTCCTGTCAGCGCACCACTCCAGTGTGAAAGCCCTCAGTGTGAAAGGGGCATTATGATTATTTAGTCACCTGACCTAGAAAAAGCACGCAGATGAGGTGTTCTGCCTTTCGATAGACTTCATCATCTGCATGCTTGGTTGGGGCCAGTCACTCGGAGAGTAAGGCTGGCCATACACTGAGCAAATTTCTTTCCTGCAGCCACTCGCTTGGTTTCTCCATCAACACAGACAGTGTTGATGCTGGAATCCCTCCTGCCGGGCCATTGTCCCCGCCGGGAGAAGACAGTGATTATTGCTAGCAGCTATAGCAGCCACTAGCGATAGTTGCAGGTAAAACCCAGCAAGCTGGTTGTACCAAAGTTGATCAGTCGATCAACTTGGTCCATTCAGCCTGCCCATTAGATAACAAGAATTTTCAGGAAAAGGTCAGCAATAGCAGACAGTTGATTCCACCCACCCAACTTTCCTGAAAAAAAAATAATTCACATTTTCCATATCCAAAGTATTCTGCTTTGTTACGATTACCTAAAACACACTAGTTATGGTGCAAACTGGATTTAAAATGTGTGATAAAAAATAAAATAAAAAAACGTACCTTTAACATTTGATGCTGTACACTGAGTGCATTGTATCTAGTATTTGAGTCTTGCTAAAAAAATAAAGATAATAACACTAAGCGCACTCCAGTGAAGATATATGTTATAAAGTATAACAAATGTGAACACCATTTACAACTTGTGCCTGGATAGGAAAGACTTGGTAAAGAATGAGGATGCATAAATCACACACATAATAAATAAGTAAAGTACTGTATGTCAGAAACAATTATTTCTGAAGAAGTAAAATTCTCCAGCATGATGAAAGAATATGCTATGCTTTAAGTCTGCTATGTTGCATACAAATTGCCAACAAAGCAGAAGGGAAAAAATTAAAAAAAGTGTACCAAGAGAGACAGACTGACCAAGCATGGAAATCCATGCAAAGTTTACAAACTTGGGTCTATTGGAAAAGGAAGTATAACACGCACTGACAATGTGTGAAGTGTAGTAGCCGACAGCAACCAATCACTTTTAGGTTAGTGCAGTAAGATCAATTGATTTCTGAGTGTTACAGCACTTTGTTATATTGAACAAGCCCAGTGGTAGTGTTTCAAAAGCAAAAAGAATAGGCGAAGGGCACTGGAAAGTGCAGGCACAACAATTTACTAACAATAATAAAAAGACAAAAGTTACACTTACAAGAGTTGTAATCACAGAGCAAGATTTATAGTGTTAATGCAGACTTGGCTCACTATCAATTATTGCTGTTGTTATTATGATCAAATATGCAAAAAAAAAAAAAGCCGGTGTTCTGTTGATCTGTGCCCGCCGTCGAAAAGTGCCTGCACATCATAGGAGCCTTTTTGCGACGGGAGATACCATTTCTCGGGCACAATTTAATGCTATGCAAATAGCGGAGGGACATCGTATTTGTCATTTTGTGCCCTTGCTGTTGGGCCGCGGGTTTACAGCGAGGCACAATGTGACATCTACGGTGTCCCTCCGCTTTTTGCATAGCTTTGAATTGTGCCCGTGAAATGGTATCGCCCATCGAAAAAACCCTCCTACAATGTGCGCATGTGCCATAGTGACGTCACTCCAGCTGATCGGCAACTCAGCTGGAGAGCCCTTTCGTTCTGCGCATGTGCAGGCACTTTTCGTCAGAGGGCTCAAATCGATAGAACACCGGCATCCAGGGAAGAGGAAAAAAGTTGAACAACAATGCAATAATGGAACACCTGGATCAGCTGTATAGTGTACTCCATAAAACTGAATCAACTCGCAGACACCTGGATATATTCTGCCTGTCCAGGCCAGTCCCTCTCACCCACATTTGATCTGTGCTTATATTTCTGCCAATAAGTCCGCCTAGCCATCGGAGTGTATGGGGTTGATTTAATAAAGGCAAATAGACAGTGCACTTTGTATAAATCAACCCCATTATCTCCTGGCTGCAGCTTCTCCCAAAAATCACACGTTAGGTAAGACAAGCTGACAAATAGTTTATAATAATGTGAGCACAGTACAACACAAAAAGGCTGAGCAGCTGTCAGTCCATACCTTCTCCACTGGCTAAGTGGGTTTATTGAAGTATAAGCACAGATCATGTGTGGGTGGTAGGAACTAGACATGTGCACTGCCGGAAAAAAAAAAATTGTTTTCGTTTCATTTGTTTTTTTGCTTTTTTCAGAAATTCGAAAATTGAAAAATTCGGGAATTTCGTTATTAACGAATTTGCCAAAATTCGTTAAAAAACGAATTAGAAACTAAACGAATTGCACATGTGTAGTAGGAACTGCCAACAAATACTGCTCAGTGACTTCCCGGTCAATACGTACTGCACAATGACCGCCCTGCCACTACACACTGCTGACTGGTCATACCACCACTACAGATTGCTCCCCTACCGCCCTGCCACTACGTACTGCTCACTGTCTGCCCTGCCACTATGTACTGCTTGCTACATGAATGCTTTGCCACTACACACTGCTTACTGACCATCCTGCCACTATGTACTTGCTCACTGACCGCATTGCCACTACGCACTGCTCATTGCCCACCCTACCACTACATATTGCTCACTGACCACCCTCATGCCACTTCATGCTGATCACTGACCAACCTACCATTACATACTGCTCAGTGATTTGAATATTATACAGGTACAAGACAACTCTGCTTTTACAAATTACTGACCACTGAACTCTGTCACTAATGACATTTTAGGCCTGGTTTACATGGGCACACTTCAGCGTACACCTGTGCAAGGACTGTTGGCCCACACAGAGATGCACCAGTGACTCATGCATCTGTGTGCAAACAATCCCAATCATGTCAGTAGGGATGCAGCTTCCTGAAGACGCCCAGCAGGGTGAAACACGTTTAGGCGGGTACACAGACATCGATGTCACTTATGGGTTTTGGAATGCATGCTGCATCCAGTCACTGAAGCAACGGCATGCCTTACAATTACACTGCTGCATTTTAAAAAAAAACACTTAGGTTTAACAACAGGCTGTGGCTGAAACACAAAATAGGTTTTCTTTGGCGCAGGTTTTATTTATATTGTTTTAATGTCATGTGAGATACAGTGTCTTAATGGTCATGCTCCCTATTTGACATTTGTGTGGATGCAGGTGCTTGTCCCAGTATGCAGACAGTGTGAGTTCAGGGACATGCACCCAATCGGATGTCATATTGGGAGCAGCGGCTGTTTCTGTGCAGCCACTGCATCCCAAATGACATGAAAGGAACTGCCTGCATGTGGATGCCCTTGCATGGGTGTACACTTAAGTATACTCACATGAACAAGGCCCTAAAAAGGTGTGCCCTGAAACTGAGGGTATCTTGACAAAAAAAAGATTGAAAAACATTACTCAGAACACAACAGTAATATTCACGGTTGATAGTGGAACCACAGAATAGAAAATCCACATAAATAACTCCATGTTTGTCCACTTTTGTTGCAATATCATGACAGGTTATAAGTCAATTATCCAGGATCAAGCGTTCCATGTACTGAATGTTCACAGGAATGACTGCTGTGGGCTTGGAACCACCACGGCCAGAATCCTCACTAATGGACGTACGGCCATCTTTGAAACTTTTACACCATTCAAATGTCTTACTACGGCTGAGCCTCTCATCACAATACTGTGCTTGAAATCTTGTGTAGAAAACCGTAGATTTTACGCCTTTATTCACAAGAAGCACGCACTAACACTGTTGTCGGTCATCTTGATTAATGGTCCTTGGACTGGCCTGCGACATGTGCGCTGCCTATCAGTAATAGGACACACTTCCACTTACTACTGCGTGTAGTAATGCTAATGCGGCCCACAAAGAAATTGAGTTTGACACCCCTGATTAAGCAATGCCATAAACATACTCATTGCAGTGATAATCACAGTACAATTAAAGTCTACAAGTTTGATACCAAATACATGTAAATTTTAGTCTACTTACTCTTCCTTTATTCAGTGTTTCTTGGGCTTCAAGTTTATAAACAAGATGATCTAGGAAAAAAATAAAAAAAGATAAGCATATTTCAAATATGAATTCCATAGATCTGCAAAATCAAAAAACATTTTTGGAATCCTTCAGCAAACAACTGAAGGCCAACTCCACTCCAAGCTTCTCTTAGGCCCCTTTCACACTGGGGCAGGGAGGTGCGCTGGCGGTATGGTGGCGCTATTTTTAGCGCCGCTATACCTTAGATTTTACCGCGATATTCGGCCGCAAACAGGGTGATTTTAACCCCCGCTAGCGGCCGAAAAAGGGTTAATACCGCCGACAATGCGCCTCTGCAGAGGCGCATTGCCGGCGGTATTACCGCGGTTTTCCATTGTTTTCAATGGGCAGCAGCGGTAAACACACCGCTCCTTCACCGCTGCAAAGATGCGGCTAGCAGGACTTTTGGAGCGGCCTTGCTAGCGCACCGCTTCAGTGCACGATTTTTTATGGCGGTATAGCAGCGCTATTTTTAGCGCTAAACCGCCTGAAAAACGTGTCAGTGTGAAAGGGGCCCAAGGTTGCAATTTTAGTTATATGATAAATAAGGGGAAAATGTGACTGACCTTTAACAGAAGTACAGTATGCATTCACAAAAAGTGTGACAGATACACAGATTCTCTTGAAGTTAGCCTTTAATACAGGCAAAAGTTATTTTGAAGAAAGATGGCAGTTAGACTATTTTTCAGAAGGTCCCCTAACAGCTTCAGAGCCCTATTCTTTCTCTCAAACTTTAAATTTGTCAGTAAACTGGCATTCTGAGTTTGGGATGTGTGTCTGTACTGACTACAGAATAACAGATTAGACTTTACTATGGCATTCTAGTCATGAGATGAATTTTCCTTTCAAATCGCACGCAGCCAGGATTGAATGGAAAATGCAGCGCTTGAAAAAATAGACTGCCTTTGGGCTGTTTTACTTGCAGTTCAAACACACTGTCAAGTGGTTCTAAAGACAGAAGGATAATGCATTCTATTCATTAAGATAAAAAACCTTCTGTGTGCAGCTCCCCAAGCCCCCACATACACTTACACTTTCCTGAGCCCAATCTGTGCACAAGAGCAGCATAGCTGCACCCTCTCTCTCTCTCACTCCTCACTTTTCTCAGACACAGCAGCTGAAGCCATTGGCTCCGGCTACTGTCAATCACAGCTAGTAAAGAGAGAACAGGGGGCAGGGCCAAGCTGCGCTGTGTGTATCAATGGACACACCTAGTGTGGATCAGGAGCATGCGGCTTGCTATGGGGGCACTCAGCAGGTAGGAGGAGCCAGGAGCGCTGGCGGGGGGACCAGAAAAGAGGAGGATCGGGCTACTCTCTGCAAAACCATAACACAGAACAGGCAAGTATACCATGTTTGTTTTTTTGTTTTTTTACCTTTACAAGACACTTTAATAGGACATACCGCATCCAAAGAAGAGCAAAGCAGTTCAAATGCAGCCTCTGAATGGTAATATGTCTTAAAGTCAATTGTAATTTGCTGACATGCATTTGGCGCATTTCTAAACACGTGCAAAAATGCAGGACAAAAAAAAATGCTTGCTGATATGAACCCTAATGCCCTGTACACACGATAGGATTTTCCGTCAAAAAAAGTTGGATGTGAGCTTTTGGTCAGAAATTCCGACCGTGTGTATGCTCAGAATTTCCGCCAGCAAAAGATTGAGAGCAGGTTCTCTATTTTTCAGATGGAAAAAGTTCTTGTCGGAAATTCCGCTTGTCTGTATGCGATTCCGACGCGCAAAAAAACACGCATGCTCAGAATCAAGCAGAAGAGCCGAACTGCCTATTAAGCTTCATTGATCTCGGCTCGTCGTACGTGTTATATGTCACCGCGTTCTTGACGGTCAGAATTTCAGAGAAAATTTGTGTGACCGTGTGTATGCAACACAAGTTTGAGCCAACATTCCGTCATGAAAAAATCCACGGTTTTGTTGTCGGAATTTCCAATCGTGTGTACGGGGCATTACACTGTTAGAAACACAGTAATGGCATAACAAATTTTAACGGACACTTGCGCAACCCATTTCAACTTCCGTTGTTGCACATAATGAAATGTACCGTACTCTAGTTTCATTATAGCACATGTTAATTTTCTTTCCACCATTAGATGGCAGCAATAGGGCACATACTACTTTTATCAGACTTACAGAAATGTCCACAAAAAAAAAAAAGGAGCGACTAGTATGTGAATTTGAAAATGTTGAGTGTGTGACGTTTTTCAGCGCTTTTAAAAAATTGTCTGCTACAGCCTTGTGACAACACAAATAAAATCCACATCCTTCCAGCTGATAAGACAAAATGCAATTTCACAGTTTATTGGTCAGAAGCTAAATAATTAATTGCTTGAGATTATTCATTTGCATAGAAAATGCACAGCTAAATTTGCATTTTCACTGTATATATCCAGAAACTTGCACTGACCAAAGCAAAATGTGCACCTGGATTATTAAAGCAATTATCTCATACTGAGTGTGGCCAGGACCTGCTCAGCCTTTGTGGCTCATTAAATAGGTTATTTTCTGTTGCAGAGATGCTATTTAGCACAATACTAGCCATTTTCTCGTTAATTAAAGTCCAGAGATCCCTGCTTAACAAGAAAAAGTTTTAAAATATGCAAGGACATTGTTTATTAGGTGTGGATTGAACACTTGGGCAATTTTCAGAGGCTTATTAAAGCTACTAAAAAGAGATTGATCTTTGCTTCTATCGCATTACTTTTATTTTCATCTCCCACAATCCTGACCTGAATGGGAACAAGGGATTATTCGTTCAGCAATTGCTCATGTATGAGATTGTTAAACTATTCAGTTATATCCCTGCAAGATTAAATTCATGAGACATAAAAGACAAGTATGTTTTGTTTTTTCCCCCCATTTATACTTACCTAGGTGGATGCAGTATAGGTCCGATGCTGCATCTGTCTCCTGGCGTATCTATACTGAGAACCAAGCCACGAACACCACCGATGGTTCGGTTCTCACAGATCCGAGAGGAGAGCTGCATCCTGTCAGTCAGCATCTCTTTTCTCTGCTCCTCCACGCACATTGGAGCGCAGAGCTGTGGAGGGGCGGGGAGCAGGCCGTCTCAGCAGCTCGATGAGTGGCTGAGACAGGCATCAGTCCAGGCAGCTGTCGGGTCCAGACATCATTGTCGTGATGACGTGGTGCCTGGACTGACTCCAATGACGTCAGCAGAGAGCGGACTTCAGACCGCTCTCTGCTGAAAATGGGTCACAGGAGTGCAAAACAAATTGCACTCCTGTGACCCATAGGAGAAGCCCAGCCAAACACGCTCAGGCTGGACTTCTCCTTTAATTCCTAATATTTACATAGCAATCTCCTGTATAAGCACAGATTTATACAGTAATTTTTTTGGTCTGATCTTAAAAATTACCTGTTTAGCCCTAGCCTAAAACTTCCGATACACACATTCCTGATACCAGTTAAGCACTCCAAAAAACAGACAGCAAAATGTTAAAATAAAATGGTTCTAAAGGCTTAAGGTTTTTTTACCTTAATGCATTCTTTGCATTGAGGTAAAGAACCTTCTGTGATTAGGATTCCCCTAAAAGCCCCCCATTATACTTTCCTGATCCCACCCGTGATCTGTGCCTGAGAGCAGTGGTTCTCTCTGCTCACTCCCACCTCACAGGACAGAGAGGAAGCAGTGGCAGCTTTTAACTCTGCTCTGCTGTCGTCAATCAAATTCAGTGATGACAGAGTGGAGGGTGGGGCCGAGCCATGCTGTCTGGTCTTTGGACGCAGGCAGCGTGGCTTGGGATCGAGCCCGCATGAGTGACCCCAAAGAAAGCAGCTTCCAATGGGGGTACTAGCCAGTGGAGGACCCAGGATCACTGGCGAGGGACCCCACAAGAGGAGGTTCAGGACTGCTCTGTGCAAAACCATTGCACAGAGCAGGTAAGTATGACATGTTTGTGATAATAAAAAAAGCTTAAGGCCTTATGCACACTGGATGTTATAAAAACACCAGTGTCGTTAGCTGTAGAATTCTGCATTAAAAACGCGAGTTTTGCCGCACTTGCGTTTTTTAGCAAAATTATACTAAATATACTAAAAGCTTGAGGCTCAAAAACACTCATAAATGGCGGATAGCTGTGTTTTGCCTCATTTTACCATGTTTTTCAGCGTTAGAGCATTCTTACAGCTGAAAAACTTCTGTTCAAACACAGTAGTTCTGGAGGGTTTTCCAGACAGAAAACACCCCTGCTAAAAAACGCTGATAAAAGCCTAGGTGTGCATGGACACATAGGATAATATGCTGGGGAGTTTACTGGCTGTAAAAAAAAAAATGCCTGATGCCCAAGACAGCAACTGTAACAACATTCAGTGTGCATGAGGCCTTAGAATCACTTTCAACCAAATGAGTCCGTTTAAGTTGCTGGTGCAACTACATATAGTCCATCCCCAGGCTTCCCCAAATCAAGAGGATGAGATGCTGGTGGTCTCTATGCATATTTCTAAAGGATTGATTGAGTTGTTCTGTTAAATTTAGATTTTTCACTATCAATTTGATCTATCCAAATGTCACTAGGAATATCTGGGCTGTGTAGGGATTGAAAAAAGATGTGTGAAACTAACTTAAGACGGTTGCTTCTTCTAAACGAGAATGCAACAATCCATGGCGCTCAATGTTTTCTACACAAGGACTGGATTAGTCATCCATACATTTTATTAGGTCCTCAGTTCTTCCTTTCTTATTTAGCAATATATTAGTTGTCCATTTGTCAACTAGTTGTCCATTTGTCCACCTCTTGAGACTCGCTGACTTTGTTTTGGTGTGGAAGTTTGGGTGCCAGAAATTTCAGCAAGTAAAACATCAGCGCTAATACTTTTAAAACACATGCTATACAATTGTCACACATAAGAAATGTATTTATCACAGCCTGAAATGGCAATTGCTGCAAAGAGCCTTTCCCTGAACACCTAAACCTTTCTGTAACTCTAAACCTAACCACTATATTTAACCATTAACCTGATCCTAATCCCTAAATTCAAGCTAAACCCTATCAAAGCCCAACCCTCAGGCAAAATGTGTACTTTTGTACCAAGGTGGGAAATGCAATAATGTTACTGTGACATTAAAATGTTGAAAAGCTACATACCAAAAATTCTGTGATCTGCATCTTAGGATCTCACAACAATACCTAATGTAATAAGCTTGGGACAAATTCTGGGTCCCCATCAGCAAATAATTTACCTGTTGTTACCAGAACTGTCCGAACACTTATGTTCCATTAAAAATTATGAGCGATTTGTACAATAACAACTGGCTCATTCCAATAGTACTGGTGTTACTAAGCTGTACACATTCTATCTCTGAGAGGGCATGTAAGAAACACATAGGTCAAACACAATAAACCGCACTATTTCACTTACCTTCTCTTGCTTTTTTCAGTTCAAGTCTTTCCTTTTGTAAAGATTTTTCTAGCCGTGATCTGTGCTCATAGACCACTAGAAAAGAAAATTTTAATTCTTGTCATGCTTGTAAAACAAAGTATAAGTTTGCTACTGACATAAAAAAAGATTTTCTGAATGCAAGGAACAATTTTAACCACTTGCTTACTGCACCCCTTCCTGAACCCCCTTCCTGCCCAGGCCAATTTTTAGCTTTCATCACGGTCACAATTTGAATGACAATTGCGCGGTCGTGCGACGTGGCTTCTAAACAAAATTGACATCCTTTTTTTCCCACAAATAGAGCTTTCTTTTGGTGGTATTTGATCATCTCTGCGGTTTTTATTTTTTGTGCTATAAACAAAAAAAGAGCGACGATTTTGAAAAAAAACAATATTTTTTACTTTTTGCTATAATAAATATCCCAATTTTTTTTTTTTTTTATATTTTTTTTCCTCAGTTTAGACCGATACGTATTCTTCTACATATTTTTGGTTAAAAAATAAAAATAAAAATCGCAATAATCGTTTATTGATTGGTTTGCGCAAAAGTTATAGCGTCTACAAAATAGGGCATAGTTTTATAGCATTTTTATTAATAATTTTTTTTTTTATTAGTAATGGCGGCGATCAGCGATTTTTATTGTGACTGCGACATTATGGCGGACACATCGGACACTTTTGACACCATTTTGGGGCCATTGTCATTTTTACAGCGATCAGTGCTATAAAAATGCACTGGTTACTGTAAAAATTACACTGGCAGGGAAGGGGTTAACACTAGGGGGCAAGGAAGGGGTTAAATGTGTAACCTGGGAGTGATTACTACTGTGTGGGGGAGGGGACTGACTGGGGGAGGTGACCGATCTGTGTCCCTATGTACAAGGGACACAGCATCGGTCTCCTCTCCCTGACAGGACGTGAATCTCTGTGTTTACACACAGAGATCCACATCCTTGTCTGTGTACCGGCCGATCGCGGGTGGCTGGCGGACATCGCGGCCGCCAGATACGCGCTTCGGCATCGGCATCTCGCGCGCCCCCCAGTGGCCGGAATAGCCGAGGCCGTCTATTGACAGCCTCCCGGATTTGTAGAGCCACCTTGAGGCCGTCATTTGTCTATGGCCCAGCTCTCAAGTAGTTAATCTTTTCATACAGTTTTATAAAAAAGTACATTATATACTTTTGTGTGTACATTTCTTCGTGCAATGTAACTATGTAACTGTCGGTGAGTCAACAGCGGGTCAGGGGAGGAGTTGACAGATGCTCTTTAAAAATTATGATTTAAATCGAGTTGATTTAAATCAAGCCTTTTTATTAGTGTTTTAAATCGACTTGATTTGAATCGAATCCACCCTGAAGGAAAGACAAAGAAAAAACAGTAAAAAAAAAAAAGACGCTGAACGCTCCACTTGCTACCTGGATAATGGACTATATAATAATATTCATATTTAATGTTCATTAATATTTCATATTTACTGAACTGAAAAAATTGAATTATTTTTGTTAGTCCTGATTGCAATAAAAATATAAATATGTATAAAAATCACCACACAGTCTCTTATCTCATTCTCTCACCTCTCTGAAGAAAACCATTTTCTCAGTTTAAACATTCAGATTCTAAATGAATACACCAAGCAACAAGCACATTTATTTCTAACAAGCATTACTCTTAATACAAAAACAGGTGCCCAAACTAGCATGAATGTGAATTAAATGGTAAAAGGGAAACTATATAAATATTTTATAACGCAATTCCTATTTTTCCAGCCTAAACAGTTCTATTCTGGGGAGTAGATGATCAGTAAGGTTCGTACCTACATTCGAACTTTTAGACAATTCCGGAGATAGACTGCATTTTCCAGCCTAACCATTTAACATTTGATGGGATGGTAATTGACAGAAAAGGTCATGAGATTGCAGGCCACACCCACCCGAACCAAACTTCCCCAGATACAAATAAATAAAATAAATACTCAAAACCTTTTATTTGGCAATTCTTTTGGCCACGACACCATTATTGGTTTATTGATTATATATCTGAAGTTATGCGTGATAATAAAGAGTTATTGGAAATTAATTGTTAAACCAATAAAGGTGTCGTGGCCCAAATTTTTGCCAAATAAAAGGTTTTGAGTATTTATTTTATTTATTTGTATCTGGGGAAGTTTGGTCCGGGTGTGTGTGGCCTGCAATCTCATGAAAAAAGGGGGTACAATATGGGGCCACTTTCATGAGATTATGGCCTCCCCATCCCAGGTTATTAATATAAGTTATTAAGCAGTATAGGTATTATTTAGTCAGGTCGCTGCTCCTTTAAGAGGCTAGAGGGAAGCTTTCAGGAGCAGCCAATGAGGTTTCAGGGAATTTTCTGGAAGCATGGGGATATGCTATATAAGGGTCAGCAGGTGTAGGGCTCATCCTCTTGCCGGCAGACAAGTAAAGAAGATTGGAGCTCCCTCCCGCCCCAGTCACGAACACCTCTTATGTGGTAGGTAGGGTCACCCTGGATTCTGGGGGGGGACTGTTATTTATATTTGAAGTTGTGCTACTGCTCGAGTTCTAAAAACTTAGCAGGTAGAAATCTGTTTATTGATTATATATCTGAAGTTATGTGTGATAATAAAGAGTTATTGGAAATTAATTGTTAAACAGATTTCTACCTGCTAAGTTTTTAGAACTCGAGCAGCAGCACAACTTCAAATATAAATAACAGTCCCCTCCCAGAATCCAGGGTGACCCTACCTACCACATAAGAGGTGTTCGCGACTGGGGTGGGAGGGAGCTCCAATCTTCTTTACTTGTCTGCCGGCAAGAGGATGAGCCCTACACCTGCTGACCCTTATATAGCATATCCCCATGCTTCCAGAAAATTCCCTGAAACCTCATTGGCTGCTCCTGAAAGCTTCCCTCTAGCCTCTTAAAGGAGCAGCGACCTGACTAAATAACACCTATACTGCTTAATAACTTATATTAATAACCTGGGATGGGGAGGCCATAATCTCAAGAAAGTGGCCCCATATTGTACCCCCTTTTTTCATGAGATTGCAGGCCACACACACCCGGACCAAACTTCCCCAGATACAAATAAATAAAATAAATACTCAAAACCTTTTATTTGGCAAAAATTTGGGCCACGACACCTTTATTGGTTTAACAATTAATTTCCAATAACTCTTTATTATCACGCATAACTTCAGATATATAATCAATAAACAGATTTCTACCTGCTCAGTTTTTAGAACTCGAGCAGTAGCACAACTTCAAATATAAATAACAGTCCTCACACGACGGTCTTGAGCATCAAGACCGTCCCACCCCAACCGTCGTGGCCATCTCAATGCTATTCTGTAAACCCAAATTAAATATATCCATACCCACTTCCGACAAGTGAACACCATCCGACCTGTATAGACCTGGATAACCACTTTCCAGGTCCACATGCCAATAGGATAATCCACCAATCTGTGGCATGAACTTTTCTAGAGCCCTATTGACTCTTTTCCTCATTTTTTCCATAACCCTCCTCTGGTCATAGGAGAGCCAGGAAAGACGAGGAACTACCTCGGAAAAAAACTAGTGTTGTACCTGGGGAAGTAATACTAAATCGATGCAAGTCACGCTTGATCATAAACAACAAATCTAACGTTTTAACATTTACCAAATCATTACCTCCCAAATGAAAAACCAAAATGGATGGCGACGCCCATACTTGACACAACCTGGTCAAATGAAAGTACAGTTGGTACCACTAAAGGCGTCTGATACCTTTCCAAAATAACCTAAAAGAGTCCAGATGCAGAGATAAATTAGTCGTTTAGCTGCGTTGAGCCGCTCGCTTTTGCGTCCAATAGATAAATCAGTGCCCCAGAATTCAAACTGTGTGCATGAGTACCTAAAATTCAAACAAATAAATTAGGACGAACATATAACTTAAAACATTGAGATTTCCACCTCCCCATTGCTTTAATATCAGATTCTGGGAACCCCAACCGGGCCGCCTCAGAGGCTGCGCCTATCCGAAATGAGTGGGAGGAAAACTGGATAGACTCGGTTTGAGTCACTTCTGAACATTTCTTTAAGACTGCATCGAATTGGTATTTGGTCAGGGGTTTTAAATTAACGTGAACGAGAAAAAAAAAAACCTCCGGAAGGCCTAAGCCCCATAAATTGAGTAACCGTGGCTACCGGGCACATGAATGCCTCGTGCTCCCGTAGATTGACCCATCGGCCTTTGCCAAAGTTTTTGAATGCCGCAGCCAAATATGAACACCCGACTGATCCATCATAACCTGATCAAAAAGAATCCCCGAATTACCCTGCTTATTTGCCGGGAACCAGCTCCGAGATGCGGAATGCACCGAAAAAAGCAAGCACAAAGGCTGTCTTGAATAGTAAAGCTTCATAAGGGGAAAAACAAACTACTGCCGAAATTTTACAAAGGCCCCTGAGGATGTCCAGAGAGATCGGCCTCCTGTCATCTGAGACAAAAGTCAATCGCTTGTACCCCTTCAGTGCCTGTTTTACAGAAAAATAGGAAGTACAAGCCCTTAACCCTAATAACCTGAAGAAAAATGAAATGCCGCCTAATGTCTTTGTCACATGACTACTGGAAAAACGCTGCCGCATTAACATGGACAAAAAGGCCAGAACATTGCCCTCAGATGGCCTATTGAAATCAAAACCTTCAGTGCTAGCAAAGGACACCCAGCTACTCCATGCAGCAGAGTAGCTGGACCAAGTCTTGGGATCTAAGTAACCCCTAATAGCATCCGTCACTGCCCTCAATTCATCTCCCACAGGTAGTCCGGGCACGGGGTGCCCTCCGCGTCCGCCTCTGGAAGCAAAAGCCGAAAACGGTCCATCTGAAAGCGAGACAGAGAATCACCCATGTTATTCAATATCCCGGGAGTATACTTAGCTTTCAACCAGATGTTAAAATTTGAGGCATCTAAAAGACCACCTGACGTAATACTTTTATCACTAAACAAGAACTAGATGAGAGACAGTTAACGGCATACAGCACTTGTTTGTTATCAGATTCCACCAAGATACGCCTGTCCGCAAATTCTGATCCCCACAACTCCAATGCCACCAAAATCTGGAACAATTCTAGGAGAACCACATTCTTGGCGGCCCCCGACCTTATCCAGGACTCCGGCCAAGCCGCACTGCACCAGTGCGTTCTCCAGATAGCGCCGAAGCCTCTAGAGCCAGCAGCATCCGTGAATAAACAGAAATCTCGTGCTACTACAAAATCAGATTGAAAAACTGACTTTCCATTATAACAGTCAAGAAAATTAGACCAGACCCTCAAATCCTCTTTAACCACTTAAGCCCGGGACCATTTTGTTGCTAAAAGACCAGGCCCCTTTTTGCGATTCGGCACTGCGTCACTTTAACTGACAATTGCGTGGTCGTGCAACGTGGCTCCCAAACAAAATCGACGTCCTTTTTTTCCCACAAATAGAGCTTTCTTTCGGTGGTATTTGATCACCTCTGCGGTTTTTATTTTTTGCGCTATAAACAAAAATAGAGCGACAATTTTGATTTTTTTTTACACTTTGCTATAATAAATATCCCCAAAAAACATATAAAAAAACTTTTTTTCCTCAGTTTAGGCCAATACGTATTCTTCTACATATTTTTGGTAAAAAAAAAAAAAAAAAAAAAAAAATATCGCAATAAGCGTTTATTGATTGGTTTGCGCAAATGTTATAGCGTCTACAAAATAGGGGATAGTTTTATGGCATTTTTATGATTTTTTTTTTTTTTTTACTAGTAATGGCGGCGATCAGCGATTTTTATCGTGACTGTGACATTATGCCGGACACATCGGACACTTTTGACACTATTTTGGGACCATTGTCATTTTTACAGCGATCAGTGCTATAAAATAGCACTGAATACTGTGAAAATTACACTGGCAGTTTAGGGGTTAACCTGTAGGGGGCGCTAAAGTGGTTAAGTGTGACCTAATGTGTGATTCTTACTGTAGGGGGGCGTTGCTTGGCGTGTGATGTCACCTATGACAGGGAACAGACGATCAGTGACAGGCTCACTAGGAAGCACGGGGAGAGGTTTGTTTACACTTACCTCTCCCCGTTCTTCAGCTCTGTGACACCGGCGGCGATCGGGTCCCACGGTCACGGAGTACCCGACCGGGTCGCGATCGCGCACCACGGCTGTGTATATTAAAGGGGACGTAACTGTACGCCAATATGCCCAGCTGTGCCATTCTGCCGACGTACATCGGCAAGCGGTTAAGCGGACTAGTCAGTCTAATGTGATCCAAAGGCGATTTCAGGCAAGATATTGCCAGGTAGAGACGATGGGAAAAAATTCTGCCAACTGGCATGATTCTACATGCAAAGGCCAGGATACCCAAGAGTGATTGCATCTCCTCCAACTGTATCTTTTTCTTTTGCAACACACTCGCCATCAACCATTTCAATTTCTCCAATTTTGCCACTGGCAAAGAAATTCCATCCTGCAAGTAACTATTTCAATACCCAAAAACTCCAAAGTCATGCTAGGGAAACAAGTTTTTTCCTCCGCCAGAGGGACACCAAAATCCAGAGATAGAGCTTGAAATGATAGCAACAAATCCGAACAAAGCCTAGAATCTGATGGACCGACAAATAAAAAGTCGTCCAGATAGTGAACTACGCTATCTGAACCAGACTGAACACAAAGAACCCAATGGACGAATGTAGAAAACGTCTCAAGATACGAGCAAGACAGTGAACATCCCATTGGGAGACACATGTCAAAAAAGGAAGGTTGCGGAAAGCCCTGAGCAAATCCCTCAATGAGCAAACATGCCTTCTCCCTCTTTGGGTAGCTGTCCAGCCACGGGCACATTCTTTCCAGCCTCACTGGAGTGCAGGCTCTTGGGAAAAAATATGCTGCGATGGACTCAGACCTACATTAGCGTTTCGCTTAAAAAAAAATGTTGCTGGATATGCCCCTGCGCAGACGGAACATTCGTGTCTGTACTTGCACAAAGTATTCCAGCGGCATTGACTATCATTAAATGCGAAACAGCAGCCTTTTATAAAAGCTGCCGTTGTAGGGTTAACCGCGGGTTGTCTAGGTGCTGCCTGCTTCTGCGGTAATATTAAATTAAGCCACAGACCCACGTCCTTCATTCCCCACCTAAGGGACGGGTGTATGGACAATTTTTGACGGAAGGATTCGTCATAATAAAACCAACCCAGGCCACCAAAGTTAAAGTTCTTATATGCCTCTAAGATATGATCCAAGTGCTGGAAAAGTCCCCCACACCGTTCTGGCTACTTCTCGGCCATTATACCAGAGTAAATACAAAAGGCCTGCAGCCAATTGTTAAAGGACCTGGGAATCAACCTGTGCCTCTCCTCCTCCCCCTAGGCTGTCTCCCCCTAGAGTCATGTGTAGGCTGCTGGGGCTGGCCCCGCCGTCCTCCTCTCCCTGCTGGCGACTGCGAGCAAGTCTGCCTCTTCTTGCTGCCGTGGCGGCCCCGTGACGTCACGCAGCCGCCATCTTCATCCGACCGCTCTTGAGGTACACAAACCTCTTCGGCTTCTTCCGCAGCCCGGCCACATCGTTCGGGAGCCGCACCCCTCCTCACTCTCTCCAGCAGGGTGGCTCTGGTACTCCCCGCCCTGCGCCCTTAGCATGTGGTTGCTCGCCGCCCACCTCTAAGCCACCTCCTTCCTGGTCCTCCAGCTGTGCCTCCTCCTCCGGAGCTAACGCCAGGCAATGATGCAGCCATGCTTCCCCGCCTGTACTGCCAGCCTTTTCAAGCAACTGCGTCACCAGGGCTTCCATCTTCAAGGGTAAGAAAATGGAAAACTGCACAGCTCCAATCTTCTTTACTTGTCCGCCGGCAAGAGGATAAGCCCTACACCTGCTGACCCTTATATAGCCTATCCCCATGCTTCCAGAAAATTCCCTGAAACCTCATTGTCTGCTCCTGAAAGCTTCCCTCTAGCCTCCTAAAGGAGCAGCGACCTGACTAAATAACACCTATACTACTTAATAACTTATATTAATAACCTGGGATGGGGAGGCCACAATCTCAAGAAAGTGGCCCCATATTGTGCCCCCTTTTTTTATTCCCCCCCCCCATACACAATTCGATCTCAGGCAGATTAGTTCTATAACTATTTTTAGGAAATACACCATAGACGTGCGCAGCCTATTGTATTAGGTTGTGCACCCCAAAGCTCTAACACGCGTGTGTGTGTGTGCGCGTGAGAGTGTGTAATATAATAATATTATATATATATATATATATATATATATATATATATATATATATATATATATATATTGTAAACTTTGGGGGTTATAGCTCCACGGGACTAAGTGCATAAACCGTTGTACTTTGAGCAGAAAGGCTTTTATTCGTGAACAAACCAAAAGAAACAAGCTTGATTCAGCACACAGAAAAATATCAAAAAAGTCCACTTATCTTCCAGCATAAATCAAAGTCCTGCTTGTCTTCAGCACAAGTATAAATCAAAGAAAAAGGCACATACAGTTTTGTAGGGGAACTTCCAGGGCTCTTGCTGAACTTTACCAGCTCCTAGCAGACACACAGCTCATCTCAGGTGCAATCCTCATACTCCTTTCACACACCTCTAGCACTACTTCCTCTTATATGAGCTGTTTTCCTGGAAGCCCTTAACCCCCTGTGTGCTGACTCCCAGTGGTCAGGAGTGGAGGCTCTATCCCACCCGAATATCACTTTAGAGCCTCCGAAATTCCGGGCCCCAAATACCTCTCTATTAATACAAAGAGGACTGCGAGCCAGTCCTCTCTGGACTATTTATTTTGCCCGGAACTCCTCACCCATTTCTGGGTGACCTCCTGAGCACCATTACTACTCATTGAAGGGACCATAACCCAAATATTGGTGCTATATAGCACCCGTCCAGGACCCAACCTTGGCGTCCTGTACATATCCCCCCCCTCTGCCTCAACGCGGAGGTGTTGGAGGCACCACTCGATATCATACAATGGACTCGGGAGAGGGCATCAGCATTCTGATGTTGTCTCCCGGGTCTGTGTTCTACCACGAAATTGAACTCCTGGAGAGAAAGAAACCACCTTGTCACCCTGGCATTGGTGTGCTTGTTTTGTCTCATCCAGGTAAGAGGAGCGTGGTCTGACATCAAGCGAAACCTCCTACCTAGGAGGAAATATCGTAGGGAGTCCAAAGCCCACTTGATGGCCAGACACTCCCGCTCTACCACAGCATAGTTTTTCTCAGCTGCCGTCAGCTTCCTGCTAAGAAAAACTACGGGATGCTCTTCCCCATTGCTTTCCTGCGACAAGACTGCTCCCAATCCCTCACTTGAAGCGTCTGTCTGCACTACAAAATCTTTTGCGAAGTCCGGAGCTACCAGCACCGGATCCTGCCATAATGCCGTCTTAAGCTTTTGAAAAGCTTTCTCGGCTTCGGCATTCCACTTTATCATCACTGACTTTCTGCCCTTGGTCAAGTCAGTCAGCGGTGCAGCAATGGTGGCGAAGTTGGGGACAGACCTCCTGTAATAGCCAACTATGCCCAAAAACGCTCTGACCTGCTTCTTGGTTAGGGGACGAGGCCAGTCCTGTATGGCTTCCACCTTACTCATTTGGGGCTTCACCAACCCCCTACCCACAATATACCCTAGGTACTTGGCTTCCTCCATTCCAATGGCACACTTCTCCGGATTGATGGTGGACCCTGCTCTTCTCAAGGAGTCTACCACTACCTGAACCCGGGGAAGATGGGACTCCCAATCAGTGCTGAAGATGACTATGTCATCTAAGTAGACAGAAGCGTACTGTTGATGTGGGCGCAACGTTTTGTCCATGGCCCTTTGGAACGTGGCAGGGGCAGAGTGTAGACCAAATGGCATCCTTTTGTATTGTAAGTGGCCTTCTGGGGTGGAGAAGGCTGTTTTCTCCCTGGCTTCCTTGGTCAGGGGGATCTGCCAGTACCCTTTCGTGAGGTCCAGCGTGGTGATGTACCTGGCAGGACCTAACCTCTCAATTAGCTCATCTACCCGTGGCATGGGATACGCATCAAATTTGGAGACTTCATTAAGTTTTCTAAAGTCGTTACAGAAGCGGAGGGTGCCGTTGGGTTTGGGTACCAACACGATTGGACTCGACCACTCGCTCTGTGACTCTTCAATGATTTCAAGTTTGAGCATTCTTTTAACTTCGTCAGATACCGCCACCCTATGAGCTTCTGGGATACGGTAAGGCTTTAACCGGATTTTTACATTGGGTTCAGTTACGATGTCATGTCTGATGACGTTGGTGAGCCCGGGCAATTCTGAAAACATGACCCTATTTCTTTGCAGAAACTCTTTTGCTTGCTGGGTTTGGGGTCTAGTCAGGGTGGCAGCAACCTGCACCAGGTCGATCCCTGCATGGTCCCCTGACTGTACCCCTACCACCGCAGATACC
Organism: Rana muscosa; assembly: GCA_029206835.1. Classification (NCBI taxonomy): domain Eukaryota; kingdom Metazoa; phylum Chordata; class Amphibia; order Anura; family Ranidae; genus Rana; species Rana muscosa. Next base: position 576,391,189 of record CM055121.1, read on the forward strand.
TGTTCTCTGTCTCTCCAGGGTTTCAATAAATTCACGTGATAGATCTGGTAGGGTTTTCTTTTCCCTGGCTGGTGTACTTTGTAATTCACCTCACTTACTTTCTCTACTACCTCAAACGGACCTTGCCACTTGGCTAAGAATTTGCTCTCCACCGTGGGTATTAGAACAGCCACCCGGTCCCCTACTTGAAATTGTCTAATTTTAGCCGATCGGTTGTACACTCTTCTTTGGGCATCCTGAGCCTTCTGCATGTGCTCCCTCACCAGCGGCATCACCTTAGCCACCCTCTCTCGCATTTGAGAGATATGCTCTACCACGGTTTTATGTGGTGAGGACTCACTTTCCCACGTTTCTTTTACTAGGTCGAGCAACCCCCGGGGCCTTCGTCCATATACTAGCTCAAACGGTGAGAAGCCCGTGGATGCTTGTGGAACCTCCCGGATGGCAAACAACAAGGCAGGGAGTAACATATCCCAATCCTTCCCGTCTTTCTGGACCACTCTTTTCAACATGGACTTTAGGGTTTTATTAAACCTCTCGACTAGGCCATCGGTCTGCGGGTGATAAACGGACGTCCGCAACTGCTTAATCTGAAACAGTTTACACAATTCCGCCATCACCTTTGACATAAAAGGGGTGCCCTGGTCCGTCAGCATCTCTTTGGGGAACCCCGTTCGTGAGAACATTTGAAACAACTCCCGGGCAATGGCCTTAGAGGAAGCTTTCCTCAAAGGGATTGCTTCTGGATACCTAGTTGCGTAATCTAGGATGACTAATATGTATTGGTGCCCCCTTGCCGACTTTACAAGGGGTCCCACCAGATCCATAGCGATCCGCTCGAATGGGACCTCAATAATTGGCAAGGGTACTAGAGGGTTTCTATAGTGGGGCACTGGGGCAGTTAACTGGCAAATGGGACAAGATGCACAATATCTTTTAACCTCGACCTTCACTCCTGGCCAGTAGAACCGGTCGGTTATCCTGGCCTCTGTTTTCTCTGCCCCCAGGTGTCCTCCCAGTGTGTCGTTGTGGGATAGATCAAGGAGCATCCGCTTATATAGTTGGGGAACTAGAAACTGCTCTACAGTTTCCCCTCGGCTCTCAGCTACCCGATATACCAAGTCCCCCTTCAATGCAAAATGAGGAAACCTCTGATCTGCCCCTGGTACTTGTGAGACCCCATCAATGACAGAAACCTGCTCTCGAGCATTAATCAAGGTAGGATCCTGTAATTGGGCGGTGCCAAATGCACCCCTGGATACATCCAGGTCTGGATGCACTGGCCTCGAGGATGTTTCCCCCTCCTCCTCCTCAGCCGGAGAGAGCCCCTCATCTTCCTCCCCCAGCATGACTTGTAATGGGAAAACTCCCCCCCCCCCTCAGAGATCAACTCGGTTTTAAGACCTGGAACAGAAACATTATCATCCAAATTAGTATTTTCTGTAACTTCATTGTCAGTGACAGGTAGCTCCATATTTGTGGGGGTTTCCGGCCCGGATCCCTCAGACTCTGTCCCTTCCCGGCCCAGTGCCCCCAGTTCTCCGGGCAGCCCTATCTGTACCTGGTTCCATAGTTCAAGGAATAGTGGACAGTCCCGCCCCACTATGATGTCATGAATTAAACTCTTTACCACCCCAACCTCTTGTGTAACTGAAATATGGCCATATGAAACCGTTACCGGGACCAGGGGGTACTCCCTGGTGTCCCCATGGATACACACTACCCGTAGAGTCTTATTCACTGGGCCGAGTCTCCCGAGCACCCTGGCATGTACCAGTGTTATCATGCTACCGGAGTCCAGTAGCGCTTTAGCAGGAAGGTGGTTCACCCACACTTCACACTCGAACCGTCCTTCAGCCAGATCAAGATGAGTGGCACACACTCTTTGAACATAGAAGGAGCTTCTCCGACCGGTCCCACAGTCCATAGGCTCCTCCTGCAGTGGGCACTGTGCCCGGGTATGCCCCCAGGACCGACATCGCCAACACTGTAGGTCCCCCATCCGTGGGACAGGAACCAACCTTCGTGGTTCTGCGGAAGATGATACAGGATTGCGGGTTCCAATGTCAGGCAGGGCTTCTCTCCTAGGTGCTGTGGCTGGTCTGGTTGCCCTTGGTGTGTGTTCCCGACGCTTGGCAGGCCCAAGCAGGTCCTCTACCACTGTGTACCTTTCGACCAACTCAACCAGCTGGTCAGCAGTTGCAGGGTCTCCATGGCTTACCCAGTGCTGTAGGTCATCTGGCAGGGACCGCAGGTACCAATCCATCACCACCCGTTCCACCATTTGTGGGCCCGACAATTCTTCCGGCTGCAGCCATTTTTTCACCAGCTGCACTAGTTCGTGCATTTGGGATCTAGGTGGTCGGTCAGGTTTGTACCGCCAGCGATGCACCCTCTGAGCCCGGACGGCTGTGGTCACTCCCAGGCGGGCCAGGATCTCTGCCTTCAGCCGCTCATAGTCGCTGATGTGCTCAGATGGGAGGTCAAAATAAGCCTTTTGCGGGTCACCAGTGAGAAAAGGGGAGATAATACCAGCCCATTGGTCACGGGGCCACCCCTCTCTCTCTGCTATCCTTTCAAAGGTAGTGAGAAAAGCTTCTACGTCATCACTGGGTGTTAGCTTTTGTAAAAAATGAGTGGCTCTCACGGACACTTGGCTGCCAGCGGCAACGACCACTTGCTCTCGTCCCTGAGCCAGCCGCTGTACTGCCTCCTGCAATGCGGCCACCTGTGCTTGAGTGGACCCCTGCTGGGCCGTAAACTGGACGGCTAGCAGCCGTGTGCTTTCCTGCTGCTGAGCCATCGCTTCCTCATGGCGACGGTTTGCCTCTGCTAGAGCTTGTTGTTGGGCCGCAGTGGCTTGCTGTTGGGTCACAGTGGCTTGTGCCAAAGCCTTGATGACCTCCTCCATGCCTTTGTCTGCTGTCTGCAATGTCTGAGCTGACTTCACCCAAGACATGCCATAAGCACACTGTCTCTTTAAATGTCAGTTTGTTTTAAACGGCTTTTGCAGCTGCAAATGCACTTTGCACGCATCCAAGGCACCAGTTGTAAACTTTGGGGGTTATAGCTCCACGGGACTAAGTGCATAAACCGTTGTACTTTGAGCAGAAAGGCTTTTATTCGTGAACAAACCAAAAGAAACAAGCTTGATTCAGCACACAGAAAAATATCAAAAAAGTCCACTTATCTTCCAGCATAAATCAAAGTCCTGCTTGTCTTCAGCACAAGTATAAATCAAAGAAAAAGGCACATACAGTTTTGTAGGGGAACTTCCAGGGCTCTTGCTGAACTTTACCAGCTCCTAGCAGACACACAGCTCATCTCAGGTGCAACCCTCATACTCCTTTCACACACCTCTAGCACTACTTCCTGTTATATGAGCTGTTTTCCTGGAAGCCCTTAACCCCCTGTGTGCTGACTCTCAGTGGTCAGGAGTGGAGGCTCTATCCCACCCGAATGTCACTTTAGAGCCTCCGAAATTCCGGGCCCCAAATACCTCTCTATTAATACAAAGAGGACTGCGAGCCAGTCCTCTCTGGACTATTTATTTTGCCCGGAACTCCTCACCCATTCTGGGTGACCTCCTGATCACCATTACTACTCATTGAAGGGACCATAACCCAAATATTGGTGCTATATAGCACCCGTCCAGGACCCAACCTTGGCGTCCTGTACAATATATATATATTTATTGTGAGGGGGTTAACTCAGCAGCGGGTGTGTGTGACCCCCTGGATGGGTTCACCACACAAAAACAGGCACAGCAGACAGTGGTAGGAGAAAACAAAAGGGTGTGGTTTTATTTAAACTATATACAGACAAAAAAATACAGCAAAAACAAAAGAAACAGGAAAATAAATCCTGGTCAACTTGACCGCTCACTACACACGTTGGTGTCCCTAACTAACAACTGGGTACAGCCTTGTGCTGTCCCAGTCCCTAGCTCCCGGCTTTTTGAAGTTCTTAGCAATAACCACACAGGCTTTGGCTCACCGCACAGAGATCACACTCCCCAGACTATCCACACAGATCTGGTTCCAGGTTGGAGCATCTCCCTTAGCATGCTGGGAGTTCTTGTAGAGGCCCTAATGAGCCCACTTGATTCAGCTGGGCTCATTAACTCTTCCCCTGCAAGACTCCCAGCACTCCCCCTAGTGGTATAAACTGGCATAAAGCCTGAATCTAGGACATATATATCTCCCATCCTGGATGCAACCTGGTGATTTTACCTGCCTGCTGTTACAATATACATATATATATATATACACACACATATATATATATATATATATATATATATATATATATATATATTGTATGTAATATACACAAACATACTATAAATGTAAAAAACATTTTAAAATGTATTAAAACATGGACGGTGTTAGTAGGGCAAAGGTTGGTGTCAGTTTTTTTCCTAAGAACAAAGCAAGTGACCAATGCCTTGGGACAAATTATGGGACAAACCATTAGAAGAAGCCCACATTTTTATTGCAAATATAAGGTTTTTACAACATCATTTATCAGAGTAATGAAATAGAGTTCTCACAATTGTTTAAGTCTGTGGTGTTCAATACGTTGGCCCCACTGCTTTCTATGTGCAACCCACCGCATTCTTGGGGTCCACACCAGAGGTTCAAGCAGCAGAATTTTCCACTAGTTCTGCCTTCTGCATGTGTGTGGGTGCACAGCACTTTAACTGATCACCAACGTGTAAAAAAGGGGTTTATTAACACTGCCCCTGATCACCAATGCAAAGAGGGACATTTTAAAAAACACAGTCACTAACCACCAATGGGGAAGTCTCATAAATAACACTGTCACTGACTATCAATGCAGGAAGGAGTCTGCAGCTAGATAGGGGGCAGGGGTTAACAGCATTGCCACTGTCTACCAATGAAGGGGAGGTTTATTAACATAACTCCAATCACCAATGTGGATGTTATCATTGCTGTCACTGGCACCAATGCTGGAGATTATAGTTGTGGTCCCGTGCTGGCATCAAGGCTGGGGGGGGGGGGGGGGTTATTATTATGTCCACAGACCCCAGTGCTGGGAGTAATACTGTAGGGTTTGACATCAATGTTAAAAGTTATTACTGCAGTCACTGAAACCAATGCTTGGGATTATTATTGCTGTCACTGGCATCAAAGCCAAGGGTTATAGTTGTATGGTGTTATTATTGGGGTCCCAGGAATTAAAAAGAGAAGTATGGGCTTTTGTTCTCTGCTGAAAACGGGTCACAGGTGTGCAGAATGAACTGCACTCCTTTGATCCACAGGAGAAGTATAGCCAAAAGGCTCATCGCTGGAAACCGGTCCAACCAGGGTTGCAAAATCTTAAGAAATGTATCCCTAGTGCCTGTGAGTATAGCAGTGAGCTTCTCATTCACCAACATCCCATGCACCTGTCGCTTCATCTCCTCAAAAGAGAGGAGAGGTTTTTACCACGCTTTTGCAATGGTTTGTTTAGTGGCCATAAAAATGTGTGTTGTCAATATACGTTCTTGTTTCTTAAGTTCCGATATAGGCTTGTGAAGTAGGGCTTCCCATGGGTCCTTGCGTATATTACAATGAAAGATCGTATTGACCAAAGCTCACACTCAAATCCAAAGCCATTTAACTTTTGGGCATGTCCACCATATGTACTTCATATCACCCAGATCTGAACAGCCCCTAAAACATGATGCTGGTTACGTAGGAAGGTATTTTGCAATTCTCACTGGGGTATATTACCACCTAGACGTAACCTTAATCAAATTCTCCAGTGCCAGAATGTTACGTGAAGTGCGAAAATAGGTCCTCTACATCTTGGACCAGTCCATAGGGGACTGAAGGGCATCAAAATCTGCCTCCCCTCAAACAGTAGGAGGGGGCTAAAGTATAATGCTGTGTACACACGATCGGTTTTACCGATGAAAACAGTCCGATGGACTTTTCTCATCGGACAAACCGATCGTGTATGGGCCCCATCGGTCTTTTTTCCATCGGAGAGAAAAAATAGAACATGTTTTAAATTTATCCGATGGGAAAAAAAACAATAGCTAATTCCGATCGTCTGTGTGGAACTCCATCGGACAAAAAACCCACGCATGCTCAGAATCAAGTCGACGCATGCTCAGAAGCATTGAACTTTATTTTTCTCGGCTTGTCGGAGTGTTTTACATCACAGCTTTTGGGACGGTCGGATTTTTGACTGATGGTGTGTAGGCAAGACTGATGGAAGTCAGCTTCATCGGATTTCCGATGGAAAAATCCATCGGATTAGAATCCATAGGAAATCCGATCGTGTGTACAGGGCTTTAGAAGCACCCGGAACATAGGAGTGGAGTAACAAAACTACGCCCTGAGAAGTCAGTTTCAAATGAAGTCGAGGGTTGAGAGCTATCATAATTTTAAACCAGAGAATCTAAAAAGTGACGAATCTGAATATAGTGGTATCTCTCTCGGTTGGGAGCCTCATAAGTCTCCTGAAGCTGCTGTAAAGTATATACACCTCTGGTCCTGAGAAAAGAACTGACCATTGTCAGGCCTTTGGAGGTTAAGGAATAGTTGACGTTAAAGTGATTGTAAAGGGTGAAGGGCTGCATGAAGGTAAAAAAGCTTCAGTGTGCAGCTCCCCCTGCAATGTGCACGAGAGCAGCGGCTCTCCTGGGTCTCGCTCTTCTCATTGGCTCCCGCTGCTGTCAATCACAGCCAGTGAGGAGGGAGCGGGGCTGAGCCATGTTTGGAGTGTCCCACAAACACAGAGGCAGCTCGGGAGTGAGCACGCACCAGTGCCCTCAGAGCAAGAAGATTGCTATGGGGGCACTTGGTAAGGGGAAAGGGGCAGAAGCGTCAGTGGGGGGCCCAAAAAGAGAAGGATTGGGACTGCTCTGTGCAAAACCATTGCACAGAGCAGGTAAGTATGACGTGTTTAATATTTTGAGGGGGGGGGGAATCTAACTTTTAGAACCCCTTTAAACTAGAAATTGATCATTTAACACGTTACTGGTTTGAAGTACACTAGAAAATTCACAAAGAAATGGATCAAAAAGAAAACATGGAGGGTTATGCACTGCCCTAGTCAAAGTTCTGATTTGAATATCATTGAAATGTTGTTGGGGGATTTGAAAAGGGCATCCTCTCGCTCTGCTGGCTCCAGTCACCATAACAATATAGTACAGAGCACCTGGGATACGCTGCTGCTTTCCCTGCGTCTGTCAGTCCATCCGTCCGTGCCTGCCTGGGCTTGTGCAGGTGGTGCTGCTACTCTCTCCTTGACATTGCTGCATTGGGGCTCAGCAGCTTCCAAAGACCCTGTAAGTTTACACTGGATGAGGAATTACCGCCACGGAGACCCATAGGTTGCGGGGAAACCTTATTCCCTATGCTGGGTGAGACTGTTTCTAAACAGTCACGGCTATCTGGTAAGCAGGATTATCTTTCACTTGGGTGTCACACCTGAATTTACCACGTTTTCTTTGGGAAGAATTTCACTTTTCATCACCCTTCCTGGGAAAACCCTAGTCTATTTTGGATAATCTATTCACTTCACATAAGAATTGTCTACGGATTGGATTTTTTTTCACAGACTTTGTTGTGTCACATTTACTGACTTTCTTTTTCTTTTTCACGTAAATTTCTCATATTTTGGTGTTTATATTCAAATTTTTTTCCTTCATATATGAAGTTTTGGGTCAGAATATTCAATTATTTCCCATTTCAATTCACATATTAGCGCTGCATTTTTTGATTGTTTATGATTTGAAAAGGGCAGTTGATGCAAGAAAACCCACAGCAGTTGTGAAAAACACTAAGGCCTGTTTCACATTATTCTGATGAGTTTTGAATGCGATTTGGGGTGTGATTATGCAGTGCAGGTGCTGTGTGATTTTTCTGTGAATGCTTTGCGATTGTAATTTTAATGTTGTGCGTCTTTGGGTGCCATTTTAAGGCTTGGGACTACTACTACTACTTGTTGGGGTAAAATCCAACAAAATTGCATAAAAAAGCATGTATGTGCATTTCTGATGTGTTTCTACTCACATTGCATTGCATCAAAGTAGCATAGGACCCTTTCTCAAAGTCTCATCACAGCTGTGTTGTAATGATGTGAATGGCCACCATTGAAAACAATCTTATTTACATTGTCATGTGACTCAAGTAACATCAGACATTGCACTTGCCTTACTATAGTCATTTCTTCTAGAGGGGGCAATAGCAGCTTCTGAGGGAAAGGGTAAACTTACCTTTTCCGCATTACATCATTCAAATGATTGAAAAAGACAATTTTCCTTGTATTTAGTCAAGTATATCACCTTTACCTGTAGGCACTTAGGCTTGTAGGTTTAAATAAAAATTCTAACGTTTACCTGTTCATACAGTAGATGTTGAAAAAGTCAACAATTTCCATTGGGTGTTCTTATTTTTTCACCTGAATGTTCTTAACAAGAACTTCTACAGGCAATTAGTAGAGTAATGTACTATATTCTAATAAACCCACAGAAGAAATAAATTACCGGTACTTTCCTTAATATAACTATTAATATATTAAACATACAGGCGGTCCCCTACTTACAGACATCCGACTTACAAACGACTCCTACTTACAAACGGAAGGAGACAACAGGAAGTGAGAGGAAATCTACCCCTAGGAAGGGAAATTCTCTCCTGTAAAGCCCTGTACACATGATCGGATTTCCTATGGATTCTAATCCGATGGATTTTTCCATCGGAAATCCGATGAAGCTGACTTCCATCAGTCTTGCCTACACACCATCAGTCAAAAATCCGACCGTCCCAAACGCTGTGACGTAAAACACTCCAACAAGCCAAGAAAAATGAAGTTCAATGCTTCTGAGCATGTGTCGAGTTGATTCTGAGCATGCGTGGGTTTTTTGTCCGATGGAGTTTCACACAGACGATCGGAACTTGCTATCGTTTTTTTTCCCATCTGATAAATTTAAAACATGTTCTATTTTTTCTCACAGATGGAAAAAGACCGATGGGGCCCATACACGATCGGTTTGTCCGATGAGAAAAGTCCATCAGACTGTTTTAATCGGTAAAACCAATCGTGTATAAGAGTTAAAATGGGAAAAAGGTGTCTCCTCTCCACTAATGCTTTATCACCAATCCTTGTTTCTCTAGAAAAAACAAATTTTCAAAATCCAATTGTCATTGGGACGGAAAGTGAGGTGAAATGTACTGAACAGGGGCACAGACAGCAAAACAAATGTTACAGGGGTGATAACCCTTCCCTATGTTTTCCAAAAAGCTTAAAAATAGATTTTTTGGCTGGAACTACACTTAAAAAATGTACCTGTTCCAAATTATAAACAGATTCTACTTAAGAACAAACCTACAGTCCCTGTCTTGTTTGTAACCCGGGGACCGCCTGTATATGAAATTTGCACAGTACGGAAAAACAAAGACAAAAAAAAAAAAAGACCCACTGCTAAATAACTTTAAATATCTGAGAAATTACCTCACTTGCTCATCTGATGCATAACTCAAAAGCACAATAGGGAATCATCACTCAAGTGTTCTGATTGATCATATACTTGGTACTTTACAAAGAGAAGGAATAAAACTGTGAATATCTACATCTGATGTCCTGCAATCAAGACATGATTGTAATTAACAATTCCTTTGAAGGCAACGAAGTGAAATTCATTCAATCAATGCAACTAATATTTGACATTCCAACTATTTGACTAATATGGCTGCATAGTCCTGATGCGCAGTCATCACATACTGGACAATGATATGCTATGGTCAGAGCAGCCCCTCTCTACAAAATGCAATAACAGAACACTGAATTTGCTGGATACTGTACTGGAAAACATGGAATCTTTTTCAAAGTAAAATATTTTTTGCCAATGTTTATAGAAAACCCTTACAAATCTGAGCTATTTGGCTTAAAAACTATTTATTGGTGTATAATTAGTGAACAGAACAGAACCTCTGCTCCTCTCCCCCCACAGATCAGGCTATTCTCACATTGGGCATCTAGATCTTGCCTCTCACACAACACAGAGAAGAATAATCCAGACTGTAAAGTACAGCTTGTATGTCAGACTCCCGTCTTTCCAAAATGTTGCGTGTCACTACTCTCTGCATACATCACTGGCCCAGTGGACTACATGGACATAAGGACTTACTGTAGTACATTATTTTTGACAAAAAGTTAAAATTTGCTTATCATTAAAAATGTTGTTAAGGCTGGATTCACACCGATGCATTTTTAGTGCTTTTTGCATTTTTCAGATTTGCACTACAGAACTTGTTCCATAGGAAACCATGTTAAATGGACTGTAGTGCAAATCTGCAAAATGCAAAAAGCACAAAAAATGCATAGGTGTGAATTAGGCCTTATGCCGCGTACACACGATCGATTTTCTCGACGGTAAAAACACAGTCGAGAAAATCGACGGGAAAAACGAGGAACGGCTTGTTCCCCTACACACGGCCGTTTTTCCCGTCATTTTTTCTCTTGGTCGAGAAAAACGACCGTGTGTAGGCTCCCCGGCAGTGTTTCCCTATGGGAAAACTGCAGCGGAAAAAAATGCTGTGAATCACGACGAGAAAAATTAGAGCATGTTCTAATTTTTCGAGTCGTGATTAATGCCATCTTTTTAGTCGGGAAAAATGACCAAAAGCCCACACACGGTCGTTTTTCTCGTCAAAGAGAAAACATGTAATTTTTTCCAGACGAGAAAAATGGTCGTGTGTACGCGGCATTAGTCTGTTTTTGCTGCATTTTGGAGAAGGTGAAAGAAGGAGTATGTTTGGAAAGCTGATAAAAAGGATAGCGTATGCATTCTTGGGGACCTAAAAGTTTACTTTAATCAAATCTCCACTTTAAAACAATTGTTTTCCTCTGTCATGTCAAGTGCTTATTTGAGAAATGTAGTACTGGTTCTTGACAGTAGAGAATAATGTTTATGGTATTGCAGTGAGCCACTAAATTGCACTGTCCAGAGTCCATTAAGAAAAAAGCTGAATATGGATCAAGCAATTTTATGTCGGCGGCAGGGGTGTCCATAACATTTACAGAACAGGTCAGGCCACCATCAAATAGGGAATTACTGCTTTTCTTAAAAACCTATCATCTAACCCAGTGTTTCTCAACTCCAGTCCTCAAGGCGCCCCAACAGGTTATGTTTTCAGGATTTCCCTCAGATGAAACGGCAGTGGTAATTACTAAGGAAGTGAAACTGATCGAATCACCTGTTCAAATTAATGGAAAGCCTGAAAACATGACCTTGTTGGGGCGCCTTGAGGACTGGAGTTGAGAAACACTAATCTAACCTAACCTAATCATCTATGATTATTGATATTTACACATTGATGATGCTAGCATTAATCTCAGCAGACCAATAGTTCTGCATCAGTGTAACATATTGTAATAAACCCTATGTAAGACCCCTTTCACATTAGCAGACCGATCAGGTCTGCCTGTCAGTTTTTCAGGTGGACCTGATCGGACCCTCCAGTCTCTTCTATGGAGCAGCAGGAGCCAACAGACATGTGTCCTTTTAGACCTGCTGACATCCGATCCTTTCTGCTAAAAACAGACAGATGGGGATGTTCCCCATCAGGCTGGCGGATCGGATGGCAGATGGGTGTAAACGGACAGGCGGTCCGTTTACATCTGACCACCCACAGAGGGGAGTGGGCTGTGCCTGTGTCTGCTCTGCATAAGTGGAGCAGACAAGGACCAGCCATTCGCCTGCTCAGCAGGGATCAGCGGACAGATTCCCCACTGAGCAGGTGGCTCCAACAGAGCCCACCCTATGTGGAAGGGGCCTAAGAAATGTATCCCAGCCACCCTACTTTATGTCTTGAACAACCATGTTTTTCCTATTTTGTGCCTGTCTAAATGAAGCAGTATGTATTATTGTTAAACTACTGTACAGTACATGGTATTATATACTTAAATTATACCATTGAACATGTTTGCTATTTCATAGATAGGATTTATTGAGGAATGTTGAAATTAGGAAAATCCCTGATGCACATATGCAGGAAGGGGACAGTGCATTTATAATGGAGCGATTTCACATAGTAGGAGAAAGAAGTGAGAACTACTAGACAGAAAAGCAAGGGGAGAGGCGCCTCTGAGTGCAGATGTTTAAAACAATTTAATAAGAGATTGCAGTACAAGCAACTCACATTTTACTGGATAAAAACAGGCATTGTACGATTTCCATATGTAGAAGAGGGTATCATCAGGTCAGTCATCAGCCTCCTTCTCCTGCTGGGGCGCTGTGTTGCTGGTTCTTCCTATCTGCACCGCTTTAGATGGATGGAATAGCCGGCGGCGGTGGAGATACTGCAGAGCACGGCCTGGGTGATGGTTTTTCCGGCAGGCGAGGGCCGATGACGTCACTGGCATGCGACGCGTTTCCTGAGCCGGCGTGCTGCGTGTGACGTGGCAGTCGCGCTCCTTTGTCAAGCTGGTGGGTGGGTTGGAGGAGCTGGTATTTGATGGACATAGAGGGGGCGGAGGAAGGACAGAGGGGCGGGGCTAGGGCACAGAGGCGAGAGGAGTGTCAGCAAAGAGAGCTCTGGTATTTGGTGGACATGGAGGGGGCATAGAAAGGACAGAGGGGCGGGGCTGGGGGACGGAGGTGGGAGACGTGTCAGCAAAGAGAGCCATTAGTCATGGCATGATGGTAAAGCCAGATAGAGTATATAAATAGTGGTTTTAGAACGGAATAAAGAACACTATGAGTAGGGGTACTATGAGTAGGGGAATGCAATAATTCCTTATTCCATTCGCACACATCGTCCCCTCCCTCATCCTTTAATTTTATTAATTTATTAGTACTTATCTATATTTACTCTATTCCCACTCCCATTCCCATTCCATCCCTTACCATTATTATCATTATTATTATATACCCTTTTGCTTTCCCCCCCCCCCCTTCCTTTTTTATATGTACACATGTATGTATAGGGATACCTTTTTGCCTGCCCCCCCCCTTCTATGTATATATGCATGTATATGGACTTTTACATATATATATATACTCATTACATCCTCAACATATCCCTCTCCAAGTAACTGCCCTTTCTTTTAAATTTATTTAAATTTCTCTAAAATTCTTTAAAATTATTCTTATTCTTGTTCATACCACATAAATTATTGCATTCCCCTACTCATAGTACCCCTACTCATAGTGTTCTTTATTCCGTTCTAAAACCACTATTTATATACTCTATCTGGCTTTACCATCATGCCATGACTAATAGCTCTCTTTGCTGACATCCATCTAAAGCGGTGCAGATCGGAAGAACCAGCAACACAGCGCCCCAGCAGGAGAAGGAGGCTGATGACTGACCTGATGATACCCTCTTCTACATATGGAAATCGTACAATGCCTGTTTTTATCCAGTAAAATGTGAGTTGCTTGTACTGCAATCTCTTATTAAATTGTTTTAAACATCTGCACTCAGAGGCGCCTCTCCCCTTGCTTTTCTTTTCAGTACTTTTGGAACACGGTTTCTGTTTCTCCTTGATGGCAGCCCTGAGACTGTATATGTGACTGTTTTTACTACTCCCCGCCCGGCTCCCTCCCCTTCATTCATTTATTCATTTTTTCTCTCTCCCCTCCACATGCCCCGAGAGCCTGGTCTCTATGTTTACCGATTGTACATGCATTGTACATACACTATCCTAAACCCCATACTCTAAGGATAACAGCGATTTGGACTCATGCGCATATTTACTTGTATAATGAGAACTACTAGACAACCAAGAGGAGTTCCTGCGTTTTATATAGTCTGGCAACTTTCCATTTGGAAATTGCTCAAAGGTATTTCAGTTACGGAAGAAGTTTTGTTTTCTCACTGTTATTGCCTATTAAAACATACAAAAAGCTTAACTCTGGAAAAAAGTTCTATGTAAATGTAACACTCACCACCGTTTCTGCTTTTCTGCCACTCTGCAGTCAGGGTACACCTGCTACTTGCCCAGTATCCAACTCCATGCATGGAGAGGCGAGCAGTGTTAGATTTTTGGGCCTTGCGGCGAGTTACCTCTCCAGAGTGGATCCCTGGTCTCCGTTATCTAGGCGGAAGTCCCAACCAAGCTGCGGTTTCCAAAGCGAGCAAAGTCCTTTCTTGTATTAAGAGAGGTATGGACTCCAGAGAGAGAGATATAATTTTGCCCCTGTTCAAATCATTAGTAAGACCTCATCTGGAATATGCAGTTCAGTTTTGGGCACCAGTCCTCAAAAAGGATATCAGGGAACCGGAGAAAGTGCAGAGAAGGGCAACCAAACTGATATGAGGCATGGAGGAGCTCAGCTATGAGGAAAGATTAGAGGAACTGAATTTATTCACTCTTGAGAAGAAGAGATTAAGGAGGGATATGATCAACATGTACAAATATATAAGGGGTCCATATAGTGAGCTTGGTGTTGAGTTATTCACTTTACGGTCAACACTGAGGACAAGGGGGCACGCTTTACGTCTAGAGGAAAAGAGATTTCATCTTCAAATACGGAAAGGTTTCTTCACAGTAAGAGCTGTGAAAATGTGGAGTAGACTCCCTGCAGAGGTGGTTCTGGCCAGCTCAGTAGATTGCTTTAAGAAAGGCCTGGATTTTTTCTTAAATGTACATAATATAACTGGGTACCATTTATAGGTAAAGTTGATCCGGGGAAAATCCGATTGCCTCTCGGGGGGATCAGGAAGGAATTTTTGCCCCTGCTGAAGCAAATTGGATCATGCTCTTCTGGGGTTTTTCGCCTTCCTCTGGATCAACTGTGGGAATAGAATTGGGTATATGGGATTGTACGATATTTCTTTATTCTATTTGTTTTTATAGCTGAACTAGATGGACTTTTTTCACCCTGACTAACTATGTAACTATGCAACTATAATCCATTATAAATAAAATATGTAGGACCTTGCATCCAGTCTTGCTGGGGCTTTAATACAGCTTTAAAGGGGTTGTAAAGTCAGAAGTTTTTTTTTTATCTCAATGCATTCTACGCATTAAGATAAAAAACCTTCTGTGTGCAGCAGCTGCCCCAGCACCCCCTAATACTTACCTGAGCCCCATCTCTATACAGCGATGTCCATGACTGTCTCGGCTGTCCGAGACTCTCCCTCCTGATTAAAAAATTGATAAATTACAGCGCTCACAATAGTGCAAAATAATCAAATGGGTGAATGAAATTGATAAATGAAGATAAGTAAAACATCCATATAATGGTGAATGATGTGCTCCAATCAATAAAGTGCAATAGTGCTCCAAAAATTTGAGGTGTGCCACGCCCCCATATGTGTCCCCACTCACCGGATGAAATGGACCCCTATCTTTTCAGTCTAGGAGTCGTTCAGGCTTAGATTGTTGTCCAGGGATGGCAAATTTATATCAGGATCCAATGAAGATCTCCCACAATCATAACAGTCATGTGTGGATAGTATTACCCAAAATTAGATAAAAGAATGGGAATGATAGTGAAGTACAGCTTGGCAAGATTTTTATTGCGCAAACTTAAATGGGTACTTACAGAATATAAGTTAAAATCACGCATGGATTTAGCAAGAAAATGCAATAGAAAGCGCCGATTCTGGCGTACGTGCCACTGACAACCGGAAGTGATGTCGTTTGGACTCGAAACCTCCTGACTGGCCGAGACACAACAGCGACGCCATTGGCCCCCAGGGCTGTCACTCAAAGTCAGTCGGCCAATCAGGAGAGAGAGAGGCGGGGCCAGGTCGCAGCTCTGTTTCTGGATGGACATGCTGCTTGCTGTTGGGGAACTCGACAGGAGGGCGGGACCAGGAGAGCCGAACAGGGACCCGAGAAGAGGAGAATCTGGGCTGCCCTGTGCAAATCCACTGCACAGAGCAGGCAAGTATAACATGTTTGTTATTTTAATTGAAAAAAAACCTATACTTTACAATCACTTTAATAAATGTATTTGATTAAATATGTACAGCTATTGTAAACAATCACCTTGTAAAACAACCCATTCAGTTTAAGGCTCCATGTACATTGAAGCTGATAAACTGCAGTTTATTGGCGTTTTCTTTAAAAGCCCATTAACTGCACTCTATGTTAGCCTATGTACACATGGAAATTTTTTAGCGTTAATGAGCAGTGGAGTTAATGGGCTTTTTTCTGAACACAAGACATTCGCGTTCAAAGTGCCGTTTTTCGGCGGGAAAAAACACAAAAAAAACGCAAAAAATCTGAAAAACGCGAATAAACGCTCCAAAACGCTCAAAAACGCAGGTTGCCAGCGTTTTTTTTGCGTTTTTTGATCCATTCGAACAAAAAAAAAGCTAAAAAACGCTAACACTGAAAAACGCTAAGAAACGCTATTGCAAAAATGCAAAAAAACGTTGAAAGGCTCCCTGCAAAGCTACTGGCGTTTTAGCGTCCAGTGTACATGGAGCCTAAAATAGAAATGAAAGGCAAAATATTTGTGTATAGATATAAAAAAAAAAAAAAAAAAAAACATTATAAATATATTTATATAAGACCTCTGTTCTCAGCTGTATAAGAGCTGGGGGGGGGGGGGGGGAAGAGAAGCAGCAGCACATTGAGCCTCCCAGTGAATGGCTGTGCAGGGGGGGTGGGGGTTGTCAGGACAAGTCTGATCATTGTAGTCAAGCACACTGAGTTACATATTCTTTAAAGTAATTGTAAAGTCTTGTTTTTTTTTTCCCTTAAAAATAGCAAACATGTTATACTTACCTGCTCTACGCAGCTGGTTTTGCACAGAGCAGTCTGGATCCTCCTTTTCTCGGGTGCCTCCTTGCTGCTCCTGGCCCCTTCTTCCTGTCGAGTGCCCCCACGGCAAGCAGCTTGTCCGTTCAGACACGGAGCTGCCCTTTGGCCCGCCCCTCTCCCCCCTGATTGGCTCACTTTGATTAACAGCCGCAGGAGCCAATGGTGCCACTGCTGTGTCTCAGCTAATCAGGAGGGAGAATCCCGGACTGCCGAGGGATCCATGGACATCGCTTTACAGAGAGGGGGCTCAGGTAAGTATTAGGGGGTGCTGCGGAGGCTGCTGCGCACAGAACGCTTTTTATCTTAATGCATAGAATTAAGATAAAAACCTTCTGCCTTTACAACTCCTTTAGGTTTATGTAGCTCCTAACATGGAAGAGTGCTAACATTTGCTCATCACTATTGTTATAATGAACTTGCCTTTTGTTCTATGCTTTTCTACTATATATCAGAGACTCTGCCAATGTTTTATCCTGGATCTGAAATGACATTTCATAAAATCAATTCTGCATAAAAGATTGACATTTAAAATAGTTGTATTCTCAGGTGTACCGAATTTTCCTTTTACTATTTTACCATAATCAGAAAAGGAAAGAGCCACCAGTATTCAAAGAACATTTTTATCTTCATTTACATATGGCTGAAAACATCTAGAAGCCAGAAACCACATCTTTCCCTATTTTAGTATGCTGCTCTCTCTCTCAACCATTCACAAGCATAAATGTGGAGTCAACATACAATGAATGCTCCAGCAATACAGTACACTCTCTACATAACCACATCATTTATGGGGTATTAAGCCCTCGTTCACACCAATTCAAAATCGCATGACAAGTCACACCTTATTTGCACTAATGGAACAGTTCAAATTGCTGCGACCCAAGTCGCAGCAACATTGAAAAAAGGTTCATGCACTACTTTTTTGAGATTTCATTGCGACTTTTATTGACTTCTGTTAAATGAAGTTGCAAGCTGCAATAAAATCGTACATCCAAATTGCACTGATTTGCAGCTTTGAAATCGTGCTAAAGTAGCGTGATTTCAAAGTCGCACTGGTATGAATCGGGGCTAAAGGTAAAAGGCAAATAGGTACTGTGAAAATAGGGCCAAACTTAAATACCCAGTTGAAATGCATATACTTTTACAATCATCTGAAAGATTATTATATCTTGTCTTTATATTTTCCACATTGTACAGCCAGACAGGTATAGCAATTCATCTTCCTGGTTGGGCAATGCAGTGTCTCTGTTCCCAGCCATTTTATTGGACAATGAATTAGCAGTATCACCTCGTCAACTGACCAAACAGCAGTAGGACGGTGAAACCAGGAGGTAGCAGAGTAATTTGCTGACTTGCAGAGTTACATGCATCACAAGAATGGCGGCTTACTAAAACTACAAAACCTTTGATAAGTAAAACTAAGCAAAAATACCACCGATAACTGTGTCCAGAAGCTCAAAGATTACTATTAGAATGCAGTAAAATGAAAAACCTTCTGTCTTCACAACCACTTTAAAATCATATTTATTAATTAATCTTATTATATATATTTTTTAAATCTTAATCAAGAGCTAATTGAGTAACAATAACGTCAAAATCTCAGTGCAAAAAATGCTCTGATCCCAATGGAATTGCAACATTTTTACAGAAACTCCTTTTACGTAACAAGCAGAAAAACCTTTAACATGGACCTAGAATTAGACTAGTAATAATTTAAAGAAGAATGCTTCATATATTATTTGATGTTCCAAACCCCTAGGATCAAAGTACATGTAGCACTCGGTCTCATCTTTCTAGGAGCTGCAGAACCGCAATATGTGACAGTGCATGCCAAGCTCCGCCCCACAATTTTTGATCACAAAGTTACAATGAGACGGATGTATGATCGACAGCGCTTTTGTCGTCATCCGTGCGCTTCACTGACAAAAGTACCATCACTCTGTATGCAGAGGAGGTGCATTACCTTAAAACTGCCACAGCAGTGCTGTTCCTGTGCAGCTCACACATGTCCTGTCTGTTTACTGACTGGGAGCGGCAGTGGTGTCAAAACGAGGATGCACTTCCAACTGTACACAGACGGCAGCACAGGGCTTTCATAACAAATGTTCAGTTAATATCATTCATGAAAGCCACGTTCTGACACTTCTGTCACCCCCAACTTGTTAACAGCCATGGCTTGTGTGAACAGAGCTGCTGTGGGCGGAGTTTGAGGCACACTGTCACATACTGGGGATCTCCGCTTCTACAGCTCCTAAAAGAATTGGAAAAAGCACCTTATGTACATTGTACCCTAGGGGAACTGGAGCACCAAATAATACTCTATATGAAATAATAGTTCTTTAAATACATGTGCTACCCTAACTCCATTGTAAGCGACAACAAAAAAACATGTTGAAATTGTTTATCGGTGCTATTCCTTAATTCTATATGACCTGTCTTCATTTTAGGTTTTGGGGTATTATTAGTGCAGGGCTCTCCTTTAGCTATAAAACTGTACTCTGAAGAGACAAGAAACCCTGCAGTAAATACTGCTTAGAAGGAAGAGATTAAAGGTTGAGTACTCAAAGCACAGTGAATTTCACCATTTGCATAAACAGCCTTTTAGCTCAGTGTGCTCTGCTGAAAAGACAGAACTTGCCAAGTAAGGTCTCGCCAGAAGTGCTTTATTTTGTCCCAGCTGAACAGAGCTTTATTTCTAAGGGCTTGAAGAAGACGCTTGTGTAACCAATTAATAGATTTTTGTATTTATTCCCTAAAGCATCTACCAATTTCCATGCAACAAGTTCTTTGCAGTCAGACATGGAACTGCAGAAAGGTATCATTTACAAGATACCCAATTGTCATTTAGATCTGAACATGAATGACTAAACTAGGTACAACTGTGTCAATAGAGCAAAGAAGTTAGAGAAAGAAAATAAATTATACCATAAAAATATTAGGTTAAAGTGAGTGACACTAAACTCTGGTTTAAAAATATATCACATTCAAGTTTGTATTCTTAAAGTGATATTAAAATCTCCCTTTTTTTTTTTTTTAAATAACAAACATGTTATACTTACCTACTCTGTGTAGTGGTTTTGTACAGGGCAGCCCAGATCCTCCTCTTCTTGGGTCCCTAGTTGGCGCTCCTGGCCCCTCCCTCCTGCCTCCACAGCAAGCAGCTTGCTATGGGGTCACCCAAGCCGATACGCTGCTCTGTGTTCATTCAAACACGGAGCTGCTGCTCGGCCCCACCCCCTCTCTCTCCTCATTGGCTCACTGACCGATTCGTTTTTTTTGGTGCTGTGATTTGACACCATTAGAGGGTGGCTACTTTTGTTCTCCATGGTCCAACTGTATGTAGGAATGTAGCCACCCTCTCTTGCTTGCTCCCGCAATGGACTATTGAATTTGTAGTGTGCATAGAGCAGTGCACGTGACCATACCTAACATATAATAAAGTCATGGTGCCGCTCTCATTAGTAAGTGTAAGCATCAAACAGAAAATGAATAGCACAATAAATGTGCACCCATACATTAATAGTACACTAAGACCAATATGAAGAGAAAACAAAAATGGTGAATAAAATCAGTACAAGTCGGTTTTCCCTGAATGGTGGCAGTGCCAAGTGAGCACTCCCCTGTGGTTACTATACAGATTTGCAGTTGATTGGACCCCGAGCCAAAAGACAACTACTAAAAGACAGTACAGTGGTTTGCAGCTTACTCATGGATCATTCAGGTATGAGATACAGTGATCATTTCTTTGTCAGTGGGCAAATGTAGAAAATCAGCAGGGGATCAAATACTTTTTTCCCCTCACTATATGCATACTTACACTAGCTGGACCAATGCAACTGTGTTAAAAAAGCATACCTAGGCGGTGGGAGGGGCTGGCTCCGTGTATGGCTGCTTGAGCTGTGAGCCCCACTGCAGCCTCATACAACGGTGCCCATTACAGCCCGCACGGTGAACGGATTTTCACGAAAATCTGGGCAGACTCCTGAGGGGTCCAGGCACATTCCTGGCTATTTTTTATTACATTAGAAAGGACCCAAAAGCTGCAATTGGTCCCGGTAATCGAGGCCGAAAATCCAAGATGGCCGCCACAGCACAGCCTACTGTGTCAGGTACCATTCTCCTCACAGACCTCAGACAAAATATCTCCTCAGAGGGTCTGCCTATTTCCTCAGAACTTAAAGCAGGACTACTACAGACACCTAATACCTCCTCAGCCACTGGTGAACCTCTTATTTTTTTCACAAAGCCCGACAGTATCCATTCTTCCACAGGGCACATTATTGCCTCTCATCCCAGCCCTATTACCTCAGAAATTATTCCAAGAGACCAGGCATTTCAGATGGCAGACCTGTTCCAAAAAATTTCTGAACTCCTGGACAGGGGTTTAGCTCAAACTGCAGCCAAAATAACTAGTGATTTAAAAGCTGACTTCCACAATCTAGGAACAAGAATAGACTCTATTGAATACAAATTGGAAGAAACAGTGGCTTCCACTAACCAAACTGCTAAAATTGTATCCTCGGTACAAGAACAACTGGATTATGCTAGATCAAGAATCGATGACCTCGAAAACAGGTCACGCAGGTATAATCTCAGAATCAGAGGATTACCTGAATCTGTGCTGGATGTCACACTAGCAGTACAAGACCTGATTAAATCTCTTCTACCTAATATCCCCTAGCAGTGCCTTGAGCTGGATAGGGCTCACAGAGCTTTGGGTCCTCCTAGAAAGGATGGAAAGCCAAGAGATATCATTGCTAAACCCCATTTCTTCTCAGTAAAAGAAGAGGTCATGAAACAAGCTAGAATAACCCCTCAAATACTATGTCAAGGACACCCAATTCAACTTTTTGCTGATTTATCTCCTTCTACAATCTAACGCAGAAGAGCACTTAAACCCCTGCTACTGATCTTGTCTCAGGAAGACATTAAATACAGATGGTCCTTTCCCTTTGCGGTGAAATTCTCTGAAAATGAAAGACCTTACTCAAACTTATTTCTACTGAAGCTGACATGGACACCTCTACAGCTGGTCCTGGTTCTACTAAAAGACCTACTCCAACAAGCCCACAATCTCCCCTTTGGAACAAAGGAAAGAAAAAGAAGATTAAAGACAATAGCCCTACTTGACATTGCTCTTTTTCACCTCTTTTGTTACTACCTTTTTTTCCCTCGGATCTAAAATCCGAGCACAGATTTTTCTGTACCTCAGGTGTTAGGATAAATCCATCCTAAATTCAACCTGCTCTCTGGTTCAATTCTCACAGTTTTTCAGTTTTTTCTATAAAGCTCTATGTTCCCCCTTTTTTTTTTTTTTTTTTTATCTAGTATCATATTACTTACTAAAATGTTATGATAATTCTACTACTGTAAAGTACTTTCTAGGTTATAGAGCTTTACATAAGCCTTCTCTCGTTTTACCGTGCAAAAATAATTTTCTTTTTTATTAGATTTTTTCTATGGGTGCCCTGTATGGGGGTGGTCCACGTGTGTACCCACCTATCGTCTGGAAATCTTTGGGTCTTCAGGGGATAGGTTGTCTGGCCGTCTTAGTCCAGACTCTTTATTTGATCTGGTTAAAAGGATTCGAGAGGAGTCTCCTCTCTCGAGTCCTAACCTTACATGTTAGGAGACTTCTTTTCTATATTCCATCTCTTTTCTTACTTTTTTCTATGTTATGTTATTTTTTTTTTCTTTTCCCTTGTGTGTCTAACCCAATTGTCTCTTTTAGAGTTGCCAGCTCTCCGATCAATGACCGTTAAACACCTCAATCTCCACTTGGAAGTACACCTGATCAAGCCTCAGTACCAAGGTCCTTTAAGGGTGAGTGGGGTCAGTAATAGCGGATATGCCCCCCTTGAGTCTCATGGCTAGCAACCAACAAACACACCTTAAAATAGCCTCTCACAATGTTCAAGGCTTGAATTCTCCTGTCAAAAGGAGAAACATTTTAGATTACTATAAATCCCTTAAAATAGATATTCTTTTGCTCCAGGAAACGCACTTCCCTATACGATACAGTTCTAATTATATTCACCCTCATTTTCCGCAATTCCACCTTGCTAGTGCGGAAAATAAAACTAAGGGAGTAGCCATTCTATTTTCCAAATCCTGCAAATTCGAGAAGTCTTTCGACTATGTTGATCCAGATGGAAGAATTCTGTTATTACAAGGTTCAATTGATGGTCAACTATACACCCTAGTCTCATATTATGCCCCTAACAGAGGCCAAGCCCCATTCTTCAAAAATATGATGGACACACTGAGCCCTATGTTAGTAGGAACGGTCATTTTGGGGGGAGACTCGAATGTTGCTTTTGACCAGGCTCTGGATAAGTCCAAACCCTCCAAAAGACCAATGAAAGCCGCAAAATCGCTAAAATTCTTTCGAATCACAATTTAGCAGACGTTTGGAGGGAATTAAACCCTTCCAAACGGGACTTCACACATTATTCACACCCCCACAACACATACGCAAGAATAGACCACATCCTTACCCCTTCACACCTCATTCCGCTCATACTAAAGGCCCACATCAAAGATACGGCCCTATCAGATCATTCGTTGGTAATTATTTCCCTAAACTCCAGTTCTCTTAGAAGCTCGAAAGGGTTTTGGAAACTTAACGAATCAATCCTTACAAATCCAACCACAAATGAGATAATAAATAAAGCCTTACATGAATATTTTTCCCTTAACGACACAGAGGATATCTCCTCAGACGCATTGGGCGGCTCATAAAGCCGTCATCCGGGGAAAAATCATTCAAATCTCTACCCAAACTAAACGCAACCGCAAAGCTTAAATAGAACGTTTGGAAGAAGAGTACATAACCCTTAGAAATCGTCACAAGCAAGATCCCTCTAAGTTCCCCATATCACTCATAGACAAGGCCAAACTTGAATTAAATTTAGCCCTTACAACGCAAGCGGAAAAAGTGATTAGATGGAGTTGCAACAAATTTTACACAAATGCAAACAAAATAGGGCCATTACTTGCTACAAAACTCTCTCCTAGAGTTATAATTCATTCTATACCTAAAATCCGTATAGCAGGTCAACCGCTTACTGCAAACCCCGTCAAAATCCTAGAAGCATTTCAAGAGTTTTATTCTGGGTGTTGTGTGCCCTAGTACAGTATACACCTGTATATACCCCTCATTGCTGTTCTCTAATAAAGGCATCTCCTGGAGTTAGTGGGTGTTGTGTGCCCTAGTACAGTATACACCTGTATATACCCGTCATTGCTGTTCTCTAGTAAAGGCATCTGCTGGAGTTAGTGGGTGTTGTGTGCCCTAGTACAGTATACACCTGTATATACCCGTCATTGCTGTTCTCTAATAAAGGCATCTGCTGGAGTTAGTGGGTGTTGTGTGCCTCCAGCACAATATACACTACCCAATTGCTGGTTTTCCCATCTCCCTGCAGGCCATTACTATGTCTGAAAGGCCAACAAGGAGAGGCAGACATTCACGAGCCAATAAAAGAGGGAAAGCAGGCTCTGTGTCTAGAGACAACAGTGCTGGTCGTGGATGCGGTGCATCGTCATCAGCATGTGGCCATGGGACACGCTTGTCCTTATTGTCGGCAGCTGGGACGTGTTGAGCCGCATCATGCCGAAGACTTGGTAGAGTGGATGACCAAGCCCTCCTCATCCTCTCTCACCTAGGCTCAGGGTACTGGCAAAGCAGCTGCCAAAGCGTCCTCTTCCCTCGTATCAATGTCATCAACAGTCACTCCTTCCCTAGACCCACCGTGTCCTCCTGAGGAGCCCCCCGAACTGTTTGAGCACAGTGTTGGGTACATGCTCCAGGAGGATGCCCAGCGTTTCGAAGAGTCTGAAGATGATACCCAGCTAGAGGAAGGCAGTAGCGCGAGAGCAGAGAGAGGGGATGCTCAAGAAGGACAGCAATCTGGCAGTCATGTTCCAGCAGCTGCAGCATACTGCCAGATTGGCTCCAGTGATGAGGAGGGAGAGGATGATGAGGTCACTGACTCCACGTGGGTGCCTGATAGGAGGAGGAGGAGGATGAGGAGGAAGCACATCTCCGAGGCAGGATGCCCTCCGGGGGCCAGTGTAAGGGCAGCACACCGACTGAATCACACCGCAGAGCTCCGCCTGTGCAGGGCGCTGCCTCTGCCCGTTATTCCAAAAGTTCTTTGGTGTGGGCCTTTTTTGAGTCGAGTGCATCAGATTGCACCGCTGCTGTTTGCAACATATGTCTCAAGCGTATCTCGCGTGGCCAAAACATCAGCCGCTTGGACACCACATGCTTGACCAGACATATGTTGACGTGCCATGCAGCTCGTTGGCAAGCGTACCTTAAAGACCCACACCAAAGAACAAAGCGGACCCCTCCTTGCTCCTCATCAGCTGGGATCTCCAACCCCACTGTACCTTCAGTCCTCTCTGAAACCTGCACTGAGAGGAATGAAGGTGTAGAATTAGGTGTGTCACAGCCAAGTACTTGCGGGCACTCTGCTAGCAGTACACCAACGTCCGATTATAGCAGGCAAATTTCCCTGCCCCAGCTGCTGGACCGTCAAAAGAAGTTCACTCCCAGCCATCCACATGCCCAGCGGTTGAATGCTAGCTTGGCTAAATTGCTAGCACTTCAACTGCTGCCTTTTCAGTTGGTAGACTCGGCCCCCTTCCGTGAGTTTGTGCAATGTGCGGTTCCTCAGTGGCAGGTTCCCAAATGCCACTTTTTCTCACGGAAGGTGATTCCGGCTCTCTACCGGCATGTGGAAGGCAATATCCATGCCTTGCTGGACAGGGTGGTCAGTGGTAAGGTGCATATTACCTCTGACTCATGGTCCAGCAGGCATGGACAGGGACGTTACCTTTCTTTCACGGCCCATTGGGTCACTCTTTTGGCAGCTGGGAAGGATGCAGGACAAGGTGCAGTAGTGTTGGAGGTTGTTCCGCCGCCACGCCTCCAAAATGATACTACTGGTTGTGACACACTTCTCTCCGCCCCCCTCCTCTTCTTCTTCCTCCATGGCCTCTTCCTGTGCTTTGTCCTCAGAACCAGCGGTGCTCAGTAGGCATTCAAGGGGCTACGCAAGTACGCAGGCAAAAATATGCCATGCCGTGCTTGCGCTGGTGTGTTTGGGGGACAAGAGCCACACTGGGGCAGAGGTTCTGTCAGCTCTGCAGGGGCAGGCCAAGAGGTGGTTGACGCCACGCCAGCTTAAGCCAGGAATGGTGGTTTGCGACAATGGCACCAACCTCCTCTCCGCCCTCCAACAGGGACAACTGACCCATGTGCCCTGTGTGGCTCACGTCCTTAACCTGGTGGTGCAGCGGTTCTTGGGCAGGTACCCAGGCTTACAGGATGTCCTGAGGCAGGCCAGTAAAGTCTGTGTGCATTTCCGCAGATCATATAATGCCAGTGCTTGGCTGGCTGAGCTGCAAAAGGAGTTGAACCTGCCCAAGAACCGCCTTATATGTGACATGCCCACCAGGTGGAACTCAACGTTGGCCATGCTGCAGCGGCTGCACACACAGCAGAGGGCCATCAATGAGTACCTGTGCGACTATGGCACCAGGACAGGGTCAGGGGAGCGCAGGTTTTTTTCACCACGCCAGTGGGGCATGATCAGGGATGCATGCACTGTCCTGGCACCATTTGAGGAGGCCACGAGGATGGTGAGCAGTGACAGTGCATGCATCAGTGACACTGTACCTCTTGTCCACCTGTTGGAGCATACGCTGCGTTGAATAATGGACAGGGCAGAACAGAGGCAGGAAGAGGAGGACTTCCTTGCCTCTTAAGGCCCCCTTTACCCAGACAGTGTTCCTTCTGTCCCACCCATCACACAGGAAGAGGACGAGGAGGAGGATTGTGTCAGCATGGAGGTGGAGCATGGCACTCAGCATCAACAGCAGAAGTCTTTTAGGGATGATTTACAGTCCCAACAAACCCGTGGACTTGTACGTGGCTGGGAGGAGGTGGCTGCGGATCATGTCGTCCTTAGTGACCCAGAGGACTCCGGACCGAATGCCTCAGCTAACCTACGCTGCATGGCCTCCCTGGTCCTGCAAAGTCTGCGGAAGGATCCTCGTATTCTTCGGATCAAGGAGTGGGACCATTACTGGCTGGCCACTCTCCTTGATCCACGGTACAAGGGTAAGGTTGCGGACCTTATCTTGCCGTCGCAGAGGGAGCAGAGGATGAGACAACTCCGGGAGGCCTTGCAGAAAGGTCTGTGCAACGCGTTCCCAGAGACTGGGAGGTTACAAACTCCTGGTCCTGGACAACGAGTTGCTGAGGCTTCGGTCAGTCAAAGAAGGAGCGGTGGAGAAGGTGGCCGTCTGACCGATGCGTTCAGACAATTTTTTAGTCCGCAGCCCCAAGGTTTGATCGGTTCCAGCAACCATTGCCAGCGTCTGATATACATGGTGCAGGAATACCTAGGGTCAAGGTCAGACTTGGACACCTTTCCCACCGAAAATCCTCTGGCTTACTGGGTCTTGAGGATGGATCACTGGCCAGAGCTTGCACAGTATGCAATTGAGCTACTAGCCTGTCCTGCATCCAGCGTTCTTTCGGAACGCACATCCAGTGCTACTGGAGGCTTTGTCACGGATCACAGGGTGCGCCTGTCCACCGACTCGGTTGATCGACTGACCTTCATAAGGATGAACCATTCTTGGATCACCACCAGCTACCAAGCACCTGAAGCTGATATAACAGAATAATTTATTTTGAAATGTCACATCCCTTCAAGACTGCCTATGCTGATCCTGAGTGACTGTCCTGTTATGTTGACTGACTATCCTCCTCCTCCTCAATGATCCGATTCATGATGATAGCTTGGAAGAACATTTTTGTTTCTGGGTGCTGCCACCAGTGGCTAAGGCCCAATTTTTCAGCCCCTGTTTAACAGGGGCATGTAATTAAAAATTTTTATGCAATGCTCATTCCTGCACTCCAACTAGAGTATCTGGGAGAGGTTGCAGTGTCGTGGCACCAGCACCAGTGCCTAAGGCCCAATTTTTCAGGCCCTGTTTAACAGGGGCGTGTAATTACAATTTTTGATGCAATACTTTGCAACAGGGCTCATTGCTGTGCTCCAAGTACAGTATCTGTGAGGGGTTGCAGTGTTGTGGCACCAGTGCCTAAGGCCCAATTTTTCTGCCCCTGTTCAACAGGAGCATGTAATTACAATTCCTGATCTAATAATTCACAGCAGGGCCCATTCCCGCGCCCACCAAGAGTAACTGTGAGGGCTTACAGTGTTGTGGCAACACCACCACCACCACCACCAAAGGCCCAATTTTTCTGCCCCTCTTCAACAGGGGCATGCAATTACAATTCTTGATCTAATAATTTACAGTAGGGCCCATTCATGCGCCCACCAAGAGTAACTGTGAGGGCTGACAGTGTTGTAGCACCAGCACCACCACCAAAGGCCCAATTTTTCCTACCACTGTTCAACAATGGCATGTAATTACAATTCCTGATATAATAGTTCACAGCAGGGCGTTCCAGCACCCACCAAGAGTAACTGTGAGGGCTCACAGTGTTGTGGCAACACCAACATGTAAGTGGCAAATTTCAGCAGAGTATATACGGCAGGCCCCTACTTTCAAACATCCAACTTACAAACGACTCCTACTTGCAAACGGAAGGAGACAACAGGAAGTGAGAGGAAATCTACCCCTAGGAATGGAAATTCTCTCCTGTAAGAGTTAATATGGGACAAAGGTGTCTCCTCTCTACTGATGTTTTATCACCAATCCTTGTTTCAATAAAAACTAGGGTTGTCCCAATACCACTTTTTTAAGACCGAGTACAAGTACAGATACTTTTTTCCAAGTACTCGCCGATACCGATTACCGATACTTTTTTTTCAATGTCATGTGACAGTTTGAAAGATGGGGACTGATAGGTGGCACTGACAGGTGGCTGGCACTGATAGGCGGCACTTATGGGCACTGCACTAATAGGTGGATGGCACTGATAGATGGCACTAATAGGTGGCACTTATGGGCACTGATAGATGGCACTGGTAGATGGCACTTATGGGCACTGATAGGTGCCACTTATGGGCACTGGTAGCACTAATAGGTGGCACTTGTGGGCACTGATAGGTGGCACTAATTGCACTGATAGGTGGCACTTGTGGGCACTGATTGCACCGATAGGTGGCACTTTTGGGCACTGATTGCACTAATAGTGCAATCAGTGCCATCTATCAGTGCCATCTATCAGTGCCCACAAGTGCCACCTTTCAGTGCTATAAGTGCCACCTATCAGTGCCATCTATCATTTCCCACAAGTGCCACCTATCAGTGCCCACAAGTGCCACCTATCAGTGCCCATAAGTGCCACCTATCAGTGCAATCAGTGCCCACAAGTGCCACCTATCAGTGCAATCAGTGCCATCTATCAGTGCCCACAAGTGCTACCCGATAGGTGGCTGGCACTGAAATGCTGCGAAAAATGACACAGGATTTATAAAAAAAAAAAAACTGCTGCAACGTCAATCTTGGTACACCCAGCACGGGCTGGGTGTAACAAGATGTCTGCTGCTGCTTACTGCAGCCGAGTGTACCAAGATGGACGTTCAGCCGCTGACGGTGACCGCATGTGACAGCACCGGTCACCGATCCTGAGGCGGCTGAGCCCTGCACCCCTGCCAGCTTACCACGTTCAACTTCAGGTGAGGGACTCGCTCTCCGCCCGCCGGCTCCGTCCGACTGTGCCCGCCCTCTCCAGCCAGACTCCGCCCGCATTTCCTTCACAGACTCCGCCCGCACTCCCCCGCCCTCCCCAGCCACTGACTCCTCCCGCCCTCCCTACACTGAAAGAAAAAAAAAAAAGAAGAAGTATCGGGTGAAGCATCGGGAGCATTTGCGCAAATGCTCGGTATCGGTCCCAATACTAGTATCGGTATCGGGACAACCCTAATAAAAACCCCACTTTTCAAAAACATTTGTCATTGGGACGGAAAGTGAGGTGAAATGTTCTGAACAGGTGCACAGACAGCAAAACAAATGTTACAGGGGTGATAACCCTTCCCTATGTTTTCCAAAAAGCTTAAAAATAGATTTTTTGGCTGGAGCTACACTTAAACAATGTACCTGTTTAAAATTACAAACAGATTCTACTTAAGAACAAACCTACAGTCCCTGTCCTGTTTGCACCGCCTGTATACTGCTGTTCAGAGTATATAGGGCCTTTTTTTATTTTGGGTGCGGGGTTCCCCTTAATATCCATACAAGACCCAAAGGGGCTGGTAATGGGCTGAGGTATGGGGGGGGGGGGTGATGGGGTTTTCTCAAAGATTTTCATCCATATTATCAGGACCAGACATTACATTAAAGCCGCAAGCAGTTTTAAATGGCTGTTTTTCCTTTACAAATGTCATTTTGTGCAGGGACAGTTCTAAACACGGGAAACACATGCCACTTCACAGGCATACTTTAGACACCGCCCAGGTACGATATTTAAACGAATATTTCACTTTTTTTTTTCACTTTATGCATCATTAAAATGACTGCTCCCGAAAAACGGCCGTTTTTAAAACTTTGTTTTGCATTGATACATGTCCCCTGGTGCAGAACCCGGGTCCCCAAACCCTTTTTAGGACAATAACATGCATATTAGTCGTTATAATTAGCACTTTAGATTTCGAACGTTCGCGTCCATTGTATTTAATAGGGTTCTAACGTTCGCACAAACTTTCAGTCCGTTCGAAGGTTCTGGTGCAAACCGAACCGGGGGGGTGTTCGGCTCATCCCTAGTAGCAACACACTACTGCTCTGATCTGTAGCCCGATCGTAAACACTGCCCTACGCATTACATCAAACAAATGACTTCTTCATAGGGGGCTTTTGAAGAAGTAAAGTATACAGGGACTTTTGAGGTGCTTTGAGAACATACACATAAATATCGTGATCAATCTATATTCAGATTGGAGACATGGTGAATATACTCCTTGAAAGCAACTCAAGCACCAGGAATAATTGAGGTTATGAGTTATAAATCATCTTTATATTATCTAAATCATCTGATACCATAAATGATCATTGTTTATTTATACTCAGGTAGTCCCCTGTTTTTGGGTCAATCATGTTTAGTTAATCACCTGCCTATTAGAAATTCCCAACTCTAGGGTCATTACACTGCCATTTGTGCGTTTATTGTAAAAAATGTTTTCAATTTATTCAGACTGCCTTTTAGGTTAATGAAGCTATTCATTAATAAAATGATCCATATCAAATATACGTTGACTACATAGGATTGCCACTTTATTGTACATAATGGTTATCATTGAACATATTCTGTATGAATAATATTTTATTCTTCTATAGTATTTAGGAAGTATCTAGTTGCTGGCCAGTAGTGTAGTTCAGGGGAAGGAATGTCTCAGCTCCCGATATTAGAAGGGGATTATGTCATCTTATCCCCTTTATTTTCATCTGCTGTGTCTTCCTCGTTCCTCAGCTTGGTATCATAGGGTTAACAGGGGATTTCCTCTTTGGAGATGTTACACCTGCAAACCCCAGCTTCCAGAGCACATTTGTTGTACTGGTCTGTCTTGCCAAATATTGATGGAAGTGTCCAACATCCAAGGCTCTGAAGGACAGAAGTGATTTGCCCATTGCTATCCTTGTGGGGTACACTCTTCCTGCCTCCTGTTTGGAGATTTGTACACGCTAGTCACCTATATAGCTAGGAAGATAGAATAACCTTATACTTGCTTCCAAGATGTAAAAATCTGCAATTATAATTCATTATATGGAGGGGTATTTTATAATTACCATACTATAATGTTTTCCCTCAGACTTCATTTTAATGTGTGGGCTGCCGATTTTGGAGCTCTATAATTACAGCGTGCACCAGTGACTTTCTATTCTAATTTTTAATTGCTGAACTTGCACAGACCTATGAACAGGTTATCATATATACAATACAGTGCAGGGGAATATTCATATATTACATTTCTTAGACTCTGGACCTTTGATGGCAGAATGCACAGTCTAACATGAGATACCATTACTTTTTAGGATCACTGTTGCCCTAGGTCTTCCCTTTGGAATGTTTATTGTTTAACAGACCTGTGAAGGTGTATTCATTTATACATTTTTGGTAATTATTAGGGAATATCTTTTCACTATATTTATATTTTATACCCTTGAATATACAAAGTGAACTGCTTTATACAGTATAGCAATACCTTTAGGATCATTGTTGCATTACATTTTTCTTGTGGTCTACTCTAGATCACCCAATTTTATATTCCCTGCGTCATTTTTAGCTAGTGGGTACAGCACTTTTTCTCCTACACAACTGGTCCATCCAAGTGGGGAACTGATTTATCAAAGTCAGATGTAATTTGTACAGTATACTGATAGAATTGTTCATTTTAGTTTTGTTAAAAAATTATGGTGCAGCCCTCTTTAGGGAGAGGTGTATGAGAAAAGGCCCTCCCCAAACAGCATACTGCAATAAACCTGTAAGTACCGGTAAATAAAAGAACCAGAACCTCTGCCAAGTAGAAGAGTGGGATTGAGAATAAAGTTGTCAGTGTCTCCATCCAGGACAGGATCTCTGGGAAATTAACCAGTAATCTAATCAAAGCAATTGAGAGCAGAGGAACTACTGCAACCAGCATATAACGTTAAAGCGTAACTCAACTTTTGTTGAGAACAAAAACATAAAAACATCCTCCTGGGTGATCTATGTACATTGCAAGGATTTAAAAAATCTTTGTTGCAGATTCCTACCCATTGTTATTCTAAAGAAATTGCTGTTTGCTCCTCTGTACCCCTGTCCTCAGTGAATCTAATGGGAGTGGTTTCATAATGATCAACCAGCTGTTGCACCTTCAGGGCTCTAAGAGGAGAATTGCAGGGTCTGCATCACTTTAGACGTGATTTGCTTTTGGGAGTATCTTACCAAAAATAAAAATTTTGTTTCAGGGGATGCCAAAAATCGGACTTGTACTTATTAGTGTAGACTTCTGGGAAAATCAGTAAGCCAATCACACAAGCAGGAAATTATGTTTCTGGGGGGCGTTCTGTACATATGCTATGTACAGAACACCTCCAGGTAGCCATATTGCAGAGCTGCAGATTGAAAAGGAAAGGTAATTTTTAATAACATTCCATTACAACATGACTTGTGTTGCAATTGTATATTCTGTTATTTTTTCATTTGCTATTTTTTTTCCCCATGAAAGTGGGGTTACCCTTTACCCATAAGTATAGACGCACACCAGTATACAAATACCAGCTTTATTTAAGGAAAGATTAAAGAGTTATTAAAGCTTGTTTTTCTTTTTAAATAACATACATGTCATACTTACCTGCTCTGAGCAGTGGTTTTGCACAGAGCAGCTCTGATCCTATTTTTGGATCCCACGCTGGCGCTCCTGGCTCCTCCCTCTTGAGCAGTGCCCCTAGAGAAAGCCGATTGGCCTAGGGGTACTGCTGCTTGCTCACTCCTGATCAGCTGCTCTATGTGTCCGTAAGACACAGAGCCATGGCTCGGCCCCTCCCCCCTGCTCTCCTCTTTGTCTCCTTGGCTGTGACTGACAGCAGTGGGAGCCCATGGGCTCCCGCTGCTTTCTCAGACAATAAGGAGGGAGAGCCCCTAATACAGCCGAGGCTATCATAACCATTGCTGAATGAGAGAGGGCTCAGGTAAGGATTGGGTGGCTGGGTGCTGCACACAGAAGGATTTTTACCTTCATGAATAGAATGCATGAAGGTAAAAAACCTTCAGCCCACAAAATCACTTTAATAATAGTACATACTGTATGTCCAATGTACAAACAGGTATTTACATTTTTGGTTGCAACATGACAAAATGTGGAAAATTTCAAGGGGTATGAATATTTTTTTCAAGGCACTGTATGCCTGAAAACTGAGCGTTTTCAGGCAGCAGTGTGCAAGGGGCGTTTAGTCTGTGCAGACTAGAGAGGTATGCTTACTTATTGTGATAAAATGAGGTCAACACCCCTGAGGTTATTTATACATGAAAAAAAATTAATCAAAGTTTCCACTGAATGGAATCCAAATTGAAATTACAAAATGGGTGTCATAAAAATAGGCAGCATAACAAGTTAAGTATGTTTTCGTGGAAGAAATGGCTAAGCTGCAATAGCATGTCATAAGAGCTATTTTTACACTTTTTTAATAAATAAAACTTAGTAGAAAACTAAGCTTTCACATATGTTCTAACTGTAGGTGAGTAGTGGAATATGTTACTCTTTGACAAAAATATCTAAATAAATTACCATATGAAGGAAGAGCGTTACGGCATGAATCGAGAACAAAATGTTATACATTGCAGCTTACCATTTTGTAAATATGGCAGCAGCATTAGTGTTTGTTTTTTTTTTGTCACCTGGTGAACCATACTGCCCAAGTGTGACAACACTCACTCACCCACCTAATATATTGTATCTATGGAGAAGCCTAGTTAGCATTTCAGATTTCAGTTTCATATGCAGATCAAGGGCACTGGATTTCTGCTTGGGTTACCTGATAATTTTCCATTTTGCAGCCACCACATCTAAGAACTGTAAAGCCCTGTACACACGATCGGTTTTACCGATGAAAACAGTCCGATGGACTTTTTTCATCGGACAAACCGATCGTGTATGGGCCCCATCTGTCTTTTTTCCATCGGTGTTAAAAAATAGAACATGTTTTAAATTTATCCGATGGAAAAAAAAACGATAGCAAATTACTATCGTCTGTGGGGAACTCCAATCGGATAAAAAACCCACGCATGCTCAGAATCAAGTCGAC
This sequence comes from Rana muscosa, assembly GCA_029206835.1. NCBI lineage: Eukaryota > Metazoa > Chordata > Amphibia > Anura > Ranidae > Rana > Rana muscosa. The sequence goes on from CM055121.1 coordinate 576,425,704, forward strand.
GCATGCTCAGAAGCATAGAACTTCATTTTTCTTGGCTCGTCGGAGTGTTTTACGTCACGGCGTTTGGGACGATCGGTTTTTTGACTGATGGTGTGTAGGCAAGACTGATGGAAGTCAGCTTTATCGGCTTTCCGATGGAAAAATCCATCGGTTTAAAATCCATAGGAAATCTGATCGTGTGTACAGGGCTTTAATCTGCAATATATTACCAGGGCCATCTTTAACGCAGGGCAAAAGGGGCAGCTGCCCAGGGCCCAGTTATTGTTGTGGGGCCAAAAGCAGCATCCCCTTGAGCCCACGCCAGTGTTGCCATAGATCTGACATTCTGCCTGCCAGAGTGATGCTGCTGCAGTCCCACCTCCTGGCTCCTGCTGCCGACATTTGTGGTTAGTTGCTAGGACCGCCCGGAGTCTAGCAACCAACCACTTGGCTATTCAGACTCCGACACCGCCCCCCGCATTCAGCGGAGATCGAACTTTCTCCTGCAGCTGACAGTAGTGGTTGGTTGCTAGGACACAACCACTCAGCATCTAGCAACCAACCACATGGTTTGTCTGACTCTGCCCCCGTGTTCATGGAGGAGCACTGGATTTCCTGCTCCAGACTGGGCTGCTGCAGCTGTTGCTAATGCCACATGGCTTGTCTGACTCTGCCCTTCCACCCCTCTGTGTTCAGTGGAGGGGCACAGGGCTTCTCCCTCCAGACCTGGCTGTTGCAGCTGCTGCCAGTGCCAGTTTAGTGAACTCAAGGAAGGTAAGGAAATGCTCTGATTTATTTTAGAGGAGGAGCAGCTCTGGGGTCTGATATAAGAAGTAGGGGACCCTGATGAAGGGGGGAAATTTGTGTATCCTGATGTAAGAGGGATGGATCTGAGGACCCTAATGTAAGTAGGGGGGCTCTGGGGACCCTGGTGTAAGAAGGGGTCTCTGATGACCCAGATAGCAGAGGGGGGGCCCTCTGTGGACCCTGATGTAAAGAGGAAGGGTCTGGGGACCCTGATGTAAGGAGTGGGCTCTCTGAGGACCCTGATTAAGGAGGGGGCTCCCTGAGGACCCTGATGTAAGAAGGGGGCTCCCTGAGGATCCTGATGTAAGGAGGGGGCTCTCTAATAGACATGTGCACACTGAAATGTTTCGTTTCGGAATTTCGTTTTCGTCCGAAAAATAAATTAATTTAGTTACTCCCGAAATTCATTTTTATTTATTTCGTTTTTCGTTAGAAATTGCATTCGTCCGAAAATCTGAATTAAGGTCGAATCTGTCATTGAAGGCTCATGGTGTCTGTCGAATGTTCAAAGAAGATTAGACGGAGCAGCGAAACTGTACGACGCTGCAATCATACATTTCCGGTCAAATGTTCCACCTACAAGCTATAGTAGAATTCTAATGTTGTATGACTAGTAATAATTATATTCATTAATTACTATTACTAGTCAACCAACATTAGAATTCTTCTATAGCCTATGTGCGGATCCATTTGACCGGAAATGTACGATTGCAGCGTCGTACAGTTTAGCTGCACCGTCGAATCTTCTAACAGACACCATAAGCCTTCAATGACAGATTCGACGTTTGTATGTTTTTCGATGCTTTGTCGAATCTTCGTCGTTCATGTTGAATTGTCAAGTTAGTTGTAGCTATTTTACTGCTCCTCCTCTTTGGTTACAATCAGCCAATAACATTCATCATCATTATTTTTATTTTACTTCCCCCAGCCAATTCCAGCAGCGATCTTTTCTCTCTATGTAGAATAATCTTGGACTAATAGAGTTAAGGTTAGGCACATTCGACCACAGGTTTGATAGACACAGATTGTTATTGTCAGCGTCATGTCGAATCTCCTATCTATATCTGTAACGGCACCCCAAATATGAAAGGAGTTAAACGCCGTCTATGATGTTCCCTCTCCTGGACACACATTCGCTGCCGATCCTCCACAGTCAGACGACCACTTCCCATAGGAATTAATCCTTCCAAAAGAACGAGACGCACTCTGTATCTTTCCAGAATAGACCGACTCTTTATTGCAAAAGTACTACAACTCTTATACACACAGAGAGAAACTTCTGACCCTCCTCCCATCATACACCTCTGACCAGACCCAATTTACATTTCAGTTTAAATGGTTATGCATGACCTTTTGTGTTTAGCTTTTGTCTCCCATTATCAAAAGACTTTACACAATAGAAACATAACGAACTCTCAATGTCTGTCTGCCAGAGTACAATACCTATAATTACAGACTTAATTACCACAAGCCACACTAGACAGTAGAATGTAAATCACCCTCCACTTCATCATAGCAATGATTACACAACCCCCACACACACAGTATGCATCCAATCTATATACAATATATATACACAGCATTGAATCTGATTAGCACAGATCATAGTGGGGTTTTCCTTCACCCTGTGCCCCTAATAGGGACACAGGGTGGTTTACACATAAGAGGCATTAGGGAAGCTGAAGCAAGGGTATCTCATACTTTGTAAGGGATTCGGGGTTCCCCGGGCCTTTCTGTTACAATATCGAACTGTTGTCGCAACGAAAACGAAAATAAAGCATTTGTTTATGTCGGATCTTTCGGTTTTCGGATTCTGTGCTTTCATTTTCGTTTGTTAAAACGATAACGAAAATACCTGAAATTCGGACGAAAATGCATTCGGACGAAAACGAATGCACATGTCTACTCTCTAAGGAACCTGATGTAAGGAGTGGGGCTCCCTGAAGACCCTGGTGTAAGGAGTGGGGCTCCCTGAGGACCCTGATGTAAGGAGGGGGCTCTCTGAGGTCCCTGATGTAAAGAGTGGGGCTCTCTGAGGACCCTGATGTAAGGAGGGGGGCTCTGGGGACCTTGATCTAATGAGGGGACTCTCTGGCAACCCTGATGTAAGGAGGGGGCTCTCTGAGGACGCTGATATAAGGAGGGGGCTCTCTGAGGACGCTGATATAAGGAGGGGGCTCTCTGAGGACGCTGATATAAGGAGGGGGCTCTCTGAGGACGCTGATATAAGGAGGGGGCTCTCTGAGGACGCTGATATAAGGAGGGGGCTCTCTGAGGACGCTGATATAAGGAGGGGGCTAGACGGGATTTTTCGTGTTCGGACTAATTCGTATTTTCGCAAGCGACATTTTTCGTTGAATTTTTAGTTGATTTATAATTCGTACTTTCGGTAGGGTACATTGTTTTTCGTTGATTCTGGACACAACTCCTACTTTCGTAACTTTTTTTGGGTTCGTTGATTCGTAATTTTCTGTGTCTCTCTCACAACGACGCTGCCTATTATGCCTAATGTGCTTCGAATGGATTTGTACTTTTCTAAATACATAGCGGTTATTTGTAACGATTCGAAATCTCGTATTTTACTTTCGTTTTTTACATGCGTCTATAGCCTCCGCCCCTGTACACCATTTTGAGAGGGAGTTCAGCACGCTGAGGGAGAAGCAGAGAGCAGAGAGCAGAGCAGAGTGTTATTGTGCTTCTAATGGATTCGTACATTCGTAACTTTTTTCATAACGAATTATGCCGAAGACATTCGGGCATTCGCTATTTGCCGATATAATTTATTTCGGATTCGGTTTTATTCGTAATTGCTTTGTTCGGAAATTCGAATGCTTCCGAATGTCCGAAAGTTGCTAAATTCGGACGAATTTCGATTTGTTACGAAACGAATTGCACAAGCCTAGTCTTGACTTCACTATCTGCTTTTACTGGAACAGTGACGCAATAAGTAGTGAAGCATGGGTAAAAAACAGCAGACCCGCCGTTTGTACATTTAGGAACTAAGCTGGCAATAAAAGCTCACAACTGTTAAAGACAAACCCAGCAGCGTCTAAAAATGCTAACGTGTTACCATTAAGCTGGCTATACGATAGTCGATTTTTGAACATACACCATCTCACAAAAGTGAGTACACCCCTCACATTTTTGTAAATATTTTATTCCATCTTTTCATGTGACAACATTGAAGAAAATTACACTTTGCTACAATGTAAAGTAGTGAGTGTACAGCTTGTATAACCGTGTAAATTTGCTGTCCCTTCAAAATAAATCAACACAGCCATTAACCACTTAAGCCCCGGACCATTTGGCTGGCCAAAGACCAGAGCACTTTTTGAGATTTGGCACTGCGTCGTTTTAACTGACAATTGCACGGTCGTGGGACGTGGCTCCCAAACAAAATTGTCCTTTTTTTCCCCACAAATAGAAAAAAAGAAATTTCTTTTGGTGGTATTTGATCACCTCTGCGGTTTTTATTTTTTGTGCTATAAACAAAAATAGAGCGACAATTTTGAAAAAAAAGCAATATTTTTTTACTTTTTGCTACAATAAATATCCCCAAAAAATATATAAAAACATATTTTTCCTCAGTTTAGGCCGATATGTATTCTTCTACATATTTTTGGTAAAAAAAAATCGCAATAAGCGTTTGTTGATTGGTTTGCGCAAAAGTTATAGCGTCTACAAAATAGGGGATAGTTTTATGACATTTTTATTAATAATTTTTTTTTTTTACTAGTAATGGCGGCGATCAGCGATTTTTATCGTGACTGCAACATTATGGCGGACACATCGGACACTTTTGATGCCATTTTGGGACCATTGTCATTGATACAGCGATCAGTGCTATAAAAATGCACTGATTACTGTAAAAATTACTCTGGCAGTGAAGGGGTTAACCAGTAGGGGGCGCTGAAGCGGTTAAGTGTCTCCTAGGGAGTGCTTCTAACTGTAGGGGGGGTGGGCTATGTGTGACACGACACTAATCACCGCTCCCGATTACAGGGAGCTGTGATCAGTGTCCTGTCACTAGGAAGAATGGGGAAATGCTTGTTTACATCGGCATTTCCCCGTTCTTCTTCTCTGTGAGGCAATCACGGGTATCCCCGCGGACATCGAGTCCGCGGGACCCGCGGTCGGCCTCTCGGGGCTTGCGACGGGCGGGCACGCCCACAATGCCGCATCTTAAAGGGGATGTACAGGTAAGTCTATTTTCCCACAGTAGCCATTGTGTCAACGTATATAGTCGTGCACTGGTCCTTAAGTGGTTAATGTCTAAACTGCTGGCAACAAAAGTGAGTAAATCCCTAAGTGAAAATGTCCAAATTGGGCCCAATTAGCCATTTTCCCTCCACGTTGTCATGTGACTCGTTAGTGTTACAAGGTCTCAGGTGTGAATAGGGAGCAGGTATGTTAAATTTGATGTTATCACTCTCACTCTCTCATACTGGTCACTGGCTCATGGCAAAGAACTTTCTGAGGATCTAAAAAAAGAATTGTTGCTCTACATAAAGATGGCCTATTCTATAAGAAGATTGCCAAGACCCTTAAACTGAGCTGCAGTATGGTGGCCAAGACCATACAGAGGTTTAACAGGACAGGTTCCACTCAGAACAGGCCTCCCCATGGTCGATCAAAGAAGTTGAGTGCATGTGCTTAGGGTCATATCCAGAGGTTGTCTTTGGGAAATAGATGTATGACTGCTGCCAGCATTGCAGCATTGCTGCAGAGATTGAAGGGGTGGGAGGTCAGCCTGTCAGTGCTCAGACCATACGCCACACACTGCATTAAATTGGTCTGCATGGCTGTCGTCCCAGAAGGAAGCCTCTTCTAAAGATGATGCACAAGAAAGCCCACAAACAGTTTACTGAAGATATGCAGACTAAGGACATGGATTACTGGAACCGTGCCCTGTGGTCTGATGAGACCAAGATAAACTAATTTGGTTCAGATGGTATCAAGCGTGTGTGGCAGCAACCAGGTGAGTAGTACAAAGACAAGTGTGTCTTGCCTACAGTTAAGCATGGTGGTGGGAGAGTCATGGTCTGGGGCTGCATAAGTGCTGCCGGCAATGAGGAGCTACAGTTCATTGAGGGAAACATGAATGCCAACATGTACTGTGACATACTGGAGCAGAGCATGATCCCCTCCCTTAGCAGACTGGGCCGCAGGGCAGTATTCGGACATGATAATGACCCCAAACATACCTCCAAGATGACCACTTCCTTGCTAAAGAAGCTGAGGGTAAAGGTGATGGACTGGTATGTCTCCAGACTTAAACCCTATTGAACATCTGTGGGGCATCCTCAAATGGAAGGTGGAGGAGCACAAGGTCTCCAACATCCACCAGCTTCGTGATGTCATCATGGGGGAGAGGAAGAGGACTCCAGTGGCAACCTGTGAAACTCTGGTAAACTCCATGCCCAAGAGGGTTAAGGCAGTGCTGGAAAATATGGCCACACAAAATATTGACACTTTGGGCCCAATTTGGACATTTTCACTTAGGGGTGTACTCACTTTTGTTGCCAGCAGTTTAGACATTGATGGCTGTGTGTTGAGTTATTTTGAGGGGACAGCTAATTTACACTGTTATACAATCTGTACACTCACTACTTTACATTGTAGCAAAGTGTAATGCCGCGTACACACGATCGTTTTAATGTCATTTTCAAAAACAAAGTTTTTCTCGACGTGATTTTTCTTGTTTGCTCTAAAGCCTGTCTTGCATACACACGTTCATTAAAAAAAACGCTCGAGCAAAGCGCAGTGACGTACAACACGTACGACGGCACTATAAAGGGGACGTTCCGTTCGAATGGCGCCACCCTTCATGTTAGTAAAGTTAGTTGAGCGGCGATTCGCGCTTTTCAGCCTTGTGCTTTTCAGTCCGTTAAAGCATGACGAATGTGCTATCTCCATTACGAACGCTAGTTTTACCAGAACAAGCGCTCCCGTCTCATACTTGATTCTGAGCATGCGCGTTTTTTTCCCCCTCGTAAAAGCATACACACTACCGTTTTTCACGTCGTTAAAAAAAACGACGTGAAAAACGACGTGAAAAACGACGTAAAAAAAAATAAAGCAGGTTCTCATTTTTTTAGGCCATTTTTCACGTCGTTAAAAATGCTCTGGAGCCTACACACAATCGTTTTTAATGCCCAATTTAAAAAATTGCATTTTTACCGACGTGAAAAACGATCGTGTGTATGCAGCATAAGGCTTCATTTACACGGGACGTTGTTCAACCTCTCCTGTGAACAAATTAACTTGACAGCTAGAAACCGGTGTCTAAAAACGGCCGTTTAGCCGTTTTTTTTTTTTGGTTAAAATGCAACACGTCTATAAACAAAAAACACTGCTAAACGCGAGTTACCGCGTTTATCCGCTTTTGGCGCTTGAAATGCCTCTAAACACAGCTTCTGAGCGCATTTTTTGGGGTTCCAGAATAAGCTTCTAAACTCAACTGCCTAGAAAAGACTATAAACGACCCTGTGTACATGGACAGATAAGATAACATAGAGGAGAGTTCAGGAGCAGTTGAAAAAAATGCCCAACTGCTCTTAAATGCCCATTTACCAGCAGCAGTGTACATGAGGCCTAATTTCTTTAGTGTTGTAACGTGAAAAGATATAATAAAATATTTACAAAAATGTGAGGGGTGTACTCACTTTTGTGAGATACTGTGTGTGTGTGTGTGTATATATGTATATATATATATATATATATATATATATATATATATATATAAAATAGAACCTTTAGGCTCCATGTACACAGAAGCTCAAAAACTGTTGTTTTTAAAGCAGCAGAAAAAGCTAGCTTTTATCAGCGTTTTTTTACTAGCTTTCATTAGCGTTTTTCAGTGTAGCTTTCTTTAGCTTTTTTTTTTTTTTTTCAATGGACCAAAAAACGCTAAACAGCTCGCGACCAGAGTTTTTGAGCGTTTTTGAGCGTTTTTCGGCGTTTTGCGTTTTTTTGCATTTTTTTCTGCCAAAAAACGGCACTTTGAACGCAAATTTCTTGCGTTTAGAAAAAAGCCCATTAACTCCACTGCTCATTAAAGCTTAAAAACGTTATGTGTACATGAACACATAGGCTAACATAGAGTGCAGTTAATGGGCTTTTTAAAAAAACGCCAATAAACTGCAGTTTATCAGCTTCTGTGTACATGGAGCCTTATAATCACTTTAACATACTTCTCCTAATTGCAACTATCAGCAGGTCTGCTTACATTTATGGTAAAGTAATGCAGTACAGGAAATGACTGACTTTGGTAAATAGAACAGAGTAAAAAACAAAACAAAAAAAAAAAAAAACAATGCCCATGTTAAAAGAGGTTGTAAACCCTTGTGTTTTTTCACCTTAACGCATCCTATTCGGGTAGGGTGGCCCGAAACAACGTACCGGTACCTGGGGCACGTGCGTTCGTCGCCGGTGACCCACTCCTACTGTAATTGGACACAGAAGGGGCCAATCAGCAGGTCCAGCAGCCGTGATGGCCTCCAGGACCCGCCGATTGTTTGCTGGAGAGGCAGAACGTCAGTCTGCCTATGTAAAGAGAGGAAGAGAGAGAGAGAGTTTGTCTTCATGCTAATCCGGAACACAGATCTCTCTCTTCCTCCAGTTAAACCTTCCCCCACACAGTTAAAAATCACTCCCTAAGAGCACACTTAACCCTTTGATCACCCCTGATGTTAATCCCCTCCCTGTCATTTATACAGTGATAGTGCATTTTTTTTTAGCACTGATCACTGTATTGGTGTCACTGGTCACCAAAAAGTGTCACTTAGTGTCATATATGGTCCACCGAATTCCCGCTAAAAATCGATGATGGCCGCCATTACGAGTAAAAATAAAAAATGCCCCAAAAATATCCCAGAGTTTTTAGCTGCGATAACTTTTGCGCAAAATCAATATACGCTTATTCGGATTTTTTACGTAGCAGAATACATATTGGCCTAAATTGATGAAGAAATTTGATTTTGTAAATTTTTTATTGGATGTGTTTTATAGCAGAAAGTAAAAAATATAGTTTTTTTTTTCAAAAACTGTCGGTCTTTTTTTATTGATAGCACAAAAAAACAAAAAAAAACAAACAACAACTACAGAGGTGATCAAATACCACCAAGAGAAAGCTCTATTTGTGGGGAAAAAAAGGGACATAAACTTTGTCTGGGTACAGTCGCACAACTGCGCAATATTCAATATTCAGTTAAAGCAACGCAGTGCCTCATCGCAAAAAATGGACTGGTCATGAAGAGGGCGATACCTTCTGGGCTGAAGTGGTTAAATAGGTGGACTTGCAGCATTCTGCATATGTTACCTATAAGGCCTGATTGTTCTTGTTGCCTGGAAATGCTGGTATTTTATGAAGCATATCATATAAAAAAACTCTTCCTTTGAATGCAGTGGAGGTAACTTGTACTTGGATTACTGGGCATTGGAAAGGGGTTAAAATAAAATCACTGTGCGTGGCATGTGTTTTCTCTAAAGCTGGAAAAACAACCGCATTGTTTTCATTAGGTTAAAAACCTCCTATTTAATATAGATGAACAGCACTTGAATTGAAGATTGTGTAATACAAAAGGAAGAGTAAGCAAAATACATCGTCTTAAAACTGTGTGCTTGTATAACTTTCAAATGCTTGCCACAGCCATTATCCTTTTCTTATGTAATACGTGAAGGGTTTGATGTAGTCTGAAGGGAAGAATAGATATATACAGTTGTGCTCATAAGTTTACATACCCTGGCAGAATTTATGGTTTCTTGATCTTTTTTCAGAGAATATGAATGATAACACAAAAACTTTACTTTCACTCATGGTTAGTGTTTGGCTAAAGCCATTTATTATCAATCAACTGTGTTTACTCTTTTTAAATCATAATGGCAACAGAAACTACTGAAATGACCCTGATCAAAAGTTTACATACCCTGGTGATTTTGGCCTGATAACATGCACACAAGTTGACACAAAGGACTCCTGACAGACCCTTGCATCTTTCATCCAGTGCTGCACTGAAGTTTCTGGATTCTGAGTCATGGGGAAAGCAAAAGAATGGTCAAAGGATCTACGGGAAAAGGTAGTTGAACTGTATAAAACAGGAAAGGTATATAAAGATATCCAAGGAATTGAGAATACCAATCAGCAGTGTTTAAACTCTAATTAAGAAGTGGAAAATTAGGGGTTTTGTTGAAACCAAACCACGGTCAGGTAGACCAACTAAAATTTCAGCCACAACTGCCAATGAAAATTGTTTGCGATGCAAAGAAAAACCCACAAATAACTTCAGGTGAAATACAGAACTCTCTGAAAACATGTGGTGTGGCTGTTTCAAGATGCACAATAAGGAGGCACTTGAAGAAAGATAGGCTACATGGTCGAGTCGCCAGAAAAAAGCCATCACTATGCAAATGCCACAAAGTACCCCGCTTACAATACGACAAACAGCACAGAGACAAGCCTCAAACCTTCTGGCACAAAGTCATTTGCAGTGATGAGACCAAAATTTAGCTTTTTGGCCACAACCATAAACGCTACATTTGGAGAGGAGTCAACAAGGTCTATGATGAAAGGTACGGAGGTGGATCGCTGATGTTTTGGGGATGTGTGAGCTACAAAGTCACAGGAAATTTGGTCATTGATGGCAAGATGAATGCAGTATGTTATCAAAAATTACTGGAGGAACATTTGCATTCTTCAGCCAGGAAGCTGTGCATGGGACATACTTGGACATTCCAACATAACAATGATCCAAACTACAAGGCCAAATTGACCTGTCATTGGCTACAGCAGAATAAAGTGAAGGTTCTGGAGTGGCTATCTCAGTCTCCTGACCTCAATATTATTGAGCCACTCTGGGGAGATCTCAAACGTGCAGTTCATGCAAGACAGCCCAAGAATATACAGGAACTGGAGGCTTTTTGCCAAGAGGAAGAGCTTTACCATCTGAGAAGATAAAGAGCCTTATCCACAAATACCACAAAAGACGTCAAGCTGTCATTGATGTTAAATGATCAATACACTGTATTAAGAAGTGGGGTATGTAAACATTTGATCATGGTCATTTGGGTAGTTTCTGTTGCCATTATGATCTAAAAAAAAAAAAAAAAAAGAAGAGTAAAAACTGTTTATTAATAATAAATGGTTTCAGCCAAACACTAACCATGAGTGAAAGAAAAGTTTTTGTGTTATCATTCATATTCTCTGAAAAATGGCCAAGAAATCATAAATTCTGCCAGGGTATGTAAACTTATGAGCACAACTGTATATATAGATATGCTCAATGTAGGGATTCTTTCTGTGATGCATACAATGCTTCAGGGCCCTTTTACACTGGGGTTGCTGGGCGTCGACGGTAAAGCGCCGCTATTTTTTTAGCAGCACTTTACCGTCATTTTTGCAGCCCTTTTCGGCCGCTAGAGGGGCGCTTTTAACCCAACTGGCAGCTGAAAAGGGGTTAAAACACCTGGCAAAGCGCAGATGCACTTTGCTGGCGCTGCCCACTGATTTCAATGGGCAGGGGCGCTTTAAGAGTGGTGTATACATCGCTCCTACAGCGCCTCAAAGATGCCGCTTGCTGGACTTTATTGAGCGTCTTACCAGCGCAACGCTCCAGTTTGAAAGCCCTCGGGCTTTCACACTGGTGTGAGAAGAGAGGCGCTTTGCAGGCGCAAACACTTCCTGGCGGCTTCATGTAGGAGTACAGCGGCAGAGCGGCTCTCCTGCGCTAGACCTTGTATTAAATACGTGATCCAACACTCCCGGGTAGGAGGTGCGTCACGTGCATGCAGGCCCGGCGCATCAGCTGTGCTGTGATTAGTCACAGCTCAAGCCCATCAGCGGCTGCCAGGCTAATGATTGGCCGTCGGCACTGGGGATAACAGGACAGAGCTCTGTGAATGTAAACAAAGCAGGGAAACAGAAAACCGGCATATCCCTTTGTACAAGCAGCACACTGTGAATGCACCAAGCACTGTTGTTAGGTGCATGTTTAACCCCTTTATCGCCCTTGATGTTAACCCCTTCGCAGCCAGTATCATTAGCACAGTAACCGTTGTGACGGTGGGATCCTGTGCATTCTTAAAGTGTGTTTGGTTTACACCAGATTTGGTAGAGAAAGACATGCTGATTGAACAGCTGTGTGTTCGGCTATTTAGTTCTGACATGACTATGGATCAGGGCTCCACCCAACAGACAGAAAGTCTGTGTATGGGAGTCAGGTGGACGCTCATCCCTTGGAGAGGAGTCAGGCGCTGCATGGGTGCAGCCAGAGTATGCATGTCTGCAGGAGGCAGATGTCATTGGTGAAATAAGCAACCAGGTGCTGACCGGGAGTAAGCGAGGAGTGAGCTTATCTCTTGGAAACTGTTTGTTCTGAGGAGCAGACCTAAGGCCCTAGGCTAAAGGCCTGAAACAGCCGGATAGCAAGAAGGTAAAGCTACGAGGCTAAACTGTTAAGTATGCAAGATACAGGAATGGTGGAACCCCCTGTGAATGCTACAGATGTTTTGTGAACATTTGTGCTTTTAAATAAAAATGGGCTACCATGCCCTTAAAACAGAGTTCCTGACTGGCCTGAATCACTGGAAAAACGCATCTACGACGAGAGCTAACAACCCCTAATCTTACATATGGTAGAGGTATTGCTTCGGGCAGTTTTGGAAGAGTTCCAGATCCTCGCATACCAAAACAGTGAGTAAAAAGAAAACTGTGTGTTTTGCAGCAATACTGTGATGAACAGCCAATCTGAATGAAAAGTTAAAGTTTTCTGCAGTGAACTGCTGTTAACTGTGTGGGACAGCCAGGCGAACTGCATTGCACAGGAGTTCAATTAATGGACTGTGTTGTATACAGGTGATGTGCCTGTGGAAGTGAGCTCAAGCAGAGAGTGAAGTCTGCATGTGAAAGTGTGCTGTTTGCAAGTCTTGGAGACAGTACTTGTTAAAAAAAATGTTGTTGGCCTGATTGCAGAGATGGGGCGGTCAAAACGCAAAAAGGAAGCAATGTTTGCTGAGATGAGAGACAGAACCTTGTGGCTGGAGGGGTTGTTACCGACAGAACAAGCCCCAGATTGGTGCAAGATGCACTTAGCCGCACTGAACCAAGTTAAAGGGGAAGTACATATTGCCCCTAGCAACGCTGATGCAAGATGGCCAGCTAATAATGTGCAAAGGGTTAAGAACCAAGTGCGCTGTTTGCGGTGCAGTGAGTGGGGGCATAAAGTTTCCAAGTGCCCTTTGTCCCAGGCTCCAGTAAAGCAAAGTTATGAGAAGCCTGCTCGGAGTGTAAAGAGTGAGCAGATGGGTGCGATCGCCTGTGGCAACAAAGCAGAAATCCATACAGCTGGCTACGTACGGCCTATGATACCTTCGGAAAGTGTTGAAGATTTTTTGGATGACTTTGCGTTAATTGCTTCCTACTAAGGATGGCCCAGAAATCGCTGGGTTGAGTTGGTGCAACCTTTTCTGATGGAGGAGTACCAGGAGGTGTACCGTGGGATGTATAGTAACCGAGAGGACTACGACAATTTCCTAGGAGCAATCCAATCTAGAGAGCACTGGAAAAGATCAACGGGGAGAATGTGGTCTCCCATAGCATCCAGAGAAAGTATGTTTTCAGAAAGGAGGAGCTACAGAGAGGAGGTATACCACCATCCTCATAGAGATACCAGTAAAAGTCTGCATGTTGGGAGAGTGCCGTCTCCCTTAGCAACAGGAGAAAGTCGCCAAGTGCCATGCCTGGAATGTGGTCAGCTGGGCCACGGGATCTTTTCCTGTCCAAGCTTGTGGAATACAGCTGCTGATTGTGTTGTTGGGCTTAATGCTTTGCCTGCAAGCCCAGAGAAGAGGGTATCGTATCCAGCATCCTGCAAGGGGTATGGCCAAGTGTGTAGGTCTGCTGTTGCCCCTGACAACAGAAAATTTGTTTTGCCTGCAGGCGATGTTGGAAATCATAGGCCGTAGCGCCTTGCTCCTATTGGGTAGGCGCTAGTGTAAATTTAGTTGTCTGAGCTGTAGTTTAGCTCAGAATAATTGTACCAAATTATTGGTCTCTGTTCCAGTTCAAAAAGAGAGAGAAAGTGTTTGGTGCAGACATTTGTGAACAACTCTTTAAGGAAGACCCCTGAGACGGACGTGGTAAACAGTACGGTAACGGCAGGCCCAAAATCTTAAACCAGCAGCCCCTGCGGGGGTATTGCTACATGTGGGGGCTCGTCTGGGATTTGCCGTTACCGACCGCAACTCAAGTAAGCTGTTCACCGGGGCTTATGCCACAGAGGGTTTTGGACTGTGTCGTTTTCTGAAAAAGGGGGGTAATTTGTGGATCACTTCTTAGCCGCGTGGGCTGTGGGCAGAGTCAAGAAAGAAAAAACCTGCGAACTACGTAACTGAAGAGACAAGTAGAAGGAGTTCCCGCCTGTTTGCTGCGCGAGACGTCACATGTGTGTCCAACACTCAACGGAGAGTCGCAATACCGCCATGTCTCTAGTTCCAGTGTTGCAGTCTGCTATGGGGCCCAGGATGTCTCCTGTGGGTACCGATACAAGTGCCATGCTGCTGGGAACTACGCTAACGAACACTGGCATTCGGTTGAAACTGCATGGGCGGTTCGTACTTTATGTGATTGGAGATGTGGAAGCCTTGGGTATGCTGTGCAACAGGTGCGAAGGACTGGCTGTAAACTGTCAGGGGATACGCACCTGATCAGCGAGTCCGTTGGAGCAGAGAGAGGTCACCCGTACGGATCCGACTCACGGGCCCCTGGTAGTGCAGACAGGAGGCACGGGAGTGCGGAAGGGTAAGAGAGCCTGAGAGTGGTTCAAGAGAGCGGCTCCGGGTCCTGGGTTCAGAAGGGTAGCGAGCCAGGCGGGCTGCAGGCAGGTAGGTAGGCAGGCCGGTATACCGAGCAGCGTAGCGGGGCAGAAGCAGAAGGGGCGGTCAGACAGGCAGGGTTCGGCAACGTTCGGGCAATGTGGCACAGCGGGGTAGGCAGGTTCAGGGTCAAAGACAGGCCGAGGTCGGGTGCAGGCAGATAGCAAGGAAAGTCCAGTAACAAGCCGGGTGGTCAGAAGGTCGGATTCCAGGCGAACAACAGGAGCAGGATACACAGGGGACTGCAGATCAGACAGCACTGGTCTGAAGTGTTCCAGTAGTTTAAATAAGCAAACCGGCGTGCGCGGGCGCGCGCACGGCGCGCGCGTGCACGCGCCCGCAATGCGCGCACATGCACCCGCACGCACCGGCGTGCACAGGCACGCGCACCCGTGATCCAGGAAGTGTACCAGCGCAGATGGAAACATGCAAAACCACAGTGCGCATCGGCGCACGCGAACGCACACCGAAGCGACCACCGACGCGCCCGGCAAGGTACGTACACTGACAGTGCCCCCCCCTTTAGGGCAGCCTCCGGATGCCCAATTGAGCGATCTTCGTGGCGTTAGACCTCCTGAAAGCTTGCATGAGTTCCTCCGCATGTATGCCGTTTTCGGGTTCCCAAGAATTATCCTCTGGGCCGTAACCCCTCCACTTAATCAGGTATTGTACCTGGTTGTGTCTCTTCCTACAGTCCAGGATTGCCTCTACCTCAAACTCCTCCTCGCCGTCAATCAGAACCGGTTCCGGTGGGCCAATGTTACGGCCAGCGAAGGAGTTAGGGACAACCGGCTTTAACAGAGTCACATGAAAGACTGGATGGACCTTCAGGGAGTTGGGTAGGTCGAGCTCATATGCTACATTGTTGATCCTCCGTTTTACCGAGAAAGGTCCCATGAACTTAGGGCCCAATTTCCTGGACGGGCAGGCCATCTTTAGGTTAATCGTGGATAACCACACCTGGTTGCCGGGCTCCAGAATGAGTTCCCCTCTCCTTTTCCTATCAAACATCCTCTTGTTGTACTCCTGGGTCTTGGACATGGTCTCCTGTAGAAGTTTGTTATTGAAGAAGAAGAAATCCATTGTTTCGGATACCGCAGGGACAGTGCATTCGGGTATGGTACTTGGCAAGAAGGAGGGATGGAATCCATAGTTGGCAAAGAATGGGGTTTGCTTAGTGGCAGAGTGCAGGGAATTGTTGTAAGCGAATTCAGCAATGGGGAGTAGGGAGGCCCAATCATCCTGGGAGAAGGAGGAAAAACAACGGAGGTACTGCTCCAAAGTTTGGTTGGTCCTCTCAGTTTGGCCATTCGTCTGGGGATGATATGCCGAAGAAAAAGCCAACTTGATTTCCAGGGAATCACAAAGAGCCTTCCAAAATCTGGAGGTGAACTGGGTGCCTCGGTCTGAGACAATACTTGCCGGAACTCCATGAAGCCTCACTATTTCCCTGATAAAAACCCTTGCCGTTTCCAAGGCGGAAGGTGTACCTCTCATGGGCAAAAAATGAGCCATCTTGGACAGCCTGTCAACGACAACGAAGATTGTGGAGAACCCTTCGGACAGAGGGAGCTCCACTATAAAGTCCATCGACACCATCTTCCAGGGTCTTTCAGGGACAGGTAGAGGTTTTAGTAGACCCCAGGCCCTCATCCGGCTATTCTTGTTCCGGGAGCAGATGTTGCATGAGTCCACGTATCTCTTGCAGTCACTACCCAGCTGCGGCCACCAGAACGTGCGCTTGATGAGCTCGGCCGTTTTCAAGGTACCAAAATGTCCGGCCAACTTGTGGTCATGGCAAAGCTCCAAAACAGCTATCCGAAGACCCTCAGGGACCAGAATCTTGCCCTCGTGCCTGATCAGACCATCTTGTGCCCTGACACAGTCCTCCGGAAGCAAGGTCAAGCCAGCAGACGCCCGCTTAATACGGGGCATAAGGTCTTCTTGGAGTAGCAGGAAGTTCCCGGCGGGGAGGATGGTGTCAACAGGTAAGTTCTCCTCAGGAGTGCTGAACATTCGGGACAGTGCGTCCGGTTTAATGTTTTTTGAGCCCGGCCTGTAGGTGATGTGGAACAAAAACCTTGAGAAAAAAAGTGCCCACCTTGCCTGCCTTGGCTTCAACCTCTTGGCTGTTCTCAGGTACTCGAGGTTCTTGTGGTCCGTGTAAACCAAAATGGGGTGTGCCGCCCCCTCGAGCAGGTAACGCCATTCTTCTAATGCGGCTTTGATAGCCAGGAGTTCCCGGTCACCCACGTCATAGTTACGTTCCGCCGTGGAAAGCTTGCGCGAGAAGAAGGCCACTGGAAAAAGTAAGGCTTTAGCCCCCTGACGCTGGGATAGCACAGCCCCCACTGCATTTTCGGACGCGTCCACTTCCAGGACGAAAGGTACTGCGGGATCAGGGTGCTTCAAGATGGAGGCAGAGACAAATAACTCCTTCAGTTTATCAAAGGCAGCTTGGGCTCTAGGGGACCAGTAGAAGCGGTCTCCTTGTTTGGTCAGTTCGGTAAGGGGGGCGACAATTGCAGAGAAACTTCTGATGAACTTCCGGTAGAAATTGGAGAATCCGATGAAGCGCTGGACCCCTTTTTTATCTGTGGGGGCAGGCCAGTCCAGGATAGCCGACACCTTCTGAGGGTCCATTTTAATGCCCTCAATTGAGATGATCAGACCGAGAAACTGGATGCTTTGCCGCTCGAACTCACACTTCTCTGGCTTGGCGTAAAGCCCATGTCGTCTAAGCCGAACAAGGACATTCCGGACATGCCTGCGATGGTCGTCTACAGAGGATGAGAATATTAAGATATCGTCCAGGTATACTATGACGAACAAGTCCAGGTAATCACGGAAGATGTCATTGACAAAATGTTGAAAGGTAGCCGGCGCGTTACACAGTCCGAACGGCATAACTAGGTACTCGTAGTGCCCGAACCGTGTGCGGAAGGCCGTCTTCCACTCATCCCCTTCTCGAATGCGGATCAGGTTGTACGCTCCTCGGAGGTCAAGCTTGGTGAATATGACCGCCGTTCCCAGCCTTTGGAACAGTTCCGGCACGAGAGGTAAGGGGTAACGGTTTTTAATGGTAATCCTGTTCAACTGCCGATAATCAATACAGGGGCGTAGGGACTGGTCCTTTTTTTCAACGAAAAAGATACCCGCACCTGCAGGTGAGGTGGACGGGCGGATGAACCCTTTCTTTAGGTTGTCGTCAATGTAGACTTTCAAGGTACCCAATTCCTGCTCAGTCAGCGGGAAGATCCTCCCAAAAGGTACTTCGGTCCCAGGCAAAAGTTCTATAGGGCAATCATATGGTCTGTGAGGAGGAAGGGTTTCCGCTCCTTTCTTACTGAACACGTCCAGAAAATCATGATAGGGCTCAGGGATGGTTTTCTGAAGGTCAGGGTCTGTGCCCAGACAGAGCAGGTGAGGGTGGTCGGAAGAGACTTGTTGCAGGCAGTGTTGCAGGCAATAATCAGAGAGGAATTTAACTCTCCCTGTAGCCCAGTCAATGTCGGGGTTATGGGCTTGCAGCCAGGGCATCCCCAGAATGACGGGGAATAGCGGAGAGGAGATGGCATCCAGACTTAGGAACTCCTGATGGTGGGTTGCCACCGAGGCCATCAAAGGGACGGTTTCCTGAGTGACGGGGCCGGATTTGATAATAGAGCCATCAGCGAGATGTACTGCAAGTCCCCGGGGTTTCGGCTGCAGGGGAATGTGATGACTGGCAGCAAATGTCAAATCAATAAAGCAGCTGCATGCCCCCGAATCAATTATGGCGGGTACTTGGATTGCGGAAGTCCTTCCGGGGAGCTGTAAAGAAATGGAAAGAGCCAAGTGAGAAGTTGGGTTAGGCAACAAAGAGGCACAAGTAGAAGAGACAGGCAAGCACTTACGCATCTTAGCCGGACAGGATCTCACGTAGTGTCCCGGTTCGCCACAATACATGCACAGATTGTTACTACGCCTATGCTGGCGTTCTTCGGGAGAGAGCGATGGGCGCAGTAAGCCCAGTTGCATGGGTTCTGGGTCATCTAACGCCGGAAACGGGGGCGCCGGAGGTGCAAGACGGGCCGGGTTTGAGACCTTGGGGAGCAACCAGGTGGGTTGGGGCTGACTGGAGGTCCTCTCGGAGCGACGCTCTCTCAGGCGTCGGTCTATCTGAATTGCCAGATCTATTAACTTGTCCAGGGTTTGAGGAACTCCGACACGTGCGAGCTCGTCCTTGAGCTGATCCGACAGGCCCATCCGGAATTGGTAGCGCAAAGCAGCGTCATTCCACTCTGTGTCAGAGCTCCAACGTTTGAATTCTGCCGCGTAATCCTCGGCCGCTCTGCGACCTTGTAGGAGGGAGTGGAGAACAGACTCTGCAGTAGCCGCTTGTTGCGGATCCTCATAGAGTTGAGACATCGCGGCAAAGAACGTGGCGAGGGTCTCCAAGGAGGCATCTTTCTGCTCTAGAAGGCGGTGAGCCCAGGCCTGCGGCTCGTCGGTCAGTAGGGAGATGACGAAGCCCACTTTGGTTGCTTCCAGGGAAAAGGTGCGGGGTTGTAGGGCGAAGAAAAGCTCGCAAGCGTTGCGGAACGCTCGGTATTTGCTGCGATTGCCCGCAAACTTCTCGGGTGTAGGGACCCTGGGTTCCGGAGGAAGCATGACGACGGAGGGTGTAGCCGGGTATCCCGTGGATGTGGTGCCTTGCGGGCTGGCAGGCGAGGACAGGACTTGAACTCTTTCCTCCAACCTGGTGTAGCCGGCTTGGAGGTCTTTCACGGCTTGCGTCAGCCCGTTCAGGTGTCGGCATAATTCCTCCATGGGATCCCTCCCCTGCTCGGACTCGGACATGGCTGTCTGATACTGTCAGGGGATACGCACCTGATCAGCGAGTCCGTTGGAGCAGAGAGAGGTCACCCGTACGGATCCGACTCACGGGCCCCTGGTAGTGCAGACAGGAGGCACGGGAGTGCGGAAGGGTAAGAGAGCCTGAGAGTGGTTCAAGAGAGCGGCTCCGGGTCCTGGGTTCAGAAGGGTAGCGAGCCAGGCGGGCTGCAGGCAGGTAGGTAGGCAGGCCGGTATACCGAGCAGCGTAGCGGGGCAGAAGCAGAAGGGGCGGTCAGACAGGCAGGGTTCGGCAACGTTCGGGCAATGTGGCACAGCGGGGTAGGCAGGTTCAGGGTCAAAGACAGGCCGAGGTCGGGTGCAGGCAGATAGCAAGGAAAGTCCAGTAACAAGCCGGGTGGTCAGAAGGTCGGATTCCAGGCGAACAACAGGAGCAGGATACACAGGGGACTGCAGATCAGACAGCACTGGTCTGAAGTGTTCCAGTAGTTTAAATAAGCAAACCGGCGTGCGCGGGCGCGCGCACGGCGCGCGCGTGCACGCGCCCGCAATGCGCGCACATGCACCCGCACGCACCGGCGTGCACAGGCACGCGCACCCGTGATCCAGGAAGTGTACCAGCGCAGATGGAAACATGCAAAACCACAGTGCGCATCGGCGCACGCGAACGCACACCGAAGCGACCACCGACGCGCCCGGCAAGGTACGTACACTGACATAAACCCCCGTCCATTTGTTCGGTGCCTACACTGCGGGGAGTACCTGTTTGCCGTGGAGCAACCCACCATGCCACCCCGTGCCTACCGGATAGATTGGGTCACGGGCATTGCTACTGAGGAGGCTGCGGCCTTTGCTTCTGCGGCTAGACCTGCGCTTGCCACATCTGCTACAACAGTTATTCCAGAGGGAGATGGCACTGTTACTGCCAATAAAGGAGTCATCGGCGGACGTCGCCACTGCTGTTACTTCCACTTCTGCTACCTCCGCGGCAATTGGTCCCGTTGCACCTGTCCAAAGGAAAGTGGGATATGTGAAAGCCTCCCGCGGCCGTGGTCGAGGCCTACCCCAAAGACTACCCGGACTGGATCCAAAGGAAAGTCTGATTCCTGAGAAGTCCGCGACAGGAACGGGTGAGAGATCTGGGGAAAGTGCACAATTGGGGACTGTTTGTAGCTATATGCCCATGGAGGAGTTACGGGACTCTGAATTAGATTCCTTATCGGACATCTCTGGGGGCGATGATTTGTTCAAGACCATGTCAAGAGATGCTATGGGCAAATGGAGATGATGTTGCTTCCGCCTTCACCTTTTCCGAATGGGCAGCCATGAACTCATGGAAGACAACACCCAGTGTGGAATCCCCAGTTGCTACTAGTGAAATCCTGCTCAAGGTTACCAGTTTGTTTGGGTCAGGAAAGCTGTCTGTTAATACTCTGGCACAAAAGTCTCCGGCTTCTTGTATACCTCCCGGACTTGGAAGCACCAGATGTTTGCCTAGGCTTGCCCGGTCACAAAGATTACTGAACAAGCGGGTAGCCACTGAATACGGACTGGAGTTTCCCTACATTCCCAGGGAAATCATGCAAGAGATTGAGGCCAACAGAGAGAAATGGTACGTGAGGCTGTTTGGGACTATTTGGCCGTGCCTAAACCGTTCCGGAGAGCAGGTCATTCTCCTACCATGGATGACCGCTTTAATGGGTGCTTGTTGCACTGGAGCTATGGTAGACACATCCATGCTGACAAGGGGGTCATCTGCAGGCCTGGAAAGGACAACTATGTGTATTTTATCACCAATTTAGACAAACAGGGGAAACCACTGACTCTGCCTGACACCCGATTTTACTGGTGATTATCTACAGTGACTTTTCTGGTTGTCACTTTGCTAAAGAAGAAGATTTCTTTATTTTTTCCTTTTAAAGGACTGTGGGGTATATAGCTAGGTAGTGTTAGGTTACTGGAAACTTCGGAGTCAAGATTCCTCTACCTGGTCCAGTACTTGTGTTAAAAGACTCTGTCATATTGTTCTTCTGCCACTAGGTGGTGGGAGTTTGCTCAACAAAACTGGACTTTGTTTATTTTACACCTAGCTACCCACACACAAAAATAGATATGGGGAAAGAAAGGCTAATTTCTTCGGAAGTGAGGCTTTACTTCCTATTGTACAGTGTTTATATGATTGCCTGTGTCTGTTTTGTTTTGTTTTGTCTTTTAGGTACATGGATCTTCTGTCAAACTACTGGAGAATGGGTGGTTTAGATAGAGAGAGATGTTGTAATATAAGTTAATGTGACTTTACTGTATGTGCATGTTACATTTATATTTCTTTGCTACCTCACCCTTTTCCCTTCCCCATCCAAGTTTTTGGGATTCAGGTATCAACTCTCAGGAGTGAGAGTCAAGTTTTTTTTCTCGACGATGAGGACATCGTCTGTTGTGGTGGGGGGAAGTGTGTAGCGCCCTGCTCCTATTGGGTAGGCGCTAGTGTAAATTTAGTTGTCTGAGCTGTAGTTTAGCTCAGAATAATTGTACCAAATTATTGGTCTCTGTTCCAGTTCAGCTGAGTTGCACATTTTCCACCTGACTGTAGGTGACCTTGTCACCACAGGTCAAGGTTGGAAATGCAGTAGGCTGGATGTATTGGGTACCTCTTGCCTAGAAGCAGCTCAGTGGGATTGGTCTCACCGTTGTGCATTCTGGGGGAGGGTATTTTTTTTAATATTAATTGATCTTTATTTTCTTTACCATAACATTCACAATAACAAAATGTCACGGCACCCCAATATAAAGGAGTAAAACGCAGTTTACGATGTTCCCTCTCCTAGACACACATCCACTCGCTACCAATATCCACAGCTAAACGACCCTTTCCCATAGGAACCAATCCCTCTGGAAGAAAACGAGACACACTCTGTCTTCTTCTGTAATAGGAATCACTTTATTATTGAGAAACATTGTAACTTTATACACAATTCAATCCACATGATTTACCATGAACAAGGGCCCAGCTCCACCCACACATCCCAAGACTCAACACCTCATACTGACGTCTGCTAGGCTTCAAAAGATCCCACACAATACACATCTTCTCACAAAGGGTTGGCAGCCAGTCTGTCTGGCACTTTACAATACACACAAGGACAGACTTAATGAACAATAGAATGCAAAACACCTTAATTCCTCACAGCAATGATTACATAACCCCCACACACAGTATACATCCAATCTATATACAATGTATATACAGCCTTGAATATGGCTATCACAGACCATATCGGGGGTTTCTTTTATACACCCTGTGTCCAAAGTGACCCCACTGTCACACAAAACATCAGACATATACACAATCATAACAAACATTAAGCATATATAATTAGATTTTGAGAGGCGGGTCTCCCTGTAAAAAAATAAATACAAATTAAACCCCTCTATTTTTTTTTTCCCTTCCCTCTTTCCATTTCCTTTATTTTCCCTTTAAATCATTTTAATTACTAAATCGTGAAAAAAGTGTTAGGAGAGGTATTATCTTTTCTCCTTCGGGAAAAATTCCCTATATTTCTTCCGTGTGTTTATTGTGTTCTCTATACGTACCCCCCTTTATTTCCCTCCTTTTCCCTTACCCCTTCCCCCTGGGGGAGGGTATTTAAGCAGCAGACACTGTTTTCTCGGGGTCTTCTGATCCTGACCTGAGGGCCCTCCTGGCCTCAGGGATGTGTTAGCAGTTTTTCCACCTCGGGGCCTGCAGGCCCGAGGCTCAGTTACTGAAAGTAGGTCCAGGAGTTTCTGGGGCCTACTGATCTGGGGATGGTCCTGTGTCGCCTTGCCTGAGGGAAGGGACTGAACAATTGAGGGCTCAATTGGAGGACACATCCGGATAAAAATCTGCCTCACAGTGCTGCCGGCTGGCTGAAAGATCCTGGCACTGTGTGTTATGTTTTCAGAACTTTATCAAGTGAGTGATTACCCAAGTCTGTGGCAGAGACTATTTGTATTCTTCAAGTCTGTGGCAGAGACTTTTGGCCGAGCACCGCACCGGCTGCTAGGTCAGTGAGAGAGGCCTATCCGGTGGTTGCTATATCCAGTGTGGAGACTGTTTGTCCTCTGGATTAAGAAGTACCCATGATCCGCAAAAGCAAGGTACCTGAATCTCCCCCAACCCTCCATCCCTCTGTCTGGAAGTTCTTTAATAAAACCATTGAGAAAAAGAGACTAAAGCCTTGTACACACGACCGAGAATCTCGCCGTAAAAAAACCTGTTGTTTTTCTCTACGAGATTCTTGTCAAGCTTGACGAGCTTCTTGTCAAGCTTGACGAGCTTCTTGTCAAGCTTGACGAGCTTCTTGTCAAGCTTTCCTTGCATACACACTGTCAATTCCAAATCTCGTCACTGTAAAGCGCGGTCACGTACAGCACGTACGACGGCAGTATAAAGGGGAAGTTCGATTCCAATGGTGCCACCCCTTGGGCTGCTTTTGTTGATCTCGTGTTACCGCGTGTTAGTAAAAGTTTGGGGAGAGACGATTCGTGCTTTTCAGTCTTCGTGCTTTCAGTTTGTTTTAGCGTGACGAATGTGCCATCTCCATTACGAACGCTAGTTTTACTAGTAGGAGTGCTCCCGTCTTATACTTGATTCTGAGCATGCGCGATTTTTTAAGACTCGGAAAAGCATACACACGACCGGTTTTCTCGTCAGGAAACAGGCCGACGAGAATCCCGATGAGAAAATAGAGAGCAGGTTCTCTATTTTTCTCGTCGAGATTCCCGGCAGTTTTCTCGACGAGAAACCATACACACGAGCGGTTTTCTTGGCAAGAAAGCTCTCCCAACAGTTTTCTTGTCGTTTCTTGACGAGAAAACCAGTCGTGTGTACGAGGCTTAAGTGTTTGGTGCAGACATTTGTGAACAACTCTTCAAGGAAGACCCCTGAGACGGATGTGGTGAACAGTAAAGTAACAGCAGGCCCAAAATCTTAAACCAGCGGCCCCTGCGGGGGTATTGCTACACTTGGAATTTGAGTTTTGGCAAAAACAGAGATTTTGCAAAACGTTAATGGAATGTTTTTGAAACGTGTCCAGTGATTTCACAATGCAACACCCAGGGACGGTCCTAGACAGGGTGCGAGGGGTGCAGTTCACCCAGGCGCCACAGAGGTGGGGGCGCTCAAGCGCCAGAGTGCTCCCCTCCCTCCTTCTCCTCCTTGTTGGTATCCAGAGGCCGCTCTCTCTGACTGAGAGAGACCTGCGGTGACGTAGTGGGGAGGGGGCGGTCCTACTGAAGGCACTCGGACAGGCAAGGATGGCTTTCTGGAGAATGTGTCAGCTAATGCTGCGGGCGGCTCCCCGCTCTGCCTCTGTCCCCCTGGACTCTGAACCTCAGCAGAGCCTGCACCAGGGCCATGAGCGCCGGCGGGAGGAGTTAACTTCCTCCTCCTCCGCTCATAGTGCTCTCCACCATGCTGGATGATCTCTTCTGGCAAGTGTACTGGCACTGCATCTGGGCTAGGTGTCAGTGGGGGCCCCACTCACGGCATCCCAAAGAAGAGTCTCTGCTACTTCCAGTCTCCACGGGGATCTCTACTGGGCACCTGACCCTTCACAGCACAGAGCAGCTGACACCAGCGATGTTCCCGATCACACTGCACAGTGAGTATTATTCTAGTAGGGGGGACCTGCCAGCCTCTGCCCACACCATAAGGTAACCGCCGGGGCCACACTGGATTGTCAGAGGGAGTTGTAGGAGCTGTTTGTTAGATGGATGAGCCTGTGCCTCCTTGTCGTCACTTTCTTCCCCTCCCCCCTCCCTAAACCTGCCAGCTTGGAATGCTCCGCAGTGGCCGTGCTAGAAGAATCATAAATCACTGTGCAGGGACCATGAAGGAGTGCTCAGGAGGGAGGGGGGAATGTACAGCTGCCTGTGTGTTTGTACATCTCTACTGCCTGTGTGTTTGTACATCTCTACTGCCTGTGTTTGTACATCTCTACTGCCTGTGTTTGTACATCTCTACTGCCTGTGTTTGTACATCTCTACTGCCTGTGTGTGCTACACTGAGACATGAGACAACAGTGGCTGTGTGCAGAGAGACTGCTCACCCAATCACAGCATGTCACTGTACACAGAGAGACAGTCCCTGACCTGGAAACCAGTCCCTCTCCTTCACCCACTACTGTGTATGGCATTATCCCTGATTAATAGGGACAGTCCCTGTTTTATAAACCAGCCCCTTCTGTCCTTTTATTGTCTTCTGTCCCTCTACCAAGTGTAACTATCATAGTTCTAATCCCTGTGTAAGCAGTCCCTGATGTACTGTATAGAGAAGGTCCATGTTATAAACAGTCCATTAAAGAAACGGTCCTTATTATCCACTTGCTGTCTGGAAGAATTACCCCTCCTTAATGACCAGGCCATTTTTTGCAAAACGTCACTGCATTATTTTAACTGACAATTGCACAGTCAAGTGACACTGTAACCAAATAAAATTGATGTCCTTTTGTACCCACAAAGAGTTTTTTCTTTTGGTGGTATTTGATCATCTCTGCGGTGACCGACAAATTTGAAAAAAAAAAAAAACTTACTGCTATAAAACATCCAATAAAAAAATTGAAAAAAAACAAATTTCTTCATCAATTTAGGCCAATAAGTGTTCTGCTACATATTTTTGGTAAAAAAAATCCCAATAAGCGTATATTGATTGGTTTGCGCCTACATGGTTATAGCAGCTACATAAATCATTTATGGATTTTTTTTTTTTCTTCTACTCGTAATGGTGGCAAACAGCGACTTATAGCGGGACTGCGATGTAGCAGTGGACAAATTGGACACTCTGCATCTGGTGGCAAGTGGCAAGCTCAGGGTTCCTACTGATTCTGCATTATGGTGAGTTGAACTATTTCATTATATATTACAATGTAGTAACAGAAATAATGTGATTTGATCATCCTGACACCATATCAAGCATGGTGTCAGGATGATTAAAGTGCTAACACCAGCCATTCGCCCAACAAATCACCCGCTGACAAATTCCCCATCAACTCCAGAGACTACATTCCACCTCGCACACCATCACCCATCCGCCAGTCGCCTCCACCCCCTCGGTCATTGCCAAAAGTTTGTTCCACGAAACCGGTCCCTCAAGAAGGGGGGGGGGGATGTCCCTGAATGGCAGTTTGGAAATGTGGTCACCCTACCAGCGGTGAGTGTGTCTCCCTCCCCTGTGTGTGTGGCTCCCTCAGTGCAGCACCTGAGTGATGCGTGTACCTGTGTGTGGCCCATGAATGGTGTGTGGATGTAGGGGACATAGTGGCCCCTGTGAAGGGCAGAATCCGGGTCGTTGTAGGTGACTTGGCGGTAAATTGGGGGGTTTCACTGAATGAGGCGCACACAGGCCCCGCCCCTCAGCACGTACTGCACTGCTGCTCCAATCCCAGTGACTGGGAGGTGAGCACGTGACCCCGGCTACGTCCAATACATGGGACCGCGCAGTGTGACCTTGTGTACGGTGCAGTGCAGTGCATCAGCCTGACATTTGTTCTCACTGTCACAATCTTCTCCACCTGGGCGGCGCAGCTGCACACTGTCCTCTCCAGCTGCCGCCCGGGTGGGGTTTGTGTTTGTCCAGAGGGGGGGTCTGTACTAATGGAGGGGGGATAATTTGTGGGGGTCTGTACTAATGGAGGTGGTCTGGGATGTAGGGGCCAGGGGGGGGTCTGTACTAATGGAGGGGGTCTGGTGTGTGGGGGGTCTGTACTAATGGAAGGGGGTGGTTTGTGGGGGCCAGGGGGGTCTGTACTAATGGAGGGGGGATGGTTTGTGGGGGCCAGGGGGGTCTGTACTAATGGAGGGGGGATGGTTTGTGGGGGCCAGGGGGAGTCTGGTGTGTGGGGGCCAGGGGGGTCTGTACTAATGGAGGGGGGATGGTTTGTGGGGGGTCTGTACTAATGGAGGGGGGATGGTGTGTTGGGGCCAGGGGGGGTCTGGTGTGTGGGGGACAGGGGGGGTCTGTACTAATGGAGGGGGGGTCTGTACTAATGATGGGGGGGATGGTTTGTGGGGGCCAGGGGGGTCTGTACTAATGGAGGGGGGATGGTTTATGGGGGGTCTGTACTAATGGGTGGGTGGTTTGTGGGGGGGTCTCTACTAATGGAGGGGGTTGGTCTGTACTAATGGGGGGGTGGTTTGTCCTGAGGGGGGTCTGTACTAATTGAGGGGGGGTGGTCTCTACTAATAGAGGGGGGGTGTTCTGTACGAGCCGTAGCTGTAATATATGCCGTCTGGACTCTCTGGTTATCTGGTTTCAGCAGGAGGCCATCTGAAGGCATCTATCCCTTTTGATGGAATGGTGTTTGTGCCTATTACTATACTTGCTTTGTGAGTATTAATGATCTTTTAATTTACTTTTAATAAACCTAGCCATTGGTAATGCACTAGGTCGGTGCGCCCTTATTTTTCCTTTTACTAATGGGGGGGGGTTGTGGGGTGGTCTCTACTAATGGAGGGGGGTGGTTTGTCCTAATGGGAGGGTGGTTTGTGGGGGGGTCTGTACTAATGGGGGTGGTTTGTCCTGAGGGGGGGGGGTGGGGGGGGGGTTTGTACTAATGGAGGGGGGGGTGGTTTGTACTAATGGAGGGGGGGTGGTTTGTGGGGGTCTCTACTAATGGAGGGGGGTGGTTTGTCCTGGGGGGTCTGTACTAATGGAGGGGGGGGTCTGTATTGAGGGAGGGGTTTATACTTAGTAGGGAGTCTATACTTAATACAGATCTCGACTCGGTGGAGTCAGTACGGGCAATTCAGAGTGAGCTGACTCCTGATCAGGGGAACCGTTGTTGCTGTATCGCTGGGTCAGGTGAGAGGGCCGATCAGCCATTATCTCCTATATTATGTCTGCAGTCTCTGACCATCTCCTGTATTATATCTGCAGTCTCTGACCATCTCCTGTATTATATCTGCAGTCTCTGACCATCTCCTGTATTATATCTGCAGTCTCTGACCCTCTCCTGTAATATGTCTGCACTCTCTGATCATCTCCTGTATTATGTCTGCACTCTCTGACAATCTCCTGTAATATGTCTGCAGTCTCTGACTGTCTCTTGTATCATGTCTGCACTCTCTGACGGTCACCTGTAATATGTCTGCACTCTCTGACCATCTCTTGTACTATGTCTGGGGGCTCTTCCTAACAGACTCTCTAACAGAAGCCCTCTCTGTGTGCATCAGAGAGACTCCTCTCCAGGTCTCATTAGTGTACGCTCTTCCTGTATTTTCTTTATTGTTAAAAGATCATGGGAGGATCCTAGTGTAACGACGACTTCTTAGGGGAGCATCTCTGTGTTTGAATCGTTGCCATAGAAACATGTAAAGGGGAGGAGTTTGTAGGATGACCACGCCCACGTGGGGGCGCCAGAAATATTTATGCACCCAGGCGTCTGTGACCCTAGGATCGGCCCTGAACACCCAACTCCTCATACATACCCGATGGGGTTGACTTATTAAAGTTATAAAGAATGTTCATTTTGCAAAGTACATGTTAGTGAAGAAGGTTAACATTTGTTTACTTTTAATATCCAATCATGCGTGAAGGAAGTAAAACATTTGTATTTATTTTTTGTAAACACAAAACTGGATATCTGGATATTTATAAGGAATACAGCTTCACTTTATTTACTTTGCTAAGGAGTAAACTCTACTATTTTAATCAACCCCTTTGTCCTTCAAGAGCCATTTCTGAGTCTCCTAAAAAAATACCTTGTAAAGATATGATATAGTAAATGTGCGACTTCTAAAATTAGATCAATTCTTGACAAACGTGCTCCATATGGCCTCTCCACTACATGACCTAGTAATGCAGGGCTACTAGAGGACTAGGGCATAAAATGTAGTTCTACAAGAAAATGTATTGAAGTACAACAACAGGTTTGAAAATATGTATTTTGCATTCTAAAACTGAGACATCAAAACAACACCGAAGACATTTTTCTTTTACATGGACCTTAATTTGCTTTAATAAACCCTGCTCTATTCATGTCTCAAAGTTCACCAAATTAATTAGTGGTATACATTAAACTTTGATGAACGCTAATCCTACATGACAGATAAAGAGGTCAGATGACATTTCTGTCCAGCAGAAGAAAGAAGCTTGATGAAATCTTGTCCATGTAAAGAAATAAAAACCTAGAAAGCACTTTCAGTGTTTGGACCAACACAGATGGCTTGGCTGTTAGCTTGTGTGTAACTACAGGGGGTTCAGCTATGCCATGGCACATGATACCATAGGGTACAATAATAAGTGTTCTCCCCATGCAGCAATGAAACAATAGTCAGTGTTCAGAGAGATCAGCAATTAGGATAGACCCAGGAGTTTTTTTTCCGAAAGCCTCGTACACACGACCGGTTTTCTCAGCAAGAAAGCTGCCGGGAATCTCGACGGGAAAAATAGAGAACCTGCTCTCTATTTTTCTCGTTGGGATTCTCGGCAGAGTTTTCCTGCCGAGAAAACCATGAGTGTGTATGCTTACCTGTCCCAGGTAAGCCCACGCATGCTCGATGAGACTTTGGCGCATGCGCGGAAGCATACAAGGGTAGTGTAGGGTGTAGCAAGATGGCGGCGACGGCATTGAATGTGATGAGCGCAGGCTCGTCGTAGTCGATGACGTCACCGCGTTCTTGCCATTCAAAAGAGCGGCGGTTCTTTTGAATGGCCGTGTGTACACAGGGCTTGGCAAGGCAAGCTTGCCAGGAATCCCGAAAGTCTGTCTTCAGCAAACAGTTTGCTAAAGACAAGCAGACTAAAGAAATTGATTACTGGAACCATGTCCTGTGGTCTGATGAAACCAAGATAAACTTATTTGGTTCAGATGGTGTCAAGCGTGTTGACACTTTGGACCCAATTTGGACATTTTCACTTAGGGGTGTACTCATATTTGTTGCCAGCAGTTTAGACATTAATGGCTGTGTGTTGAATTATCTTGAGGGGACAGCAAATTTACATTGTTATACAAGCTGTACACACACTACTATACATTGTAGCAAAGTGTCGTTTCTTCAGTGTTGTCACATGAAAAGATAGAATAAAATATTTACAAAAATGTGAGGGGTGTACTCGCTTTTGTGAGATACTGTAAATAACATATCAGTTTTACTTTTTGAATTGAATTACTAAAATAAATAAACTTTTTTGAGGCTATTCTATTTTTTTTTAGATGCACCTGTATATTATCAATCTGAAAAAACATGCTTTATGTGCCAGTTCTGTTTTGGGTTGGTTTTCTTTTCCTGCTGTCAGTGTCATCTTACTTTCTGTCCTGATAACCACAGATTCTAGGACAAGAAACATAAAAAAATCTCCCAAATGGGGCAGCAACAAACCTCACCAACATTAGTTTTCATAATATCAACTTATGCCAATAGTACTTGTGCAAAACAAACAGTAGTAGGTAATTTTAATGATTTAAAAACAGATGGGTACTTTGGAAAACGTTCACACACAGCCGGTGAAATATTGGCATTGCACATACATGCTTCAAGTATACAAGATAAAAAGACACCAGGGGGTAATCAGCACATTTATCCTGTTGTAAACTGGCACTTAATATGAGAAGGATGAGGTAAGTGTTGAATGAGGCAAACTGTTCAATGAAAGATCATTAAAGTGGTTCTAAAGGAAAAACATTTTTCACCTTAATGTATTCCCTGCATTAAGGTAAAAGTCCCAGTAGCAGTATCGCTCCCTCACCCCCTAAAAATGTTACCCGAATCCTTACTCAATCCATAGCCTGTCATTCAGTAGCAGCTCTCTCCCTGCTTTCACAGCGGGAGCTATTGGCTTCTGCTGCTGTCAATCAAATCCTATCAGCAGAGAGCGGGGCTGAACCAGGAGTGTGCATCTATGGATCCTGAGCTCGAACCTCTGCCTCTATAGCAAGCGGCTTTCTATGGTGGCAGACCCAGAAGAGGAGGAGCGGAGAGCACCAGCAGGGGACCCCAGAAGAGGCAGGTCAGGGCCGCTCTGTGCAATTCTAAGTATAACATATTTGTTATTTTAGACAGAAAAAGACTTTATAACTGCTATAAAGATACTTTACAAATGAAACTATCATATTTTTAACCTACAATGTCAGAAGTATAAGAAATTGCATCAACCCAGTGAAAGCTTTTCACCTAAGTAAACTTTCAAGGAATTTGACATAAGTCTGACAAATTCTGATACTTCTGCACACAAAAGACAGACTTCACAATGAGTACAGTGCACCAGTATGTGTACAATAATCAGCATTACATAGTTTCAGATGTAAATTGTCACTATTCATCAGTAGATTAACGGTTTCCATACAAACCTTTACCTCCACGAGTACAATTGTTTGTGTTGTGTGACTAAAGCTGGCCATACATGGATCGAAATTTGGCCAATTCAGCAGGGACAAGACAAATTTCTATTCATGTACTGTATGGCCACTGTGATTGACAAAATTGACATCCTTTTTTCCTCACAAATAGAGCTTTCTTTTGGTGGTATTTGATTACCTCTGCGGTTTTAATTTTTTGCGCTATAAACAAAAATAGAGCAACAATTTGGGGAAAAAAAACAATATTTGTTACCTTTTGCTATAATAAATATTCCCAAAAAATATCTAAAAATTTTTTTTCCTCAGTTTAGTAAAAATATTCTTCTACATATTTTTGTAAAAAAAAAAAAAAAAAAAAAAAAAAAAAAAAAAAATCGCAATAAGCGTTTGATTGGTTTGCACAAAAGATATAGCGTCTACAAAATAGGGGATAGTTTTATGGCATTTTTATTAATATTTTTTTTTTTACTAGTAATGGCGGCGATCAGCGTTTTTTATCGTGACTGCGACATTATGGCGGACACATCAGATGCCATTTTGGGACCATTGTCATTGATACAGCGATCAGTGCTACAAAAATGCACTGATTACTGTAAAAATGCTACTGGCAGTGAAGGGGTTAACCAGTAGGGGGTGCTGAAGGGGTTACGTGTGTCCTACGAAAGTGTTCCAACTGTGGGGGGGATGGGCTACGTGTGACACGACAATGATCACCGCTCCCGATTACAGGGAGCTGTGATCAGTGTCCTGTAACTAGGAAGAATGGGGAAATGCTTGTTTACATCAGCATTTCCTCGTTCTTCCTCTCCGTGAGACGATCGCGGGTATCCCCACGGACACCAAATCCGCAGGAGCCGCGGTCAATCTAACGTAGTTTGCGGCAGGCGCGCGCACCCACAATGCCGCATCTTAAAGGGGACGAACCTGTACACCCATCTGCCCAGCCGTGCCATTGTATATATCGTCGTGCGCTGGTCGGCAAGTGGTTAAACAAAAAATTTTTTTTAAGAACGTTCATTCGATTTTCTAATCGTTAGTGGGGTCAAATCGATGTTCAATTTCGACCACAGTGATGGTAAAATTCGAAGGAGCAAAATAGAAAACTTCTTGGTCAAAGGAATTTTCAGACAGCGTATGTGGTTTTCTTACATTCTAAAACTGAATGTTAAAAGCAAGTGAAATTTCCAAGCAAAATTCTTTCATTCAGCGAATGTACAAAGATTGAACCAAAAAAAGCACCGTTTTGCTTTCAAAAAAAGGCCCTGACCCTTTCCAAATACGCAGCGGCTGAAAAAAGCATAGATGTGAACCTATCGAAAACCATGTTAAATGAACTGTAGTGCGTTTCTGCAAAAAGCACCAAAAATGCATAGGTGAACCAGGCCTTATGCGGCGTACACACGATCGTTTTTCATGCCATTTTTTTAACCAACGTTTTTCTCGTAGTTTTTTTCTTGTTTCCTCTCAAGCCTGTCTTGCATCCACACGATCATTAAAAAAACCGCTCGAGCAAAGCGCAGTGACGTAGAACACGTATGACGGCACTATAAAGGGGAAGTTCCGTTTGGATGGCGCCACCCTTTATGTTAGTAAAGTTTATTGAGCGACGATTCGCGCTTTTCAGCCTCGTGCTTTTCAGTCCGTTACAGCGTGACGAATGTGCTATCTCCATTACGAACGCTAGTTTTACCAGAACGAGCGCTCCCGTCTCATACTTGATTCTGAGCATGCGCGTTTTTTTTCCCCTCGTAAAAGCATACACACTGTCGTTTTTCACGTCGTTAAAAAAAACGACATGAAAAACGACGTGAAAAAAATAGAGCATGTTTTAATGTCCGTTTTTCACGCCGTTAAAAATGCTCTGGAGCCCACACACGATCGGTTTTATTGGCCATTTTAAAAAATGGCATTTTTAACAGCATGAAAAACGATCGTGTGTACGCCGCATAAGACGTTTAGTAGCAGCAGCTTTTTTTTTATATCACCTGTCATTATGGGGTTAAAAAAATACAATTAGCCCTTTATACTACAAAGAGAGCAGATAATCGCTACTATAAGGGGTTATTTATACTGTAAAACTGTGAAAGTAATAATATAGATCACTTATATCATATATATAATAATCAAATACACATTTTAACTAGGAGTCAGACATGAAGCTATATGAAGGGTAGAAGGGAGATAGAAATCTTTACATTAAAATAGTACTAAAAGCTGAGACTCATATGATCATTTTAAACATAATGCACAATACTGGTAAAAGTTTACTTCAAATGTAATTGTAATGCCTTATGCCGCGTACACACGGTCGGAATTTCCGAGGAAAAAAGTCAGACGGAATTTTTTCATCGGATATTCCGACCGCGTGTATGCTCCATCTGACTTTTTCCGTCGGAAATTCAGACGGAGTTAGAAAGAGAACATGTTCTCTTTTTTCCGTAATTCCGTTCGTCCGTATGGACCTCCGACGGAGAAAAAAAACACGCATGCTCAGAATCAAGTCGACGCATACTCAGAAGCATTGAAATTAATTTTTCTTGGCTCATCGTAGTGTTGTACTTCACCGTATTCTTGACGGTCGGAATTTGGTGTGTCCGTGAGTATGCAAGACAGCTTGAGCGGAATTCCGTCTGAAAAATCTGTCGGAGTTTATCCCGACGGAAAAACCGGTCGTGTGTACAAGGCATTATATTACCTCCAGTCTATATCAGCCTCCACCTTCTCTGGGTTCAGATGATGATCTTCCCTGCACACAAAAGTGTTTTTTTTTTTTTAAACAAACATGTTATACTTACCTGCTCTGTGTAATGGTTTTGCATATAGCAGCCCTAAATTCTCCTCTTCTAGGGTCCCTCACTGACGCTTCTGTATCCTCCTGCCTTCAGAGTGCTCCAATAGCTGCAAAGTATAGTATAGAGCGCCCCTATAGCAAGGTAAACAAAACTTCTGACTTTAGAACCACTCACTTCCTGCCCAGGAATACACGTCCCATGACTCATTTACAAGTTCTCGGGCACTTACTGACATGTATGGACGGTGTGCTGAGCTGTATTTCCTGATATGTAAACAAATAATGCATTTGGCAGGCCAACTAATCGGCTGGCCGATTAATCGATTATGAAAATAGTTGACAACTATTTTTATAATCGATTAGTTGTCGATTAATCGATTATTTGTTTTTTGGCTATAGACATGTATGAACTGGGGCTGACCCGAGATCTAAAGTGCATGCTCTGAGGCTGATCTGCAGTCTGAAGTGCATGTGCTGGGGCTAATCTGATGTCTTAGTGCAAACATTGGGGCTGATCGAAGAAGGTCTAAAGTGAAAGCACTGGGGGCAGTCGGAGGTCTGAAGTGCATGCATTGGAGCTAGAGCTGCACAATTAATCGTTAAGAATCGAGATGGCGATTCTTTCCCCCTCGCGATCTTAAAAAAGCATTTTCCCGATTCTATGCAGAGTTCTTAGCTCAAGCAGAAAGCTGTGTCAAAAAAACAAACAAAAAAAAAAAAAAACAGGCAGTCTGCCAAGTTTCACAGCATTCCTCAGCCGCTGAGCTAACTATAAACATTGTAACGTTATGTTCTTCAGATCAAAGGAATGAACTTTGGTCTGTAAATGAGGTAAGTTTAACCACTTAAAGACTAAACCTTTTTCTGACACTTGTTTGTTTCAAGTTAAAATCATTATTTTTTGCTAGAAAATACTTACAACCCCCAAAAATGTATATATATTTTTTTTTTAGCAGAGACCCTAGAGAATAAAATGTTGGTTGTTGCAATATTTTATGTCACACTGTATTTGTGCAGAGCTCTTTCAAATGCAACTTTTTGGGGAAAAAATACACTTTAAAGAATTAAAAAAAAGAAAACTAAACAGTAAAGTTAGCCCAATTTTTTAGTATAATGTGAAAGATGATGTTATGACAAAATCATGATCTTTATTCTTAAGCCCCGTACACACGGTCGGACTTTTGGCCAACAAACTTCATCCTAGACGAAGTCCTATGACAAAACGCGTAAGGCGGAGCTACGCAATACGCACACCACGCTAACCTTACCCGGAAGTCCAGCTGGAACGCAGCCGAAACGCACGCTGCGAACACCAGCTTGTACCGTTCGCGGATACATACGCGATTGTGGAACTGCTTATTTCTTTCCTTTTTGTTTGTTTTAATTTTAAATAAAGCCCAATTTTTTACCGCACTATGGGAGCATCCCTGTGTTTTTACCACTGAGGTAACTGGAAGTCCTATCCACGGAAATTGAATTCTCTGGGGAAGCTGGAGCGAGACCAAACCAGAAGACATCGCTGACATCTCTCCCTGTATGCGTGGAAGCTCCTGGACAGTGATTCGGAATATCTTCTCATGCTGTTTACCCCCGTGGGGGTGAAGGGAGCTGGTGAGTGGGGACACATGTGGGGGATGACCTGTCTGCATAGCTGAAGATCAGAGTCTATACCTGCCATTTATATGAAGAGGATTGTTTATTTCACTATCAAGCTAACCACATATTTGTCACCACAGACTTTTATAATTTATATTAGTGGTCAGTCACTCAGACTATTATATTATATACGAGTGCTTTTGCCTGGAGGCATAGCACATTGGTTTCATTTCTAATTCCTTTGTATAATTATTCTCATTTTTATAATTTTCTCTCTAGCTTATTCACTTGCTGATTTTTGAACGTTATATTTTAGCCTTGATGCACTTGTTGGTCAATATTATGTGATGCAATTTACGAGATATCTTTTGGTCACTAATATTGCACATCATGACAGTTTTGATATTTGTGCTGTGTCTCTGGTATCTCTTACCAAGTAGGGACAAGCATTATCACTATTTAGGGGGCACGATTGAACATGAGCATGTGCCACACATACTAATTTGACACACCTACTTACCACTACTGGTCCTAGTTAGGGCTAGTGAGCAGCGCCATACCCCATCCATTTATCCTTTTCAAACTTCATTTTGATCAAGTTGGACCAACAATCCGACCGTGTGTACGCTCCATCGGACAAACTTTTTTTTTTTGTTTTCATCGGACAAAAGTTGGGTCTGCAAACGGACAAACTTTTGGCCAACAAAAGTCCGATGGAGCAAAGTCCGACCGTGTGTACAGAAAATCATCGGACTTTAGTCCGATGGACAAAACAAATAATGTTAAAATCAACCAACAATAGCAGAAGTTGACCAAAGGGTGGCGGTAAAGAGCAGAAAAACCACGCAATGTTGGAAGAAGTTTTGGGAAAGTTTGCAGAAAAGTCCTGTGGTGTGTATGCTATGGGTGTTCCCGGCCAACTCCGTTCGGACAAAAATCCACGGAAAAGTCCGATGGAAGTCCGACCGTGTGTACGAGGCTTAAGCAAAAAAATCGTGATTCTTATTTTTCCCAGAATCGTGCAGCTCTAATTGGGGCCGATCTGAGGTCTGAAGTGCATGCATTGGGTTCTGATCTGAGGTCTGAAGTGCATGCATTGGGTTCTGATCTGAGGTCTGAAGTGCATGCATTGAGGCTGATCTGAGGTTTAAAGTGCATGCACTCAAAGCCCATTCACACTGACGAGTCGCCCCTGTGTGAATGGGGTCTAAGGCTGAATATGTTTTGTGCATGCACCAGTTAATGTTTGCACTCATAGTTATACAGCTAATGGCACATTAAACGAATTTCTTATTATATAATAATCAATCTAATCTTATTCCCTGTACACACGATCAGTTTTTCCGACAGGAAAACCGTGTTTTTTTTCAGCAGGAAAACGGCTCAAAATTGTCTTGCATACACACAGTCACACAAATCTTGTCTGAAATTCCGAACGTCAAGAACGGGGGGACATGCAACACGTCTGACGAGCCGAGAAAAATGAAGTTCAGTAGGCAGTTCGGCTCTTCTGCTTGATTCTGAGCATGCGTGGTTTTTTTCACGTTGTAATTGCATACAGACGAGCACGATTCCCGATAGGAAATTTTTCCTGTCACGAAAATAGAGAACCTGCTCTCAATCTTTTCTTGGAAGGAATTCTGACAGAAAAAGTGTGATGGAGCATACACATGGTCAGAACTCCTGCCAAAAAGCTCACATCACACTTTTCTTGTCGGGAAAACTGATCATGTGTACGAGGCATAACACTTATGTGTAAATGGTTGCCAACCCCTGCTCCAAGAGCTGGTTCTGAACAGACTGTATCCTGGTTACTCTCTAACTAGCAATGTAAACCTGTTTCTTCCAAAAGGAAAATTTAGAATGGCACTGGTAAGTCTCCTAAATAAAAAGTCTATATGTACAGTACATTTTTATTTTGTAAACTATAACTTTGCTGTATATAATATAGCTGAAAATGTATCAAAACTGGAGCAGACAGAATCTAGAGCGCCTGTGGATGACAACCAATGAGCTTCTATCTTTTTTAGTTTGCTCAGTT
Source organism: Rana muscosa (assembly GCA_029206835.1). Classification (NCBI taxonomy): domain Eukaryota; kingdom Metazoa; phylum Chordata; class Amphibia; order Anura; family Ranidae; genus Rana; species Rana muscosa. The sequence goes on from CM055121.1 coordinate 576,463,958, forward strand.
AAGCTTTGAAAACGAAAGACAGAAGCTGATCGGTTGCCATCCACAATTGCTCTAGATTCTGTCTGCTCCAGTTTGATACATTCTCTCCCCCCAATCTATCCTATACATTATCTAACCTTGTTTACACATAAATTTGCTTTGTTATTCAATCTCTACATTGCTGTGTATAACGCTCAGTGAGAGAATGGAATGTCTATTCAGTCACTTCTACCATTTGTCCTTGGCATTTATCACACTCAATGGTATGAACCCAGTGAATCATGGTTCTTTAAAATGGGCAAAGTAATGTCTTGGTATGAATGATAGACTTAGATGTGCACTGTTAGGTCTGCTCAGCTCCCCCTTGCCTTCTCCTGTTATGTCTGCCTTCTCCCAATGTACAGTTGTGCTCAAAAGTTTGCATACCTTGGCAGAAATGGTTACATTTTGGCATTAATATTGAAGATATGACTGATCATGCCAAAAGCTGTCTTTTATTTAAAATTTAAGCTTGGCACATATATCTGCAGCGTTTTCTTATCTCACTTCAAAGCACTAAGTCAGGTGGCTTTCTCCTGCTCCGTTCTTCTGTTATCAGCATGATAACTTCTGACAAGTTTTCTGACGTGATAAAACAAGCCTGAATTTTGTGTCAGGGTGGGTGCTATAAATAGATTAGCAGAAAGCTGTTCTACTCACAGGACAGCTCTGAAAGTCTCTGCCTATCTGAAGGGGGGTGTGTGCCTTCCCTCCAGCTGTCTCCCAGTGTATTTCAAAACTTCTCTCACAGTGCAGAATGAGGAAGTGAAAATTCTAACAGGATCTGAACTTTCTAAACAGTATATAAAGCTGAAGACAGCAGATATACATGCAATACTTATTTAGCCACTTCCCGCCCTGTCAATAGCAGATTGACGTCCGGGAAGTGGTTCTGTTATCCACACTGGACGTCATATGACGTCCTGAGGGATAACAGCCGCCGCGCGCCCGGGGGGGCGCGCATCGCGGCGATCGGTGGAGCGTTGGGTCAGTCTGACCCACCGCTACACTGATCTTGGTAAAAAGCCTCCGGCGGAGGCTTTTTACCACGTGATCAGCCGTGTCCAATCACGGCTGATCACGATGTAAACAGGAAGAGCCGTTGATCGGCTCTTCCTCACTCGCGTCTGACAGACGCGAGTAGAGGAGAGCCGATCGGCGGCTCTCCTGACAGGGGGGGTTCGCGCTGATCGTTTATCAGCGCAGCCCCCCCTCGGATACCCACACTAGACCACCAGGGAAGCCCCCCAGGACGCCCCAAACATGTGGATGGCCCCCATGGCCATCCACATGTAATAAAAAAAAAATGCCAATCAGTGCCCACAAATGGGCACTGACTGGCACTATGATGGCACCACCACAATGTGTGGCGGCTGGCATTGCTGGGCATCAGTGTCCATCAGTGCCACCTACGTGTCCATCAGCGCCACCTATCAGTGCCCATCCGTGCCCATCTGTGCCCATAAGTGCCCACCTATCAGTGCCCGTCCGTGCCACCTATCAGTGCCGCCTATAAGTGCCGCCTATGAGTGCCAATCAGTGCCGCCTATGAGTGCCAATCAGTGCCGTCTATGAGTGCCAATCAGTGCCGCATACCAGTGCCACATATCAGTACCCATCAGTGCCGCCTATCAGTGCCCATCATCAGTGCCCATCAGTGCCACCTCATTGGTGCCCATCAGTGTCGCCTTATCAGTGCCGCCTTATCAGTGCCCGTCATTGAAGTAGAAAAGGTACTTATTTACAAAAAAAATTAACAGAAACAAAGAAAAACTTTGTTTTTTTCAAAATTTTCGCTCTTTTTTTATTTGTTGTGCAAAAAATAAAAAAATCGCAGAGGCGATCAAATACCACCAAAAGAAAGCTCTATTTGTGGGAACAAAATGATAAAAAATTTGTTTGGGTACAGTGTAGCATGACCGCGCAATTGTCATTCAAATTGCGACAGCGCTGAAAGCTCAAAATTGGCTTGGGCAGGAAGCTGTATAAGTGCCTGGTATTGAAGTGGTTAGGGAGATTTGTTTCATCCCGGTGTTTCATCTCGGGCTGTTCACTTCACTGGGTATGTGTGAGGGTTTACATCCACTTTAAGGATAGCAATCACATGAAGCCATTTATTAAATCACATAGTTTTTTTTTATCCTTTTAAATTAAAATGATAACAGAAATCACCCAAATGGCCCCGATAAAAAGTTTACATACCCTGGATGGCACACAGGTTAAAATGGCAATTAAAGGTTAATTTCCCATATTTGTGGCTTTTAAAATCACATTTAGCGATTATGTATAAATAGTCAATGAGTTTGTTAGCTCTCTCACATGGATGCACTAAGCAGGCTAGACACTGAGCCATGAGGAGGTAGAAAAGAACAGTCAAAAGACCTGCATAACAAGGTAATGAAACTTTACAAAGATGGAAAAGGATATGAAAAGATATCCAAAGCCTTGAATGTGCCAGTCATTACTGTTCAATCACTTAATAAGAAGTGGAAAATTTGTGGATCTCTTGATACCAAGCCAAGGTCAGGTAGATCAAGAAAGATTTCAGCCACAACTGCCACAGGAACTGTTCGGGATACAAAGAAAAACCCACAGGTAACCTCAGGAGAATTACAGGCCGCTCTGGAAAAAGATGGTGTGGTTGTTTTTAGGGAGCACAATACGATGATACTGGCTCTTTACTGTACCACAAAAAGGCCTGGTTACAATATGCCCAACAACACCTTGACATGCCTCATTGGCTTTTTTGTGGTAAAGGCTTCCTTCTGGCAGCTCAACCATGCAGCTCTTTTTTGTTCAAGTGGGTTTTTCTTTGTATCCTGAGCAATTCTTCCGCCAGTTGTGGCTGCAATCTTTCTTGGTCAACCTGACCTTGGCTTAGTATCAAGAGCCCCAAATTTTCCACTACTTAATAAGTGAGTAAACAGTACTGACTGGATTATTCAAGGCTTTGGATATCTTTTTATATCCTTTTCCATCTTTGTAAAGTTTAATTACCTTGTTATGCAGGTCTTTTGATTGTTCTTTTCTACCTCCTCATTGTCTAGCCTGCTTAGTGCATCCATGTGAGAGCTAACAAACTCATTGACTATTTATACACAGACACTAATTGTGATTTAACCACTTCAGCCCCGGACCATTTGGCTGCCCAAAGACCAGAGCACTTTTTGCGATTCGACACTGCGTCGCTTTAACTGATAATTGCGCGGCCGTGCGACGTGGCTCCCAAGCAAAATTGATGTCCTTTTTTTCCCCACAAATAGAGATTTCTTTTGGTGGTATTTGATCACCTCTGCGTTTTTTTTTTTTTGCGCTATAACCAAAAATAGAGCGACAATTTTGAAAAAAAAAAGCAATATTTTTTACTATAATAAATATCCCCCAAAAATATATAAGTTAGGCCGATAAGTATTCTTCTACATATTTTTTGCAAAAAAAAAAAAAACGCAAAAAGCGTTTATTGATTGGTTTGCGCAAAACTTATAGCATCTACAAAATAGGGTATAGTTTTATGGCATTTTTATTAATAATTTTTTTCTTACTAGTAATGGTGGCGATCAGCGATTTTTATCGTGACTGCGACATTATGATTATCATCACATTATCACACATCGGACACTTTTGATGCCACTTTTGGACCATTGTCATTTATACAGCGATCAGTGCTATAAAAATGCACTGATTACTGTAAAAATGACACTGGCAGTGAAGGGGTTAACCAGTAGGGGGCGCTGAAGGGGTTAAGTGTGTACTAGGAATGTGTTCTAACTGGGGGTGGGCTACGTGTGACACAACACTGATCACCGCTCCCAATCACAGGGAGCTGTGATCAGTGCCCTGTCACTAGGAAGAATGGGGAAATGTTTACATCAGCATTTCCCCGTTCTTCCTCTCCGTGAGAAGATTGTGGGTATCCCCGCGGACAGTGAGTCCGCGGGACCCGCGGTCAGACTCACGGAGCTCGCGGTGGGCGCGCCCACAATGCCGCATCTTAAAGGGGACGTACCTTAAGCCCATATGCCCAGACGAGCCATTGTGTCGACGTATATCGTTGTGCGCTGGTCGGTATGTGGCTAAGAAGCCATAAATATGACAAATTAAACTTTAATTGACATTTTAACCTGTGTTAAGATATGAGGTACATGTCACAGAGAGGTAAGAGACACTATATGAAGTAGAAGATAAGGCACATGTCACAGAGAGGTATGAGACCCTACATGAAGTAGAAGATATGAGGTACATGTCACAGAGAGGTAAGAGACACTATATGAAGTAGAAGATATAAGGCACATGTCACAGAGAGGTATGAGACACTACGTGAAGAAGCTATGAGGTACATGTCACAGAGAGGTATGAGACACTACGTGAAGAAATTACGAGGCACATGTCACAGAGAGGTATGAGACACTACGTGAAGAAGCTATGAGGTACATGTCACAGAGAGGTATGGAGACACTACGTGAAGAAACTATGAGGCACATGTCACAGAGAGGTATGATACACAACGTGAAGAAGCTATGAGGTACATGTCACAGAGAGGTATGGAGACACTATGTGAAGAAATTACGAGGCACATGTCACAGAGAGGTATGATACACTACGTGAAGAAACTATGAGGCACATGTCACAGAGAGGTATGGAGACACTACGTAAAGAAGCTATGTGGTACATGTCACAGAGAGGTATGGAGACACTACGTGAAGAAGCTATGAGGTACATGTCACAGAGAGGTATGGAGACACTACGTGAAGAAGCTATGGAGGTACATGTCACAGAGAGGTATGGAGACACTACGTGAAGAAACTATGAGGCACATGTCACAGAGAGGTATGGAGACACTACGTGAAGAAGCTATGAGGTACATGTCACAGAGAGGTATGGAGACACTACGTGAAGAAGCTATGAGGTACATGTCACAGAGAGGTATGGAGACACTACGTGAAGAAACTATGAGGCACATGTCACAGAGAGGTATGGAGACACTACGTGAAGAAGCTATGAGGTACATCTCACAGAGAGGTATGGAGACACTACGTGAAGAAGCTATGAGGCACATGTCACAGAGAGGTATGGAGACACTACGTGAAGAAGCTATGAGGTACATGTCACAGAGAGGTATGGAGACACTACGTGAAGAAGCTATGAGGTACATCTCACAGAGAGGTATGGAGACACTACGTGAAGAAGCTATGAGGTACTTGTCACAGAGAGGTATGGAGACACTACGTGAAGAAGCTATGAGGTACATGTCACAGAGAGGTATGGAGACACTACGTGAAGAAGCTATGAGGTACATGTCACAGAGAGGTATGGAGACACTACGTGAAGAAGCTATGAGGTACATGTCACAGAGAGGTATGGAGACACTACGTGAAGAAACTATGAGGCACATGTCACAGAGAGGTATGGAGACACTACGTGAAGAAGCTATGAGGTACATGTCACAGAGAGGTATGAGAAACTACGTGAAGACGCTATGAGGCACATGTCACAGAGAGGTATGGAGACACTACATGAAGAAGCTATGAGGTACATGTCACAGAGAGGTATGGAGACACTACGTAAAGAAGCTATGAGGTACATGTCACAGAGAGGTATAGAGACACTACGGGAAGAAGCTATGAGGTACATGTCACAGAGAGGTATGGAGACACTACGTGAAGAAGCTATGAGGTACATGTCACAGAGAGGTATGAGACACTACGTGAAGAAGCTATGAGGCACATGTCACAGAGAGGTATGAGACACTACGTGAAGAAGCTATGAGGCACATGTCACAGAGAGGTATGGAGACACTACGTGAAGAAGCTATGAGGTACATGTCACAGAGAGGTATGGAGACACTACGTAAAGAAGCTATGAGGTACATGTCACAGAGAGGTATAGAGACACTACAGGAAGAAGCTATGAGGTACATGTCACAGAGAGGTATGGAGACACTACGTGAAGAAGCTATGAGGTACATGTCACAGAGAGGTATGAGACACTACGTGAAGACGCTATGAGGCACATGTCACAGAGAGGTATGGAGACACTACGTGAAGAAGCTATGAGGCACATGTCACAGAGAGGTATGGAGACACTACGTGAAGAAGCTATGAGGTACATGTCACAGAGAAGCATGAGATACTATATGAAGTAGAAGATATAAAAAGGCACATGTCAAAGGAGGTATGAGGCACTGCATGTAATACACAGCTATCAGACATTGAATGTTATACAAATGTAAGAGGCACTGTGTCTGACACAAAGATCTGAATTACCCTCAAGCTGCTGGAGAAAAAAATTTATACATGCGGAGGTGCTGCCTGACCAATCACAACCCTCAGCAATGGTAGTTCAGTGAGAGATTAGAGTGGAGCTACAAGATATGCGACTCTCCTGCTGCAGGAGAAACACAGCTACACACATCCGCTCTCGAGCACTGCACTGGATCAGGTTTGGGGGGGGGGGGGGGGGGGGGGGGGGGGGGGGCTTTGGGAGAAGCTTCATACCGAAGGGTTTGTTACCATAAAGCACAGAATGTATGAAGGTTAAAAAAAAAAAAAAAAAAACCTTCAGGCTTTACAACCACTTTAATTCACTATCTTGGAAAAATATTGTATCCTTCTAGCTGAGTGCAGTTAATACATGCAATGATAGCATTCAGTACATAATTTGTATGCCTTTTTTATTTATTTTTTTACTTTTTCTCCATAACCCCTGCCAGTAATATATACCGATTTAACCTCTATCACTATAATTTCTTTGGACAACATGTGGGGAAAAATATAAGGTCAAACAAAATGTATCTGATTTACAGAATCCTTATCACGGTCACTACATGTAGTTATCAGCACACAATTTATTTCACAATAGTGGCCTTTTATTTGATTACATTGTAATACAACCATTACTACTGCTCCATAAAAACATCTTCTGTAGGGATGTGAAGACACGTGGGAGCTTGAAGGATTTCAAACACATTATACATGTATACATGTCCTCAGCAGGGTCTTGAGGCCTGATTCACACCTATGCATTTTTAGTGCTTTTTGCATTTTGCAGATTTGCACTACAGTCCATTTAACATGGTTTCCTATGGAACACGTTCTGTAGTGCAAATCTGAAAAAAGCACTAAAAATGCATAGGTGTGAATCAGGCCTTAAAGAGGAAGTAAACCCTTGATTTTTTTTTTTTTTTTTTTTTTAAATAACGATACTTTATTTTTTTATTTTGTTCAAAGTCCAGGATTAAATCAAAAGTTTGAAGTTTTTTCAGTTGAAACAAATGTACAATCCGTAGTGTTTCATTAGAGCCCACTAACAGACGGAACTAAATGTCCCATCATCCTGTGCTTGATATGTAATAGCTGTGGAGGGAGTGCTAGTCATTCCTGGCTAAGATGCTGTGTTCCTTTCCAGAATATGTACACGTCTGTAAGCCTAAAGGGGGAGGAGGAGTGGGACACAGCAAAGTTTACTTAGAGGAGGTAGGATTGCTCTCTGACATTCCTTTCAGATAAGCGGATGTAGCCTTCAGAGCATCTGCAAACACTTTTTCCAAGGCTTTGATAGCCCTACATCTAGCACTGTCATACTGAAAAGCTTTCATCATAAATAACGACCCTTCCCACTCCGTACTATAGAGTTCCCTTAGGGGTAAGACCAGCCCACTCCTATACAACAAAATGTTTTACAAAACAAAATCATCTATTTACTATTGCATGTAATCTTTCAGAAGAATGAATGAAAGGTATAGTGTTTATCATAATACCAGGTCTAAGCACTAAGAAAATATTTGTTATAGTGATCACAAAGAGCAACTACACAGACAAATGTGCCAGATTGTCACTGCAAAGGTGACTACTCCCAGCATGGCCAATGATTATCCGACATTATGGCAACACACAAGTCATTGGAGGCAAGCTGTAAACCTCCTCCATCAATCCAACCATTTTATTACCTTTTCCATGACAAAATTAAATGATTTTTTGGCTGGGTTCCACTTGTGTGCTTGCATTTTCATGAGGCGCTTTTTTTGTTGCTGTTTTTTTTGTTTTTTGTTTTTTTTTATGCACTTTTTCACCCAAAAAAAAATATAACCCCCCCCCCCCCATAATACAGACAAAATAAATGCACAGACATGAACTAGTCCCAAAGAATGGCAATTCTCTTGTCATGCGTCGGCCAATGCATTCAAGCACAATATTTCAAACACACACGTTCCTGAAAGTGGCTGTATATGCAAGTCGTCCAGCTACCAATGGCAGAACAACAGAAGACATCCAAAGTGAGAAGTATGTCACCAGCATGCCAAGAATTACCAGAACTGATCCATAGTTACAGAAGCAATGTTTCGGAGCCTCGTGGACCCCTTCATCAGGCATGTGACGCCACAGGACCCCGTCATTAGGCATGTGACCCTGCAGGACATTTGATGTCGCAGGACCCCTTCATCAGGCATGTGACGACGCAGGACCCCTTCATCAGGCATGTGACGACGCAGGACCCCTTCATCAGGCATGTGACCCTGCAGGACATGTGATGCCTCAGAACCCCTTCCTCAGGCATGCGATGCTGCAGAACCCCTTCCTCAGGCATGCGATGCTGCAGGACATGCGATGCTGCAAGACCCCTTCATCAGGCATGTAATGACGCAGGACCCCTTTATCAGGCATGTGACCCTGCAGGACATGTGACGCTGCAGAACCCCTTCCTCAGGCATGCAAACCTGCAGGACATGTGATGCTGCAGGACCCCTTCATCAGACATGCACACCTTCATCAGACATGTGACGCCTCAGAACCCCTTCATCAGGCATGCAACCCTGCAGGACCCCTTCATCAGGCATGTGACGACGCAGGACCCCTTCATCAGGCATGCGACAGTTGCATGCCTGATGAAGCGGTCCGGTGAGGCTCTGAAACATTGCTCCAACAATCTCTGCAGTCCATCATTCTGCAAAATCGAAAGAATCGGTCTTTTAGGCTCGGTTCACATATATGCGAATCAAATGCGTTTTGAACCGCTTCCGATTTGCATAACATGTGAACCGAACCGGTTTCAATAGAGCCAGTTCACACATGCCCTGGGCGGCCGCGGTCCTGTGCGATTTTTAGCTCTGGTTCAGGTGCGAATTCAAGTAAAAAAACTGCACCTGAACCGGTGAACTAAACCACACAGGACCGTGCACCAAGCGCAGCACAGCTCATACCTGCACACTGCTGGCCGCACCCAGTAAACGTAACTGCGCCAGGGACTAGGAGTCCAGCGAAGGACAACACTGGATCCCTGGACAGGCGAGTGTCCTTTTTTTTTTATAAAAGTCAGCAGTTACAGTATATGTAGCTGCTCACTTTTAAAAAAATAATATTTTTTTTTTTTTTTTTTTAGACTGAAGGTCCTGTAACTTTGTTTTAATGGATCAAATGCAACTGAATTCCGACATGCCCATTGTGATTTTTAGGATTCAGCTTTAATAATAAAAGCCATGGCTGGTACTGGTGTGGCCATGTAGTGGGATGCCCCCCCCCCCCATGGACATCCCATTGCTGGTACTGGTGTGGCTATGTAGTGGGATCCCCCCCCCCTAGACATCCTATGACTGGTACTGATGTAGCCATATAGTGGGATTCCCCCCATAGACATCCTATGACTGGTACTGATGTGGCCATGTAGTGGGATGCCCCCCATAGACATACTATGACTGGTACTGATGTAGCCATATAGTGGGATGCCCCCATAGACATCCTATGACTGGTACTGGTGTGGCCATGTAGTGGGATGCCCCCCATAGACATCCTATGACTGGTACTGATGTAGCCATGTAGTGGGATGCCCCCCATAGACATCCTATGACTGGTACTGATGTGGCCATGTAGTGGGATGCCCCCCATAGACATCCTATGACTGGTACTGATGTGGCCATGTAGTGGGATGCCCCCCATAGACATCCTATGACTGGTACTGATGTGGCCATGTAGTGGGATGCCCCCCATAGACATACTATGACTGGTACTGATGTAGCCATATAGTGGGATGCCCCCCATAGACATCCTATGACTGGTACTGATGTAGCCATGTAGTGGGATGCCCCCCATAGACATACTATGACTGGTACTGATGTAGCCATGTAGTGGGATGCCCCCCATAGACATACTATGACTGGTACTGATGTGGCCATGTAGTGGGATGCCCCCCATAGACATCCTATGACTGGTACTGATGTGGCCATGTAGTGGGATGCCCCCCCATAGACATACCTTGGAGCTGTGCGGACAGGGACTCCTGGTGCTGCTGATACTTGAGTGCCAGAGTCTCGGCTTTCTTCAGCTGCTTCTGCAGCTCATAGTTCAGTAGAGCTCCATAGACGAAGGCGAATGTTACCGCTAGGAAGGCGAGAGCCTGGAAGATCCTCTTCTGTCTTCTGGAGCACATACCGTTGCCCATAGTCCCTGCTCACGGGCCAGCTCCAGCAGTCATGGTCCGGCAGTATGTGGCAGTCACACGAGGAGCCTGTATCCCGACAACTTTCCTAACTCCTTCCCCGGGAGAGGACTGGCATGCTTCTCTTCCTCTCCTCCGTTTGTTCTTGCTGCCACTCTTCAGGCTGCACACAATAGAACGCTGCCTCCTGCTAAAACATCCCAGCAATGTGAACTGCAAACTATTCAGGGCCTCTAGCTCTCCTCTGCTTGCTCTACTTTTTTCTTTCTCCTTTTTTTTTTTTTTTTTTTTCTTCTGAAGCTGCTTTATTGGAATGTAACAAAACGAACAACTGACTTTCATGTAAAACTGCAGACGTTTAGAAATGAACAGGAAAGTAAAAACAAGATGCAAGATTTGGAGTGTGCAGGCTATAAAAAAAAAAAAAAATCAATCTCATGTATTTTTTATGTATGTGTGTATGTATAAATAAATTAGTACTACATGGAGAAGAAGTCATTATTTATTACAGATACTTATATTGCACAGGGCTATATATATATATATATATATATATATATATATATATATATATATATAATATAATATATATATATAAATTCCATGCCCCGATTACAGTAAAGCCCTTGATGCCACCAATCGGTGCCCCTTAGTGATGCCAGTCAGTGCAGCCTTTCAATGCCCATCAGTGCAGCATTATATTGCCTCCTCATCAGTGCTGCCTCATCAGCTATAAACAACAAAACAAGAGGAAGACGAGTCCCTAACGACATACCTACCTATGAATAAATTATTTCAGATCCAAATGCTACTCACCCTAATCGGGTGTTGCTGCCATAGCCAAGCAAACTGTATATAAAAAAGAGGGGAGGGAGATCTCAGATGAGAGCACCCTAGAGAAAAGATGGCTACCAAGGCAGCAAGGGGCAATAATGGAGGCTGAATTTTTTTTTAATAGAGTTTATTCAGATCAAAAGTAGAAAATACATATATAGCTCAGAATGCTGAGCAATGTAAACTAGTCTTCATCAGTGCCCATAAGTGCCACCTCACCAGTGCCCATCAGTGCAGCCTATCAGCGCACATCAGTGAATGAGAAAAATTACTTTACTCTTTCGTCCATGGACTGACACAGCTTCTCTATTGACAAAGTGGGTATTATCCGTTAATTAGGAGTGACTAGGCAGAAAAACTTGTAAAAAGTGTTGCATCACACCTTCTACAGTACCGCCCAGGGGGCGGACCCTCTGGGTATACCCTCTCAGTCTGCATCTTCGCAGATCAGTTTTTTTTCTGTCTAGCAAGGAGTAGGACATGGCTCCCTTCGGGCCCATTGGTCCGGGGAAAAAAGATATATATATATATATATATATATATATATATATATATATAATTTATTTTTTTATTTTTTTGCTACATTTGTTGTTTCCTGCAATCTTCGATCAACTGCCGACTGGGTGACAGGCTGGATCCTCGATCCTTGTAGTCTCCCCAGTTTCGGCCATCGAGCGTGTGCCGACCCTAGCTACGCGCTGGGTTTTCCACGACATGCCCGTCGCTCCACGGGTGGCTGTGAGCTTACGCTCCAGGGCCTGCATCGGACCGCTCAGCTTCGGCTGACCTTACGGCCGAGTCGCAGCAGCCTGGCCGGTGAGCTTACGCTCCAAGGCTTGCATCGGACCGCTCAGCTTCGGCTGACCTTACGGCCGAGTCGCAGCAGCCTGTCAGGTGAGCGTCATGCTCCAGGGCATACATATGATCGTCCCTTCTGGGTCCAATCACAGCATGCCTGGCCAACAGTCACCTTCCGTGCGCGGACGATGATCTGTTTGGAATGTCTTCCAGCAGAATACATGCAGGATAGGTAAGTAAAACTCCCCTGCCTCGGCTGGGTGATTTAGCTGGACATTCCTGGAGAGATCAAGTAAGTGGTTGTGGCCCCTTTCTTCCCTCTCTCCCTGCCTTTCCCTCCTCCCTGGGCTTCTAGCTAAAGGTTGCTGGGTGCTGGGGGTCACCTAGGGGGTCCCACTGGAGCGGGGCTGGCTGTAACTGACATTTAAAAGAAATGTCATTTTTTCTTACCTGTGTTTGTGTCCTTCCTCCTCCATGCTGTCGGCGGCCATTTTGAGGTGGTCCATGCCAAGTTTGGCCTCTTGTGACTGCCCGGCGGCCATCTTCCTGTGGTTCGGCCACACCCACTGGCCCCTATCAGCTGATCGGCGGCCATGTTTGTCCACCCTGTATGCAGATATTGCCGTTCGGCGGCCATCTTTTTGTGGGCTATGGCTGCTTGACCTCTATCTTCTGTCGGCGGCCATTTTCTTAGAGCCCACATTATCTTCCATACAGACGTTTTTGGCAACCATTTTTCGAGAGCCTCCGGCCTCTAGGGTGCATTACACTGGCGCGAAAATTCACACAGGAAGTGCTGATAAAAGAAGCAGACTGACACAGCAGCAGGGGGACAGCATCACAGGCACAGCATAGCAGTACCTATCCAGGGTGGTGAGTCCTCTGGGTGACCCGGCCTCTCTGCAGCACAGGAGGGTGGCCTATTGATATCTTGCCTGGAGCCCTGTGAGTGTCAGCGTGTGGTCAGCATGGCATCTGAGCCAGATGTCTTCTCCCCTGAAACACCAGATTTAGCAGCTGGTGCCCCTGAGGTGTCTATGAACGCTATGACTGCAATCTTAGAGGCGTTTGCTGCCAGGGTGGAAGCAGCACATGGGAATACAGGGGGTAGTAAACGCCCCATCCCCTGCAAGCTTCTGGGGATAATTCTGGTGCAGAATCAGGTCCAGCTACGGCTCGGGGCCCAGATTCTGACGCATCAGAGACTGCAGACCGTGACCGGACAGTGAGAATGACTCAAAGTCCAGGTCAGTACGCAAGATGGCTTTGGTATCTGACCTTATTACTGCAGTGCGGGATATGCTAAAATTGGAAAATACTGCAGAAGCAGCAGAGACTCCGGTCCACTTGGGTTTCATAGACATGCCCGCACTGCTAAGGTGTTCCCTTGTGTGTCTTTTGATAAACTCTTATACAAGGAATGGGAGAACCCACTGAGGGTCTTTACAGCCCCAAAGAGGTTTGCGGTACGGTACCCCTTTTGAGGAGAGTTTTCTGAAGAAATGGACCTCTCCCCCTTATAGTGGACCCTCCGGTGTCCAGACTTAATAGAGCCACCACAATTCCTGTAGAAGGGGCTCCTGTTTTCTAGGACCCTGTGGATAAGAAGGCTGAAGCACTCGCTTGCTACCTATACTCAGTGGTAGGCTCGGCAGTACGCCCGGCATTGGCGGGGGCCCTAGTGTCTCACACACTTACTGAATGGGCAAGATTGCTACTCCAGGGGTTAAGGAGCGAGATGCTCCTCCTGATGAGATAACATTGGCCGACCTGTTGGTCCAGGGCCTTAGGTTTGTCTGCGAGTCAGACATGAATACTATTCCCCTGCTGTCTAAAACTTCTGTTTATGCAGTAGCAATACGCCGCCTGATCTGGCTAAAAGGCTGGTCTGCGGACCAGACTTCCAAGAAAGCCCTGTTGGATCTGCCTTTTAAGGGCGACAGTCAGACTTTTTGGGGCTTCTCTGGATGACATCATCAAGGATGCCACAGGAGGTAAAAGCACTTTGCTTCCCCAAATTAGCAAGGGTAAGGGGCCACGCCAAGGGCAAGGGCCCTCCTTTACTGCACACAAGTGTTTTTTTCGTCCCCCTAGGGCGACAGGGAAAAGACCCCAGGCCGATAAAGCGCCTGCCCAAGGACAAAAGCGTCCCTGGTCCCGCATACCCAATAAGCCTGCGGACAAATTTGCGTCCGCATGAAGGTCCACCCCCACCCAGCTCTCGGGTGGGGAGACGTCTTCGCAAATTCGCGACTCAGTGGACAGCACTAATCTCCGACAGGTGGGTTTGCGAAGTAATCTCCTCAGGCTACAAGATAGAGTTTCTCTCTTGTCCACCGGACAGATTCAACACCTCCAATCTCCAGCTACTACCGACCCGTCGGGAGGCCCTGTATGGGGCGGTCCAGGGTCTACTGGAACGCGGGGTAGTTATTCCTGTTCCAGAACTGGAACGGGGTTTTTACTCAAATCTGTTCATTGTGCCGAAGAAGGAGGGGGTTCGTCCAAGCTTGGATCTCAGAGCCCTCAATTGCTTTGTGAAGGTGCAAAGTTTTCGGATGGAGTCGGTTCGATCTGTAGTCACGGCTCTCCATCCGGGGGACTTTCTGGCCTCCTTGGACATCAAGGACGCATACCTGCATGTCCCCATATACTCCAGACACCAGAGGTTTCTGCGATTTGCTATCGGGAAGGACCACTACCAGTTTGTGGCCCTCCCGTTGGGCCTTGCCTCAGCACCCAGGACGTTCACCAAGGTGCTCGCTCCGATTCTGGCACTTTTAAGACAGCGGGGTATCGCTATCACAGGCTACTTATACAACCTTCTGCTGAAGGCCCCTTCAAGCTCAGAATTAGAGGTAAGCGTGTCCATTACCTGTCAGACTCTTCGAGACTGTGGTTGGATACTAAACACGCAAAAGTCAGTATTGGTGCCCACTCAACGCCTAGTGTACCTGGGGTTGATTCTGGATTCCTCAGAGGCAAAGGTATTCCTCCCTGTGGAGAAGTTGCAGACCCTCCGGGCTGCAGTACGGCAGCTGACTTCCAGGAATTGGTCGTCACTCCGTTTTTGCATGCGAGTGTTGGGCCTCATGGTAGCCTCCTTCGAGGCGGTCCCATATGTTCAATACCACACTCGAGTGTTACAGAAGGAAGTTCTGTCCAGATGGAACAGATGCCCTTCATCTCTGGATTATCAAATCCGAGTGAGCCACCTAGTCAGGAGATCCCTGGTATGGTGGCTGACAGCACCGGCTGTAATGGCCGGGAAGTCATTTCTTCTGGTTTACTGGATAGTGATCACGACGGACGCCAGCCTTACAGGTTGGGGGGGAGTCTGGGGTGTCCAGTCGGCGCAGGGTCGCTGGACCCCAGAGGAAGCCCTCCTGCCGATCAATGTCCTGGAGATCCGGGCGATCAAGCTGTGCCTCTTCAAATGGTCTCAGAGACTGCAAGGGCGTCCAGTCAGGATCCAGTCAGACAACGCCACAGCAGTGGCATATGTCAATCATCTAGGAGGAACAAGAAGCTCAGCTGCAGCATCGGAGATCGCTCGCATCCTGAAGTGGGCAGAGAGGAGCGTACTGGCACTGTCGGCCGAGTACATTCCGGGTGTGGAAAACTGGCAGGCGGACTACCTGAGCCGCCAGATGCTGGACCAGGGAGAATGGTCCTTACACCCGGAGGTGTTCCAACTCCTCTGCCAAAGATGGGGCACACCAGACGTAGATCTTCTGGCTTCCCGACTCAATCGGAAGGTATTGAGATTTGTGGCCCGTTTAAGAGACCCATGGGCAGACGCAACGGACGCGTTGGTAGCATCGTGGGGTCAGTATCGGCTAATCTATGCCTTCCCTCCCTTAAGGCGTCTTCCTCTTCTGCTCCGCAGAGTGGAGGCAGAGGGAATTCCAATGATCCTAATCGCTCCAGATTGGCCTCAGCGTCCTTGGTACGACAATCTAGTACGTCTGGTAGCAGACGTCCCCTGGCGCCTACCACTACGGAAGGACCTGCTATCGCAAGGTCCCATATTCCATCCTGCTTTACAGTCATTGGCTTTAACGGCATGGCTGTTGAGAACCGGGTACTGAGAGACCGGGGCCTGTCAGACTCAGAAATCTCTACTATGAGAAGTGCTCGAAAACCGTCCTCTAGGAAGGTCTATCACCGCACTTGGAGGGCCTACATCTCCAGGTGTGAGGAAATGAAATGGCATCCGCGTACCTATTTGGTTTCCAGAATCCTGCTGTTTTTACAGCATGGGGTGGACCAAGGGCTTGCCCTAAGTACGATTTAAGGGACAGATATCTGCCCTGGCTGTCTTTTTTCAGCGACCCCTGGCGACTCACTCTCTCGTGAGTACATTTGTGCAGGGGGTCCGACAGGTGGCCCCTCCGGTCCGTCCCCCGTTACCTCCGTGGGACTTGAACCTGGTCCTCTCGGTGCTTCAGAAGGCACCGTTTGAGAATATTAGAGATATTCCCCTGTTGACACTTTCTCAGAAAGTGGTCTTTTTGGTGGCTGTTACGTCAGTTAGACGAGTCTCTGAGCTGGCAGCCTTGTCCTGCAAGGCTCCCTATTTGATTTTCCACAAGGATAAGGTGGTGCTGCGGCCGCAGCCTTCCCTTCTTCCGAAAGTCGTTTCGGCTTTTCATCTCAACGAAGACATTGTACTTCCATCCTTGTGTCCTCAGCCGTCGAATCCTAAGGAGTCGGCGTTGCATTCCTTGGACGTTGTCCAAGCTTTGAGAGTATACTTATCTGCTACTTCCCTGTTCCGGAAGTCAGACTCACTGTTTGTTTCGGTGGCTGGTCCCAAGAAGGGCCAAGCAGTCTCATCGGCCACTATCTCTAGGTGGATCCGACGGATAGTAATCCAGGCTTATGCCTTAAAGGGTCAGGCGCCCCCCTTTCCTGTCACGGCGCATTCGACCAGGGCAATAGGTGCCTCTTGGGCTTTCCGACATCAAGCGTCTGTTTCCCAATTATGTAAAGCGGCGACTTGGTCGTCTGCTCACACTTTCACAAAATTCTACAAAATTGATGTAGGTGCATCTTCGGATGCCTCTTTTGGCCGCAAGGTTTTGCAAGCGGCTGTTTAGAGTTGCAACTCCTCCGTTGGAAGAGTGCTGTTTTGTGTTTGGGGTGAAGTTTATTTTTATGCTGTTACCACCCCTCGTTTTTTCTCTGACACTGCTTTGGGACGTCCCACTTTGTCAATAGAGAAGCTGTGTCGGTCCATGGACGAAAGAGTAAATAGGATTTTTTACTCACCGTAAAATCCTTTTCTCTGAGTCCATGGACCGACACAGCACCCACCCCTCCTTTTTAAGTTTGTACTGCTTTTTGACGAACTGATCTGCGAAGATGCAGACTGAGAGGGTATACCCAGAGGGTCCGCCCCCTGGGCGGTACTGTAGAAGGTGTGATGCAACACTTTTTACAAGTTTTTCTGCCTAGTCACTCCTAATTAACGGATAATACCCACTTTGTCAATAGAGAAGCTGTGTCGGTCTATGGACTCAGAGAAAAGGATTTTACGGTGAGTAAAAAATCCTATTTACAACATTTTATTGACAGAAACTAGGAAAAACTTTTTTTTTTTTTCACAATTGCTGTATATACTCGAGTATAAGCCGAGTTTTTCAGCACTTTTTTTTTTTTTTTGTGCTGAAAATGCCCCCCTCGGCTTATACTCGCGTCTGTGTCCATCTTGACCTTTTGTGCGCCTGATCCCGGCCAGCCGTAGGTCCCCTGGACTCCAAACTTGGCACACATGTAGCCCCATTCTTCTTCAAGTGTGCAAAGTTTGTTTTCCGGGGGACCTACGGCCCGGGGAGCACTGATTTTTCAAAGCCGTCACCCCTTCTATAGACTCCCATGTTAAACATTTCAGTCTAGTCACACAGTGCCAGAGATCAGGTAGGGGAATTGGGCACAGTGAGGCATGCAGATGGACACCCTAGGCTTATACTCGAGTCAATACGTTTTCCCAGTTTTTTTGTGGTAAAATTAGGTGCCTCAGCTTATATTTGGGTCGGTTATACTCGAGTATATTTTTGTAAAAAAAAAAACAGCAGTGATTCCATACCACCAAAATAAATCTCTATTTGTGTGAAGAAGATGATTAAAAATATATAAACATATTTCCTATTTTATTTTCTATATGGTAATTAGCTTGGGTACAGGACTAAGCAGGGTAAGAAATTAGAATGGGCGGCGCACACACACATGACATTGGCTCTAACAGTGTGCAGCAGAACAGATAATGATGACACCTCACCAACGCGACATGTCCCCTCCTAAGTCACAATCTCTCTCCACGTCAGGTGGTCCCTTCTGTCCCCTCCAGTCCAAACAGTACTGACAGTCCTGCTCCCAGCTTGCCTTGCTCCCCATCCCGCAGACCCGTACACAAGACTCCGGCCGCTTCGCCCCCCTGCACCATGACATCCCATGACACACTCAGGCACTGCGTCTGCCAGACCCAGCCTCTGTGGGCACGGCCCAAACACGTGGAAACAGGCACTTCTGGAGCATCGCAGCCATATTTCTTTTACTGGCAACCTTTTCCTGTTGCTGGCATTTACTGGTAGAAGAAAAGTGCCTGTTTTTTACTGGCTGCCAGTAAAAATACTGACGGTTGGCAACCCAGTTTGTGACATGGTGCATTATCCTGCTGGAAGTAGCCATTAGAAGATGGGTACACAGTAGTCATAAAGGGATGGACATGGTCAGCAACAATACTCAGGCAGGCCGTGGTGTTTAAACAATTGTACTAAGGGGCCTAAAGTGTGTCAAGAAAATATCCCCAACACTATACCTCCCAACTTTGAGATGGGAACAGGACACCTATTAGCAAAAGTATGTAGGCATAGGACACACCCACCTTAACCACTTAACAACCACCTGCCGACAAATAACGGCGGCAGGGTGGTTGCTTAACTCTGGGAGGACGATATATAACGTCCTCCCAGAATGGCGCGCACACGGGAAACTCCGTGACCGCCGGGTCCAGAGGACCCGGCGGATCACGAATCGCGGTAAATCGCCGCTGATAGCGGCCGTTTACCACGTGATCGCTCCGTCAAATGACGGAGCAATCACTTGTAAACAGACCGGCGTCATTTGATGACGCCGGTTCCTCCCTCCCCTCTCTGTACCGATCGGTACAGTGTGAGAGGGGAGGGGGAGGGAGCGGATGGCAGCAGCAGCACTGTGGGCTGGATCTGTGACAATTGCAGTCACAGATCCAGCCATCCATCCATCCCTGCTCAGCCATCCCTGTGCTATACCCTGCCAATACTCTGCAATACACCCTGCCAATACTCTGCAAAATACCCTGGTGCAATACTCTGCAATACCCTGGTGCAATACTCTGCAATACCCTGGTGCAATACTCTGCAATACCCTGGTGCAATACTCTGCAATACCCTGCGAAATACTCTGAAATACCCTGCGAAATACTCTGCAATACCCTGGTGCAATACTCTGCAATACCCTGGTGCAATACTCTGCAATACCCTGGTGCAATACTCTGCAATACCCTGCAAAATACTCTGCAATACCCTGCGCAATACTCTGCAAAATACTCTGCAATACCCTGCACAATACTCTGCAATACCCTGCACAATACTCTGCAATACCCTCCACAATACTCTGCAATACCCTCCACAATACTCTGCAATACCCTCCACAATACCCTGTGCAATACCCGTGCAATACCCTGCCATACACCGCAATACCCTGCCATACACCGCAATACTCTGCAATACTCCGCAATGCCCGGCAATACTCCGCAATGCCCGGCAATACTCCGCAATGCCCGGCAATACTCCGCAATGCCCGGCAATACTCTGCAATAACCACTTCCCGCCCTCCGGCCGTCATATGACGTCCTTGACTTTGTGCGGGGATATCTGAATGATGCCTGCAGCTACAGGCATCATTCAGATATCGGCTTTTTCAGCCGGCGATTCCCTACACCATAAGAACAATCATAGCGGCTGTTCCGCCGCTTGATCATTCTTACGGGAGGCAAGAGGGGATGTCCCCCCCCCCCCCGCCGCCCTCCGGTGCTTCTACCGACTCACCGCTACGATCAAAGCCAGGATTGTTGTTTTTTTTTTGTATTTTTTTCAGGCTTCCCAGCCTAGAGGTGAGATGTGGGGTCTTATTGACACCCCCCCCCCCATATCTCACTGTAAAGAGGACCTGTCATGCCATATTCCTATTACAAGGGATGTTTACGTTCCTTGTAATAGGTATAAAAGTGATCAAAAAAATGTTTAGGGCGGAAAAACATGTCAAACTAAAATAAATAAAGGAAAATGAAGAATAATTTTTTTTTTTTTTTTTAAAGCGCCCCTGTCCCCGTGAGCTCGCATACAGAAGCGAACGCATACGTAAGTCCCGCCCACATATGAAAACGGTTTTCAAACCACACATGTGAGGTATCTCTGCGAACGTTAGAGCGAGAGCAATCATTTTGGCCCTAGACCTCCTCTGTAACTCAAAACATGTAACCAGTAAAAATATTTAAAGCGTCGCCTATGGGGATTTTTTAAGTAGCGAAGTTTGGCGCCATTCCACGAGTGTGTGCAATTTTTAAGGGCGACATGTTAGGTATCTATTTACTCGGCGTAACTTCATCTTTCACATTATGCAAAAACATTGGGCTAACTTTACTGTTTTTTTTTTTTTTTAAGCACAAAACATTTTTTTTCCGTAAAAAACGCGTTAAAAAAATTGCTGCGCAAATATCGTGCGAGATAAAAAGTTGCAACAACCACCATTATATTCTCTAAGGTCTTTGCTAAAAAAACATATATAATGTTTTGGGGTTCTATGTAATTTTCTAGCAAATAAATGATGATTTTTACATGTAGGAGAGAAATGTCAGAATTGGCCTTGGTGCTCCAGAACGCCTGAAGGTGCTCCCTGCATGTTGGGCCTCTGTATGTGGCCACGCTGTGTAAAAGTCTCACACATGTGGTATCGCCATACTCGGGAGTAATAGCAGAATGTGTTTTGGGGTGTAATTTGTGGAATGCATATGCTGTGTGTGAGAAATAACCTGCTAATATGACAATTTTGTGAAAAAAAAAAAAGAGAAAAAAAAAATCTTGATTTTGCAAAGAATTGTGGGAAAAAATGACAACTTCAAAAAACTCACAATGCCTCTTTCTGAATACCTTGGAATGTCTTCTTTCCAAAAAGGGGTCATTTGGGGGGTATTTGTACTTTTCTGGCATGTTAGGGTCTCAAGAATTGAGATAGGCCGTCAGTACTTCAGGTGTGATCAATTTTCAGATATTGGCACCATAGCTTGTGGACTCTATAACTTTCACAAAGACCAAATAATATACACCAATTTGTACTTATTTTTACCAAAGATATGTAGCAGTATAAATTTTGGCCAAAATTTATGAAGAAAAAATAGTAATTTGCAAAATTTTATAACAGAAACGAAAAAAAAATCATTTTTTTACAAAATTTTCAGTCTTTTTTTCTCTTATAGCGCAAAAAATAAAAAACCCAACAGTGATTAAATACCACCAAAAGAAAGCTCTATTTGTGTGAAAAAAAGGACAAAAATTTCATATGGGTACAGTGTTGTATGACTGAGTAATTGTCATTCAAAATGTGAGAGCACCGAAAGCTGAAAATTGGTCTGGTTATTAAGGGGGTTTAAGTGCCCAGTGGTCAAGTGGTTAAAGGAGAATTGTATGGGGGGGAAAAAAAAGGTTTGACTAAACCCACAAGTGCTTTATTAGCACGTCTATTCCTTTTCATTTTTATATTTGCTTTTGCAATGTATAAATGCAGCAAATTAGAGATTTGACGAAATGTTTAGCACTAGGAAACAATTTTTGAAAGATAAATTAGTGCATTTTACAAACAACTATATGGATCAGACCAAAATGAGGGACAGAGGGACTTTTGGGACAGGGACATTCCCTCAATCAGGGACAGTTGGGAGCTATGCCAACACCATTACACCACCAGCCTAAACCGTTGATACAAGGCAGGATGGATCCATGTGTAGCGGGGTCTCCGTTGAGGCCCCATGGACTACGTTACCCAGAACCCCGTTTGGCACCCAGGGTGCATTGGGCTGCCGCAGAGACTCATGGGTGGGGTATAAAAAGGGAGGGCGAGGCTAAGCCCAGCCTCTTTGGACACCGCGTGGCTGGCAAGAGGACTTCCTGTGCGGACCTGCTGCGAGTGCAAGGCCCGAGGCCTGGGCCTTGCGCACTTCCAGAGAGCCTTCCACCTTGCTGCGGAGCCTGTGCGGCATCTGACATCTACCTGCTTCGCGGACGTCAGTTGGACCAGAGATCCGGCGGTGGCAGATCCTGTGTGCGGAGACACAGCGGTGGGAGTCCTGGACTGGGATCGAGTCCGGAGGGGTGAGAGAGCACCTGCTCACAGCTATAACCGAGTACTTTGTTAGGCCTATTGACTGCCTTGGCCCATCGGGCTATACTTGCTTTCCTGACAGGAGGCCAGTTGAAAAAACGGGGTTATATAGTCTCCGGGGAGTTGCTTCTATTGCCATAGACCACTGTTGGATTACAAATTGTTGTTCCTGTATGTGCACCACCGATCATCTTGCATGCGAAGATTCCTCACTTAAAGACTGAGCTTTTAAATGAGTCAGGCCTGACTGGGAGTTTATAGCATTGCTGAGAGCCATATTGCTCACAGGGAGTATAGCTAGATGTCAGTGTATGATAGAACTCTATGTGCACTATAGTTGACTAGTGTTATTATTACTGCAGGGCTCTGCATGTATGTGTTTATATGGTATTGATTGTTAACCTTTATATACAAGTAAATCTATTACAGTTAATCATTCTGGTATTGGCGTCCATTACTATATTTCACAACTGTTTGGATTATTGTGGGATTGTTCATGAACTGGTATAAAAGCCATACAAATATACCACCCCTAGACGAGCTGTGCCAGAGAAGGGTCGAGTAGATTGCCGGGGGTTGGCTGTGCTGTGTACAGGGCCCGAAACAAAACCAGCGGCTCTCTTAGTTTGGGGGTATCGCTACACATGCTTTCATGTTTACACTGAATTCTGACCCTAACTTCTGAATGTTGCAGCTGAAATCGAGACCAGGCAACATTTTTTCAATGTTCTATTGTCCAATTTTGGTGAGTCTTTGCAAATTTTAGTCTCAGTTTCCCATTCTTAGCTGACACAGGAGTGGCACCCGGTGTGGTCTTCTGCTGCTGTAGCCCATCTGCTTCAAGGTTCAATGTGTTGTGTGTTCAGAGATGGTGTTCTGCATACCTTAGTTGTAACGAGTGGTTATTTGAGTTACTGTTGTCTTCCTATCATCTTGAACCAGTCTACCCATTCTCCTCTAGCATCTGACATCAACAAGGCATTTCCTCCACAAAACTTCCGCTCACTGGATATTTTCTCTGTAAACCCTTGAGATTGTGCGTGAAAATCCCAGTAAATCAGCAGTTTTTGAAATACTCAGACCAGCCCGTCTGGCACCAAAAACCTCTATGGCACATGGAAGGCAGGAAGGATCACGATGGCACATGGAGGGCAGGCAGGAAGGATCACGATGGCACATGGAGGGCAGGAAGGATCACGATGGCACATGGAGGGCAGGAAGGATCACGATGGTACATGGAAGGATCACCATGGCATATATGTGACGCCTAAACCCCTTTTGGCTGACTGGTTTTCCTGATTTGGAGGATGTGCAGACTGAGTAGGGATTTTTCTTTACTAAAAACCGAGACTCGGCCCTATTTGGAAAAGTTTGGAATACTTTTAAATTCAATGCACACACTACTTTCTCACACTGCATTTCCAGATATAAATACTCCTCTAAGCGGTGGAATGTATGGTAGAATTGGAATGCTTCTGTCAGACCAACCCCTCTAGAGACAATGCTACAGTGGTCAAAATATGAGAACCAGAACCTTCACTAAGTTGAATAGATAGTGGGATTGATAATAAAGTTGGCAGTGCCTCCACCCAGGCCAGAGCCTATGTGAACAGAGGGCATTCCCTTCCTGGGAGATTAACTTGTAATATAATCAAAGTCGTTGGGAGCAGAGGGACTACTGCAACCAGCATATAGATGCACACCAGGGGTGGGTAGTGGGGTCTGTTTTTTAATTTGTTCATAAACGACCTGGAGGATGGGATGAACAGCTCAATCTCTGTATTTGTGGACGATACAAAGCTAAGCAGGGCAATAACTTCTTCGCAGGATGTGGAAACCTTGCAAACAGATCTGAACAAATTAATGGGGTGGGCAAATGAGGTTCAATGTAGAGAAATGTAAGATAATGCATTTGGGTGGAAAAAATATGAATGCAATCTATACACTAGGGGGAGAACCTCTGGGGAAATCTAGGATGGAAAAGAACCTGGGGGTCCTAGTAGATGATAGGCTCAGAAATTGCATGCATTAAAAAGGGGATCAACTCAAGAGATAAAATGATAATTGCCCCGCTCTACAAGAAGGAAAAAAAGTGCAGCGCAAATGAAGTAATCCATAAGTGTTTAAAAAGAATAGTCACCAAGAACCAAAAATGGTAAAGTGATAATTAATATGATATATGAATAATTAATGACAGAGTGTTGCAAAACACACATAAAAACCCATTATGCATATGATGTATAAATTAGGTAATACATTGTTTTCACAAAAAAAAAAAAAATCTGAGTGAAAAAAAAAAAAACGAAAACTAATGTAAGGTCTCAAAATATATAAATGAATATAATATTTTAAAACCAAACTAGATGTAAGGTGGAAATATGAATATAATAATAAAGGGTTGATAAATGGGGGGGGGGGGGGGAGGGGGGAAAAGAAATGAATGCACAATTTCAAGTGAAATGAAATACAATGAAGAAATGAATCCAATTAGTCCATTCAAAAAAAATTTTTTTATTTTTTTTATAATGGTAAAAAAAGAGAAGGGGTGGGGGAAAAAAAAAGGGTCCCAAAAAATGAGGATTTTCAAAGGAAGAGAAAGTTGATGTGAAGAAAAGATGATATAAACCAGTCTTCCCAAGGAGATCGTGATAGCTTCAGGTGTGACACCCTGGTGAATAGCAATCTGCTTACCAGATTGCCGTGACGGTGATGAACAGTCTCACCCAGCTCAGGGAATAGGTTTCCCCACAACCCTTGTATCTCCACGGCAATAGTACAATAATTGGAGTCCTCATACTCGCTCGTTCCTGTATCGTCCACGGCACCTCCTCTCATTCAGGTATTGCGTGATGATGTCAGCGGCCCCCTACGCATTTCGTCACTAACAGGACATCAACTGGGGATTGGCCAATCCCCAGTTGATGTCCTGTTAGTGACGAAACGCGTAGGGGCCGCTGACGACATCACGCAATACCTGAATGAGAGGAGGTGCCGTGGACGATACAGGAACGAGCGAGTATTGGAACACAGACGCCGCAAGCTTCTACTACCGTTACCGCTGTACAGAGGCGTAGTGTGGGGGGGCAGGGGGGCCCCCGCATCGGGCGCAACATTGGGGGGGCGCGAAATCCCGCACCAGTGTGTCACTTTTCTCAAGTACGTAAAAATTCCATCCACTGTGTCCCGGCCGCCATATTGCGGAAGCTGGCGCCCTGTGATTGGGCGAATGTAGTCATGTGCTGCAGGGGGCTGGCCAGTCCTTGAACGCGGGTGGCGCCCGCGCTTCTGTAAGCCGCCGCTATCTTCTCCACCTCCCTCCTCCTGACCGCGCGACAAGACACTGGAACTGGCAGTGGACTTCATCTGGGACTGGGAACTCGGCACTGGGGCATACCGATCTCGATCTGGACTACAAAAAAAGGAGGTGAGTCTGAGGGAGGCAGGGAGACATCTCAGATGGGACTCGGAGCAGCCGCGGGTCAGCAGCAGTTAGACCGGAGTCACGCCACCGCCATGCCAAGTGTTAGCAGCATTGCCATTGCCAGTCGGTCGGTCGGTCAGCCAGCCAGCCACCACACACGCAGCATGTCTGCAGGCCTAAGTACAGACAGTTACATTACATACCTGATGCCAAAAGCCCCCTCCAAGCCGCCCCCCCTCCTGCAGGAATCGGATCGGATTAATAATTTACTGAGCTC
Organism: Rana muscosa; assembly: GCA_029206835.1. Lineage (NCBI taxonomy): Eukaryota > Metazoa > Chordata > Amphibia > Anura > Ranidae > Rana > Rana muscosa. The sequence continues at coordinate 576,490,156 of CM055121.1, forward strand.
AGTTACATGATGTATCCCCTCAGGGCTTTCAGCATGTAAGGGGTTAAATGGTTAATCCTGCTATGTAATGCATCCCCTCAGGCTTTCAGCATGTAAGGGGTTAAATGATGAGGTATTTGGCATGTCGAATGCCCTGAGGGGATGCATTACATAGTAGGATTAATCATTTAACCCCTTACATGCTGAATGCCCTGAGGGGATACATTACATACATGCCTCCCAACTTTTCAACATTGAGCGCCGGGACACTTGGGGAGCAGGGCAGGTTGAGAAGTGGGGGGGGGGGGCTGCTGCTAACAGGCTGCGGCTCTGTGGCGGAGGACAGTGCGGTGGCTACACTGGCGGATATGAGTGAGACAGATGCCTGTGGTGTAATGGTATGGAGTGTGCAGGAGGGATGTCCAGCAGCTCAGGTGGATATTGGATACTGTCACCATAGTGTCCAAGGATGAAGCCGCTGTTTACACTCAATCTGCAGCTGTCAACATCCCAGATGGGCACATTTAATGTTAAAGGGCACACTGATGGGCACATTTTATGTTAAGGGACACGCTGATTGACATATTTTGGTGTGCCCCTTAACATAAAATGTGCCCATCAGCATGCCCCTTATTTTATTAAAGGGACACGCTGATGCAGACAACTGATGTAAGGTGGTATTATTTTGGGGAACTTAATGTAAAGGAGCACTCTGATGGGCAAACCTGATGTAATGGAGACACCTGATGTAAGGGGCACTCTGATGGGCACACCTGATGTAATGCATCACTCTGAGGTGCACACTGAAAATATGCCAATCAGCGTGTCCCTTAACATAAAATGTGCCCATCAGTGTGCCCCATAACAATAAATATGCCCACCTGGGATGTTGACAGCTGCAGATTGCGTGTACACAGCGGCTCCATGCTTGGATACTATGGTGACCGTATCCAAGGATGGAGCCGCTGGTACACTCCATCTGCAGCCGGTGACATCTTATTGGCAGCCGCCAATATCCACCTGAGCAGCTGGACATCCCTCCTGCAGACTCCATACCATCACACCACAGGCATCTGTCTCACTCATATCCGCCAGTGTAGCCACCGCACTGTCCTCCGCCACAGAGCCCGAGCAAGACCCACTGCTCCTCAGACGATAAGCACCTTCTTCACATCCTAAAGTGAATTGTTTTTCCCCCCAATCATTTTTTATTGTGGTGTTTTTTCTCTACGCATATCTGTTCTTTTACGTCCAGAAGGCTGGCACCCTCTTCCTCCTACTCGCACTCACTTCATATAGATATATATTCAGGGCCTATTAGAGGAGCTGCCTCCACTTGTGTTCCAACTTCAACCTGTCCTTTTGTCCCGCAGTGCAATATTTTTCCTCCTTCACTAATTTTTATGTCTTAATTTCATTCAATTGAAAATTACGTGCACTCATATGAATTTAGGAAATTGGAGACTCTGCATTAGTTTTCCTTTTTACCAATTCTTCACGTTACACCTCTTGACCATTTATTTATTCATTTAGCGCTGTACCTCATTTTACATATTTCAGTGTAGGTGTAAGGTCAGTGGGTCAGTGTACAGTGTATATGTCAGGTAGGTGTCAGGGGTCAGTGTATGTGTCAGTCAGTGTAATAGTCAGTGTTGGTGTCAGGTGGGTCAGTTTAATGTGAGTAGTGCAGGAAGTAGGTGTCGGGTGGGTTAGTGTAGGTGTCGGGTGGGTTAGTGTAATGGTCAAGTGGGTCAGCATGCAGTGTAGTGGTGTGCAGGGTAGTGGTCAGTGTGTAGTGGTGTGCGGGTTAGTGGTCAGTGTGTAGTGTAGTGGTCAGTATGCAGTGTATTGGTGTGCGGGTTAGTGGTCAGTGTGTAGTGTAGTGGTGTGTGGTCAGTGTGCAGTGTAGTGGTGTGTGGGTTAGTGGTCAGTGTGTAGTCAGTGTGGTGTGTGGTCAGTGTGCGGGTTAGTGGTCAGTGTGTAGTGTAGTGGTGTGCGGGTCAGTGTGTAGTGAAGTGGTCAGTGTGTAGTGGTGTGTGTGGTCAGTGTGTAGTCAGTGTGGTGTGTGGTCAGTATGCAGTGTAGTGGTGTGCAGGTTAGTGGTCAGTGTGCAGTGTAGTGGTGTGCGGGTTAGTGGTCAATGTGTAGTCAGTGTAGTAGTGTAGTGGTCAGTGTGCAGTGTAGTGGTGTGCGGGTTAGTGGTCAATGTGTAGTGGTCAGTGTGCAGTGTAGTGGTGTGCGGGTTAGTGGTCAGTGTGCAGTGTAGTGGTCAGTGTGCAGTGTAGTGGTGTGCGGGTTAGTGGTCAGTGTGTAGTGTGCAGTGTAGTGGTCAGTGTGCAGTGTAGTGGTGTGCGGGTTAGTGGTCAGCATGTAGTGTAGTGGAAAGTCCGCAGGTTAGGGGGCGCAAATTTCTTGCCTTGCCCCGGGCGCTGACAACCCACGCTACGCCACTGCCGCTGTATGACATCTATCATTCTGTAAGTGTGATTCCACTACCATTAAAAGTACTTGGTTTTACATACTACACCATAGATGTATTTACCGTATTTATCGGCGTATAACACGTGCCGGCGTATAACACGCACCCCAAGTTTAGCAGGGAATTTTAGGGAAAAAAACTTTTAGGAGGGAAGTTTAAGAAAAAAAAAATTTACATTTAAATGCAGCCTTACCAGTGTCATTTGCAGCCTTGTCACAGTGCAGCCTTGCCCAGTGTCCATTGCAGCCTTGCCCAGTGTCCAGTGCAGCCTTGCCCAGTGTCCAGTGCAGCCTTGCCCAGTGTCCAGTGCAGCCTTGCCCAGTGTCCAGTGCAGCCTTGCATTTAAATTTGGCGCCGCCGAGATCGCCGCTGATACAGGGCGGAGCGCGGCGAACGCCGCTGAGAACGCAGGGATGGGCGGAGCCGAGATACACATAGCCGAGTGTATTCGGCTATACTCGGCTTTTCTCGGCTTCGCTCACAGTCACGCCGAGTCCCGCCCTATGATGGACTGGGCGTGACTGTGAGCGGAGCCGAGAAAAGCCGAGTATAGCCGAATACACTCGGCTATGTGTATCTCAGCGGCGATCGCTCCGCTCACAGTCAGCGGAGATCGCTGGGGATAGGTGAGTATCGGCGTATAACACGCACCCACGATTTTCCCCTGATTTTAAGGGGAAAAAAGTGCGTGTTATACGGTACTTCTTTTCATGTGAGCTTCCGAGGACTTCAATTGCTGTACTATTGCCGTGGAGATACAAGGGTTGTGGGGAAACTTATATTCCCTGAGCTGGGTGAGACTGTTCATCACAGTCACGGCAATCTGGTAAGCAGATAACTATTCACCAGGGTGTCACGCCTGAAGCTATCACGATCTCCTTGGGAAGACTGGTTTATATCATCTTTTCTTCACATCAACTTTCTCTTCCTTTTGAAAATCCTCATTTTTTGGGACCCTTTTTTTTTTCTTTTTTTTTTTTACCCTTATATAAAATTTTTTTTTTTTGAATGGACTAATTGGATTCATTTTTTCATTGTATTTCATTTCACTTGAAATTGTGCATTCATTTATCTCCCCCCCCCCCTTCTTTTCTTTTTTTTTTTTTTTTTTTATCAACCCTTTTTATTATTATTATATTCATATTTCCACCTTGCATCTAGTGTGGTTTTAAATATATTCATTTTATATATTTTGAGACCTTGCATTAGTTTTCTTGGTTCACTCAGATTCTTTTCACTAAAAAAAAAATGTATTACCTAATTTATACATCATATGCATAATAGGTTTGTATGTGTGTTTTGCAACACACTTTTTCATTAATTATTCATATATCATATTTAATTATCACTTTATTATTTTTGGTTCTTGGTGACTATTCTTTTTTTTAAACACTTATGATTACTTTATTAGCACTGCACTTTTTGGCCTCATGCCCACGGACGTTTTTTTACAGCTGCGTTTTTGAGCGTTTTTTACAGCTTAAAAACGCCTGTCCATGTTAGTCTATAGCTTCATGCCCACCTAGACGTTTTTGAGCTGCAAATAGCATAGACGTTTTTAAGCTGTAAAAAAAAAACCCAGGACCAGTGCGTTCCTCAGCGTCAGAATTAGGCCCCATGCACACAGGGTGTTTTTACAGCCGCGTTTTTTACAGCTTAAAAACGCCTGTCCATGTTTTGTAAACATTTTTTGACCTTTTTAAAAAAAGAAAATAAAAAAAATAATCCTGGAGCTCAAAAACGCAAATCGCTGCGTTTTTGCGGTGTTTTTGCGCGTTGGGCGTTTTTGCAGCTCAAACCTGGAGCTCCAGAACGCACTGGAATTGGGTTTTTTTTGCAGCTGGAAAACGCCTATGCCACTTGGAGCTCATAAAAGCTCTATGTGTGCATGACACAATAGAATAACATGGATGGGCGTTTTGCAGCTGTAAAAAAAAACGTCTAACGCTGCTGTTAGCAGCTGCAAAAACGCCCTGTGTGCATGGGGCCTTAGGCAGAAAAAAACGTGAGCGTCAAACGCGCGAAAACGCAGCGATTGCGTTTTTCAGCTCCGCGGTTTTTTTTTTTTTTTTTTTTTTTTTTTTAAAAAACAAATATACAATAACATGCACAGGTGTTTTTAAGCTGTAAAAAACGCAGCTGTAAAAACGTCCGTGGGCATGAGGCCCTTTTTTTTTTTTTTTTGTTATTTATAAGTTTTTGTTTTGTACTGAACTTATAGGCCCCATGCACACAGGGCGTTTTTGCAGCTGCTAACAGCAGCGTTAGACGTTTTTTTTTTTTGTTTACAGCTGCAAAACGCCCATCCATGTTATTCTATTGTGTCATGCACACATAGAGCTTTTATGAGCTCCAAGTGGCATAGGCGTTTTCCAGCTGCAAAAAAAACCCAATTCCAGTGCGTTCTGGAGCTCCAGGTTTGAGCTGCAAAAACGCCCAACGCGCAAAAACGCCGCGATTTGCGTTTTTGAGCTCCAGGATTTTTTTTTTGTTTAAAAAAGGTCAAAAAATGTTTACAAAACATGGACAGGCGTTTTTTAACCACTTCGCGCCCGGGCAATGCTCAAAAGACGTCTGCATTGCGGCACCAAAGTGCTGACTGGACGTCCATGGACGTCCTCCTCTTTCCCCCCCCCCCCGCGCGCACGCATCTGGGAAAATCTGTGTTGGCCGTGTCCCTTGGACACGGCCAATCACAGATCATGCTGAATGGCCAATCACAGAGGCCATTCATCTTTCGATCTCACTATCCAATGAGAGATGATCTCAAATGTAAACATATGAGATCATCTCTCATTGCCTGCTTTCTCTCCTCACACAGACAGCGTGTGAGGAGAGAGAGAGATCTGTGCTGCAGCTTGTCAATGTGAGTGAAAAAACACACACACACACACAAGTGAAAAACACTGCCCACAGTCCCTGCCAGGGCCATCTCCCATCTGCCACCAGTCCCATCTGCCACCAGTCCCATCTGCCATCTGTGCCACCTGCCAGTGCCATCTGTGCCACCAGTCCCATCTGCCACCTGCCATCAGTGCCACCTGTCAGTGCCATCTCATCAAATGGCTAAAAGAGTATTCTCTTTTTTTTAGATTTCATATCTTTATTAAACATTTTCCATTTTCCAACAATACATACATTCCCTCCTTCCCTCCCCCCCTGTCTCCCAAAAAAAAAAAAAAAAATAATAATAATAATTAATCAGAACATCGTTTCACATTAAAACCATTTCAATCCAAAACTCCTCTACCCCGATACTACTTATCTCGCTCTCCCTTCTACATCTCTCATCCAGCCACTAATTGACCTAGACCACACTCACACTTCCTTCCTCCACAACATCCATTCCCTTCTACGACTACTTTACTTATTATATACAATTTTCTTTCCTCTTTTTTTCTTGCCACGGTTTCCAAATCTTATCAAATTTTTTTAAGGCTCCTTGTCTAACGTAGGTTGTCCTTTCCTTTAGGATAGTTATGTTCATATTTTGCTCCCAATCCTTACTAAGGGGAGGGGAGATTGATTGCCATCTCTGTGCAATCAGCCTCCTTGCTTGAAATAAGCATCTTGTTATTGCTAACTGAGTGTAGGCATTTATCCCCTCGCCCTTTACCCAGCCCAGAACACATTGTAGGGGTTCCAGCTCTATGTCAACCTCAAAAACTTGCTCAATTGTTCTCACTACCTCCCTCCAATACCGAAATAACTTTGGGCATCGCCAGAACATATGGATTATATCACCGTTTACTCCACCACATCTGGGACAACTGGCGTCTCTTCTACAGCCAAAGCGGAAAAGTTTATACGGAGTATAATATGCTCTATTTAGCAAAAACAGGTGAGACATCCTCTGCGAGGGAGACAGTGAGACTGACGAAGCAAGTTCCAAAATTCTTTTCCACTGTTCGTTAGATAAGTTAGCAATATCTCTTTCCCACTTCCTCTTTTGTACCTGGCCCTGGGATTCCCTTAGGCTCCCCTTATGTAAATTTAAGTATATTTTTGTTATTGAGCCCTTAGTTGTTTTAGTGTTGATGATTTCTTTTAACAGGGGGGTCTTGCTCCAGGTCATTACTATTCCTTTATATTGTTTTGTTAAGGCATGTCTGATCTGCAAATATTTATAAAAGGATTTATTTGAAAGATTATATTGTTCTTTTAATGTCTGAAAGGTTTTTAGTGTGCCATCTTGATACATCTGGGAGATATATTTAATCCCCTGTCTTTGCCATTCCTTAACTGTCCCCATCTTCTGTACCTCCTTTAAATTGTCATTCTCCCATAGGGGGGTATACTCCGTGATGCCATCATATCCCAACGCTATCTTCACTGCTTTCCATATTCTGATCATAAGGTCAAGGGTAGGTAATTTCCGTGGGAGAGAACCTGCTTCCATGGCTTCTACTATAGAGTCATGTATAGTATGTTGTAGTAATATTCTCTTCCTTATCTCTTCTCCCTGCATGTTACTACCCTTCATGTATTGAATCTGTGCCGCCAAAAAGTAACTAAATGGATGTGGGAGTGCCACTCCCCCCTCTTGTTTTGTCCTCTGTAAGGTATTTAATTTTATTCTGGCTACACCTCCTTTCCAAATCAACTCCCTAAACGTAGTGTCTATTTTCTGGAACCATTTATTGTATGTCGTTAGGGGCGTGACGAGGATGTGAGAGTGGTAGGCGGACGTCTCTCCCCCTCCGCTCGTGTCTCATGTTCATCATGCCGAAAAAAGCAGCAGAAGCGTGCGATGTGTAATGCGGTCAGAGAAACTGCTCCTGTCTGCTGGATGTGACGAGACAAGATTCCTCTGCCTACATCCCCCAGAACCGCCAGCGTGGAAACACATGACGTCCTAACCAGGAAGTGAAGGCGGCCCGAGACGCGGAAGAACTGAGGCACGGGAGCGGTGCGACGTTTTTGTGTATCAACGTGGGGGGTGAGTGAGGTCGGGGCTGAGCCGTAATAGTTTGCCATCTCATACCGAGGAGTCTGAGGAGCCCATTGGCAGTCGAGGGGCGGACACCGGGGTGAGAGGTCCCCCCCCCACAGGAAAAGCAGCAAGCAGCCTAGAGGAACTCCCTGCCTCTCTAACCCCCCCCCCCGCATCAAGGGTCCATCTGTGCCAGCTCTGTGGGAGCTTCAAGCAACCCTCCCCCACACACCGACTCCAGAGGCCAGAGAGATCTCCTGCTTTCTATCTTTTTACAACTGCCACCTCCATATCCTGGGAGAGTAATCCGTCGGATGGGTGAGAGACTTCCAATATGTTATTATTGTTTATTCTCATATTGACATTTAATCCTATTAAGGGGGATATAGCATTCGGCTAGAGAACTTTCTTAAAGGAAAGGGGAGGATTTTTTTTTTCTTTCCTCTACAATCTAGCTGTGATATAGCGGGTAGGGTAAAAACAGCAGGAAAATATAAAACCTGTGGTAGCAATCCAGGCCTTATAATGGCAACACAAAGGACTACAAAAGCAAGTATAGCAGCAAGCCAGGCGGCAGCAAAGCTAGGAAGATACTCCCACAATCCAGACCAACCCGTAGTTCAGACCCCCCCAAAAAATAATCAGCAATCGCAACCTAAGCAACAACCTGGTGCCACGGGGTTAAGGAAAAGCCAGGGACAAGTACAGACACTCTTAGAAACAAGTGAGACGGAGAGGAGACTCTCGGGGACCAACAAGAAAAAAGGGACACTTGGACTCCTTGCTGAGGGCGGAAGTGAGGGGGACACAGAGCCATCATTAAAGGAGGTGTTGGCAGCAATTAATTTTTGCAAAACCTCTTTATGCGCAGTAACTACCCAGCTTAGCTCCATACAGGAAGAACTCTCTTTGGCTAGATATGACTTGCAAAAAGCAAATGAGAGAACAACAGCCTTGGAGGTGAGGGTCAGCCTCGTGGAGGATGAACTAGCCCCCCTCAGAAGAGAAATGAGAGAGATGAGGGAACAAATAGACAAACAAGAGTTGAAGATGGATGAAATCGAAAATAGAATGAGGAGGAAGAATATTAGAATTGTGGGTCTTCCGGAGCAGAGCGAGGGAGTAGACCCAGTAGCATTTGTGGAAAAATGGCTTAGAGAAACATTTGGCCAGGAAGTCTTCTCCCCGTTTCTAGCGATTGAAAGAGCGCATAGGGTTCCAGCTAGACCTCTCAGATCGGGTGGTCCACCCCGCCCCCTTATAGTTAAAATGTTTTACTATAAAGACAAAATGTTAATCATCCAGAAATCCAGAGAACTGGGCAACATTTTATACAATGGATCCAGGATATCTATATATCCCGACTTCTCACCGGAATTACAAAAGAAAAGAGCCAGATTCGGAGAAATAAAGCGCAAGCTACAACAGATAAAAACTACATACGCACTATTATACCCAGCAAGACTAAGGGTGAATGCAACAGAAGGAATAAAGTTCTTTGATACGCCTGAGGAAGCAACGGAGTGGTTACAATCTTATAAAGAATCCACATAGAATACAGGACATGGATAGTCGTTTGTTAATTTTTTTTTTTTTTGGTGAAAATTTTTTTTTTTTCTGTGTTTCACATCTTAAACACGGGTTTTTTCTTTTTTTTTCAGAAAATTTTCGAATAATTTTCCTTTTTTTTTTTTGCCCTCTCTCCCCCTCTCCCACTTTGGGGGTAACCCCAGTGGCTGTAAGGGAGGTGAAGGGGAAGAGACGAATAGACACGTATAGAAGTAATTGGGAATAAGTAACACAATTTAAAATGCATGAAATTTTTTTTTTTTTGGGGACGGCATGAGGGAGATACGGGGGGTGGGGGAGAGGGGGGTAAGGGGAGAGATCAAACTGAAGGGAGGGAGACGCATATTGCCCCCTTTTATAAGGGGGAGATGCGTGGAACTCCTTAAGTTAAAGGGCAAGCAAAGTATTTTATTAAGTACTGAGTGTATGAGGTATAGGGGTATGAGAAACCCCCATAGGGGTATAGATGTATTTTTTTTTGGAGGGGAGGGTGGGAGGGAGGGTGGGAGAGGGAGTGAGAACGATTTCAAACACTGGCAGGGTGAATGGTTGTTGAAAGAAGTGAGCGAGGGTCACAATAGGAAGCCCCAACCCAAGCCACGGAAGGCGGTGAGAAGGGTATTTGAGAGAGGGTGTGGGTATGTATGGGGGATATGGAGTGGTAGAACTACGATGACACTTACACAAAGAAATCACATAAAGAAAAAATTAAAAGAAGTAAATAAGCACGTTTTAGTAACTAAAGGATCCACTATAAAATTTGGGTATTTTTTTACTGTATATGAATGAATAGTAGAGCACAAGTGAAAAATTTGACAATATGTTCATGGAATGTCCGGGGATTGGGAGAACCAGGGAAAAGAGCAGCAGTAATCTCACTGATGAGAACATATGGCTCTTCAATAATATGTCTCCAGGAGACCCATCTCTCGAGTATATCTATACCCCAACTGGGGTGGCGAGATTATCAAACACAATTTCATTCGGTCCATACCTCATACTCTAGAGGGGTAGGCATATTCATTAAAACTGGTATAAGCTTTAATTGTATTCAGAGTAGGTGCGACGAACTAGGGCGCTATGTCTTTTTACACTGTAAGGTAGAAGATAGAACTTGTATCTTGGTTAATCTGTATATTCCTCCCCCCTTTAACACCTCGATATTGGGCAGTTTGATGGAGTTTGTTCTGGAGAGGCCGGGAGTCCCGGTGCTCGTAATGGGCGATTTTAATATGGTCCTAGATTGGGATAAAGATAGATTTCCTAGTCAGTTGCTTCAGGGTAAAACAAGAGATGCTAGACTAGTTAAATTTTTGGAAGAAATAGGGTTAAGGGATATATGGAGATTACACAACCCTTCAGCCCGGCAATACTCCTGCCTCTCCAGGACACACTCCACGCTCTCGAGAATAGATTTAGTATTGGGCAATGAGGAAGCAATACCAATAATAAAAAAGGTGAACTATATGCCGAGAAGCCTCTCTGACCATTCCCCAATGCTGGTTGTTCTTGATACAGGAGTAGTAAGGCACCAGAGAGAGGGGAGAATTAACCCGCATTGGATGGAATTAATGAATGACACACAAGAGATATCGGGGGAGATTAGGGAATTTATAGAAATAAATCAAGGTACTGCCTCAGAACAAGTGGTATGGGACACACTGAAAGCCTTTTTCAGGGGCATAATGATACAAAAAATATCTAGATTAAAAAGACAATCCAGTCAGGAAGAGAGAACCGCTAGTGAATTAGTAAGCGAAAAAGAAGCGCAATACATTAAAGACCCAACACCTAAAAAAATCCAGTGTATGGATGCAAGCACAACAGAACTACCGCCTAATAATGCTGAAGAAAGTAGAAAACAAGCAAATTTTTCAAAGCCAAGTAGCGTTTGCGGAGGGGGAAAGTGCAGGCAGGATGCTAGCTCATTTAATTAAAACTAACACACCTAGCTCAGGGGTGCCAGCAATAAGGGTAAATGTAGATAGGGTGGCCCACCAAACATCAGAAATAGCACAAAGATTCCGTGATTTCTATGCAGACTTGTATAGTTCAAGTCAAGAGGAAAGGAGAGAAGAACTGGACACATTCTTTGGTAGTCTAGTGTTGCCCTCGCTCTCTGAGCTGGATAGACAGGATTTAGACAAACCCCTGACCTTAGAAGAACTACAGTTGACCGTACAGGAGATGGCGGGGCATAAAACCCCAGGCCCGGATGGCCTCCCAGCAGAGACCTACCGGTATTTCGGGAAGGAGCTACTCCCGGAACTCACTAGGGTTCTAAACTGCTCACTAGCTAAAGGAGAACTCCCTATGTCCATGATGGACTCCACAATAATAGTTATTCACAAAGAGGGTAAGGACCCACTTGAAACCGTCTCGTATAGACCTATCTCCTTACTCAACACTGACATAAAAATACTGTCGAAGCTCTTGGCAGCCAGATTAAACAAAATAGTTGAGAAACTGGTACATCCCGATCAATCGGGTTTTATACCAGGCAGGGCCACCTCCACAAATATAAGAAGAGTTTTTCTGAACCTCCAGATTCCAACTGAGGAAGACGGAAAAAGAGCAATTGTTTCGTTGGATGCTGTCAAGGCCTTCGACAGTATAGAGTGGCAATATCTATGGAGAGCCTTAAAAGAGTTTGGGGTTGGCCCTATTTTTATGAAATGGGTCAAGATGCTGTATAGCACCCCAGAGGCCAGAGTAAAAGTGAACAATGTGTATTCCGAGAGGTTCAGGTTGCAGAGGGGTACGAGACAGGGGTGCCCTTTGTCCCCCCTTCTCTTCGCCCTCGCAATCGAGCCTCTTGCGATTGCACTTAGGTCGGACTCTGAGATAAGAGGATTTATAAGAGGTGAGGTAGAGGAGAAAGTGGTATTATATGCGGATGATCTCCTCTTGTTACTGGGAGATACACAGCACTCCCTTGGTAAGGCCATGAAACAAATAGAGATTTTTAGACGCTTTTCAGGCCTTAATATAAACTGGGGAAAATCTATGCTGCTACCGGTGGACCCTTTATCAAACCAACTCCCGCAAGAGGCTTCTCAAATTCAAATAACAGCACAAATTAAATATTTGGGGGTGTATATATCTAGAGACCCGAACCATTATATTTCAGATAATCTGATTCCTCTGCTTAAAAAATACAAAGGGAAAATCAAGGTGTGGAAATCCCTCCCATTGTCAGTAGCAGGCCGCTGCAATTTAATAAAAATGGTGTGGATGCCACAGCTCCTATATGTCTTACAAAACTCACCAGTTTGGATATACAATAAAAGAGTATTCTCAGCCGAGGAGGCGTATGAAATTCTTGCGGCCGACGGGAGCAACGGGGAGCACTCCGATTCGGATTCCTCCGCATATTCAGATGAGTCTGACGTGGACTACGAGCCTGTCATAAGCAGTGGATCAGTGACGAAGGAGACGGAGACGGCGGAGGAGGAGGAGGAAAAAGAAGAAGAGGAGGAGGGCCCGCCCGCCAGACGAAGGCATTCTGCTGAGGAGGCAGTGCCATCCACCAGCACCGCAGTGCCATCTACCAGCACCGCAGTACCTCGAGAAGCAAGGCCACGTACCAGTGGGGTGTCACCTCAGCCCCAAAGGGTTAGGTCCCATGCCAGCCTTCCCTATTCCCTTCAGTACCCCTTGTGGCTTCCTCCAAATTCAGGAGAAGCCAACATTCCCCCTTTCACTGCCCAGCCAGGAGTCCAGGTGGATACAGAAAACGTTTCCCCAATAGATTTTTTTAATTTAATTTTTACTAACGACATGCTGGCAACAATTGTGGCCCAGTGCAACTTATATGCCCAACAGTTTATAACCAGCAACCCAACGTCCTCTTATGCCCGTCCCTACGTGTGGAAAGCCCTTACAGTGGAGGAGTTTAGGATTTTTTTGGGCCTCACATTCTGCATGGGACTAAATGGAAAAAATCAATTACGTTCATATTGGTCATCCCGCCCCATATATCACATGCCCATCTTTTCCTCAGTAATGCCCAGGTCCAGATATCTAATGATTATGAGATTCCTACACTTCAATGATAATACCCAGTGCCCTCCCCGAAATGACCCAAATTTTGATAAACTTTATAAAATTCGGCCGCTACTAAATTATTTTTCTGAAACCTTCCCCCAGTTGTTTACCCCAGACCAACACATATGCATAGATGAGTCCCTTATCAAATTTTCTGGCAGGCTGGGCATAAAACAATTTATACCCAGCAAAAGGGCCCGCTATGGGGTGAAGCTGTATAAATTGTGCGACAGAGAAACTGGGTATGTGTATGGCTTCATCATATATGAAGGGAAGGACACCAAACTGAACCCCCCCTAATTGCCCAATCTACATTGGAACCAGTGGGAAAGTAGTTTGGGAACTCATAAACCCACTCCTAGAGAAAGGATACCACTTGTATGTGGAAATTTTTTATACAAGTTTGCCCCTGTTCCGAAACTTGCACAGAATGAAGACTCCAGCATGCGGTACCGTACGGACGAACCGGAAGGGCTTTCCTCAAAGCCTGGTCACCAAAAAATTGAGAAGAGGGGAGACGGCGAGTTTGCGTAATGAGGAGATTTTGGCTGTGAAGTGGAGGGACAGAAGAGACGTGTACTTGCTTTCTTCCATCCACAACAATGAATTTGTTGAAGTCACCAGGAGGAATGGCCGGATCCAAAAACCCAAATGCGTCTACGATTACAATAAGTTCATGGGGGGTGTCGACTTCAACGACCAGATGCTCGAACCCTACCTTTCCACAAGAAGATCATACCAGTGGTATAAGAAAGTTTCAATTTATTTGTTCAATTTGGCCATGTACAACTCATATGTAATAGATCGAAAATCCACTAAAAGACCCAAATCCTTCCTTTTCTTCCAGGAGGAAATCACCACTGCCCTTTTATACCCGAACAGCCCACCAGTAAACATTAGATCCGATGTCGTTAGCCGTCTCTCTGAGCGCCACTTCCCAGATAAAATCCCTCCCAGACCAACAGGCCAAAAACGCCAGAAAAAATTCCGGGTGTGCTCCAAAAGAGGAGAGAGAAGAGACACCATTTATCATTGTGCCCAATGTCCTTCAGAACCAGGCCTCTGCATAGGCAACTGCTTCCGCCATTACCATACCAAAATAAATTATTAGTTCACTTCCTGCCATTTATGTTCACATCCCTTATGCCTCTGCTTTCTCTGTAACTGACCCTGGACTGTTATTTGACCACGCTTCTGCCTACCGATTCTGTTTATACCTCTGCCTGATCTGGAACTGACCCTGGACTGTTATTTGACCACGCTTCTGCCTACCGATTCTGTACATACCTCTGCCTGATCTGGAACTGACCCTGGACTGTTTGACCATGCTTTTTGCCTGCCTCTTGGACTGATCTTGTACCCTGCCAGTGGACTAGTGGGATTCATAACACAGGGGTCTCACATATGTGAGGGGCTCCAGAATTGTTTTTCTGGATGAAGAAAACCAATTGTTTTTGTTTTTCTCATTCCCAGATTAGGGTCTGGAGACTCGGAGGCTTCAAAGAGATTTGGGTGGGAGAAGCCTCTACCCCTGTCCCCATTCAGTCCTGAATGAGGCCCTACTTCTGCCAACTGCCTGTAGGACCTATGCCATCATGCCTCTGCCTGTCGGATGAACTGACCACACCGCTTTTGCTGACCAAGTCCCTGCCTCTTGCCTGGACCAGTGCTATCCTCCTGTGGAAAACTGTGCTACTAAAACCACAGGTAATCTTTTGTTTATCATTTGCTCAGCAGAATGTATTTTGGGGCGTAATTCTTGGTATGTTCATGCTATGTGTCCCTAGAACACCTGATGGTGTACCTTGCATGTTGGGCCTCTGTATGTGGCCAGGTTGTATAAAAGTCTCACACATTTGGTATCGCCATACTCAGGAGGAGTAGCAGAATGTATTTTGGGGTGTCATTTTTGCTATGTACATGCTATGTGTTGGCAATATCTTTATAAATGGACAACTTTGCGTAAAAAAATAAATTGCGTTTTCATTTTTTTCCCGCATATTCCAAAAACTTCAGGAAAAAAATGAACCGTTCAAAAGACTCATTATGCCTCATAGATTATACGTTTGGGTGTTAGCTTTCCAAAATGGGGTCACTTTGTGGGCGTTTCCATTGTCCTGGTGCTCCAGGGCCTTCAAAAATGTAATAGGTGGTTGAGAAATGAGATGTGTAATTTATGCTCCTAGAATGCCTGAAGGTGCTATTTCAATATTGGGCCTCTGTATGTGGGCAGGCTGTATAAAAGTCTCACACATTTGGTATTGCCATACTCAGGAGGAGTAGCAGAATGTATTTTGGGGTGGTCATTTGTGGTATACACATGCCATGTGAGAGAAATAACCTATTCTAATGACAATTTTGTGGAAAAAATAAAAAAATAAAAAAAAATCTTCATTTTTCAAAGAATTGTGGGAAAAAATGACAACATCAAAAACCTCACGATGCATCTTACTAAATACCTTGTAATGTCTAATTTAAAAAAAGGGGTCATTTGGGGGGTATTTGTGCTTTGCTGGCTTGTTCGGGTCGTAAGAAATGAGATAGGCCACCAGTACATTAGGTGTGATCAATTGTTTATGATCCGCACCACAGCTTGTAGACTCTATAACTTTCACAAAGACCAAATAATATTATTATTATTATTATTATTATTATACAGGATTTATATAGCGCCAACAGTTTGCGCAGCGCTTTACAACATCAGGGAAGACAGTACAATCACAATACAATTCAATACAGAGGGATCAGAGGGCCCTGCTCGATAGAGCTTACAGTCTACTAATTTGGGTTATTTTTACCAAAGATATGTAGCAGTATAAATTGTGGCCAAATTTTATAAAGAAAAATTAATAATTTGCAAAATTTTATCACATAAACTAAAAAAAAGTGTTTTTTTTTCAAAATTTTCCGTATTTTTACATTTTATAGCGCAAAAAATAAAAAACCCAGAGGTGATCAAATACCACCAAAAGAAAGCTCTATTTGTATGAAAAAAAGGACAAAAAAATCATTAGGTTACAGTATTACATGACTGAGTAATTGTCATTCAAAGTGTGAGAGCACTGAAAGCTGAAAATTGGTCCGGGCACGAAGGGGATTTAGTGCCCAGTTGTCAAGTGGTTAAGCTGTAAAAAACGCGGCTGTAAAAACGCCCTGTGTGCATGGGGCCATAGTGTTAGCAGCTTTTCTTATTTCATATTTTTATCACTGTTTATTATCATATAGCGCAACGTTAGCCCTAGGGCTTTCTTTCTCTCCCGCTCTACAAGACTCTGGTCTAGGGATAAAACTTTTTTGCGGAAGGGAGTTTAACAAGACATGTGGCCACTCATTAAAATTAGAAGAAAAGAGGTTTAACCTTTAAACTACGTAGAGGGTTCTTTACTGTAAGGCCTCATGTACACTGCTGCTGCTAAACGGACGTTTAGGAGCAGTTGGGCATTTTTTTTTCAACTGCTCCTGAACTCTCCTCTGTTATCTCATCAGTACATGTACACAGGGTCATTTATAGTCGTTTCTAGGCAGATTAGAGTTTAGAGGCTTTTTTTGGAAAGCAAAGAAATTAGTTCAGACGCTGAGTTTAGAGGCATTTCAAGCATCAAACGCTTCTAAACATGGCTAAACAAGGTAAGCCGTTTACAGGCGTTTTTCGGTTTTGGCTTTTAAAAAAAAAAAAAAAAAAAAAAAAACTCTAAACGCAAACGCGTCAAAACGCCGCTAAGCGCGACATGTAAACGTGGCAAAACAGGCATTTTTAAACGTGGGTTGCTATCTGTCAAGTTAAATTGTTCAGGAGAGGTTGAAAACGTCCCGTGTACATTAAGCCTAAGAGCGGCAAGGATGTGGAATTCCCTTCTACAGGCGGTGGTCTCGGTGTGGGGCAAAAATAGTTTCAAGAAACTATTAGATAAGCACCTGAACGACCACAACATACAGGGATATACAAGGTAATACTGACATATAATCACACACATAGGTTGGACTTGTGTCTTTTTTTTTTTTCCAACCTCACCTACTATGTAACCAGTATAGAAATAATACAAACTTTACATAAGAATAGGATTATTAATAGCCCATTCAACCAATGTACAAAAAGGAATTATCAGCAAAGAGCCCAACAAGAGTCTTGGTGGCATAGGTGTGTGCAGCCCATTGCATTAGGGTGTGCACCCCAAAGCTCAAACATGCATGCCTTTCTCTGCAGCCTCAGCTGCACTTGACGGTGAGAGAGTGGGAAGTGCTCTGTACTGAGAGGCTTCCTGTTTGTTCACAAACCGAAGCATAGTAAACTCAGTTTACTATGCTACAGTTATGATTGAACACAGTGAGTGTGTTCACTGTGTTCATTTAGAAAATCTTCCCTCGCTCCCCATCTTAAAACATCACCTGCAGCAGCAGGGGGGGTGGGGAGGAGGGAAGTCAACAGCACTGCGGTGAGCAGCGGGTGAAACACGGGTGGAAGCCCAGGCAGTGGGGGAATAGGCACCACCACGCAGAGTGATTAGGGTGTGCCCAGGCACACCTGGCAACCCCGCTGCGCACACCTATGCTTGGTGGAATTGTGCACATATATCCAAGTATATCATCTAGTTATTAATAGAAATCGCTACAGATGAATGTAGCTAAAGTCTAGTTGCAGGGGCCCCTGAGGAATATGCAGTGTCTTTTTAGCAGATTTAACATGCAAACAGTCCGTTGGATTTCCAAATACTGTATTTAAGCATATAAGCTCCGTTTTTGTGTTTGAAAATAACTGAAATCTAAAACTTTGTTGGGTGTAACAAGATGTCCGCTTGCCCACTTCTCACTATCATTACTGTGTGGGGTGGAACAAGATGGCGGCGACGAAATGTCACTTCCTGGCGAGATGGCCGCGGCTCCGGAGCTAGGCCGAAGTCGGGGCCTTTCCTATGGCCGAGGCTGCGGATCGCGTGGTGTGCCGATCCGAACAGGGTGACCTGTTCAGATCACGGATCGTCACCGATCCGTTGCACCACGAATTGTCAATGATTCATAATGCATGTTGGGAGGAAGCTTTTATATTATGAGGGCAAGTGTTGTGATTGCCTATTCTCATGTGTAGTTGAAATATTCTCAACATATACAGTCCTGGATTTTTGTAATGAACAATACAATAAAAAAAAAACAAGTTTTGTGTGTGTGTGTGTGTGTGTGTGTGTTCCAGCCCCGGGCACCTTCAGCCCGAGGTTGCATCGCTACCTGGTAGGCCCAGCTCTGCTGGCTGGGGCCTATGCCTTTGGAAAGGATCCCAGGCTACACACCTGCGGGAAGCCCACTCTTGGGGAAGGCGACCAGGGGAGGATCTGCCCCAGAGGAGACTAACGACGGTACTGCTGTCTTGGGAGGAGGCCTGGAAACTCGCCTAAGGTGGGATCCATTGCTTTAAGCCCTGCAATACGCCGATCTGGCATAAAGGTTCTCTCTATTGCTTGGCTGGGAGGTTTGGGACTTTGATAATCCTGTGGCAGAGGATTCCTGATCACATCCTTAAATTCTCAGCTAAAGTTGATCCGTGCATCATCCCGGCTGCTAGGACCAGTGAACGGAACTATCTGGGTGAGCAATACCCACTCAGGCTTGAGTGGTGACGTTGTGCCTTTAGTGTTGCGTGCCTGAACCTTCCCCTATTCTATTCTTCTCTCGTTTCCTGCTTTCTCTACAAGTTCCCACAGCAAAAAGGAAAATAAAGCCTTCCTGTTTAGGTTTTACATTTGTGTGGACATTTTACTTTTTTTAAAGACTTTCTATACCCTGACAACGGAAGCCTTGGAGGTAGTTTGCATGACCCAAAACAAAACCAGCCGGTCCCTTAAATGGGGATAAGTGCTACATTTACATTTATTTTTTCTTCAATCAAAGTTTTATTGAACATAAAAAAAAAACACTCCAGTGTACAGACATTAAGTAACATGCAGTAGATCAAACATCAGACAAATATATTGTCCCCCAACACCATGAACAGTCCTCAGGTAAATCCCAGCCATAAACAACAATAATCCATATGCCTGTACATTAAAAGGGGCTGTAAACCTTCGTGTTTTTTTACCTTTAATGCATCCTATACATTAAGGTGAAAAAACACCTCGCTTTCACCGAGCCCCCGTTTTACTTACCTAAGCCCCGAATCTCCGTGGGCGCGATCCTGCGTTGCTTTCCCCCAGCTCCTGTAAGCTCTTCATTGGATGATTGATGGCGGCGCAGCCATTGGCTCCCACTGCTGTCAATCAAATCAATGATGTGGCGCACTGGGGGGCGGGGCCGAGTCATACACTTGGCGGCTATGGCCGTTGAGTGTATCACACGGGAGCGTTCCCGCAAGGTAACCCCTCGGGAGACAGCTTCCCAGAGGGGGTTAGCTCTTGCAGGGAGGAGCCGAGAGCCACCGTGGGACCCCAGAAGCGGACGATCAGGGCAACTCTGTGCAAAATGAACTGCTGTGTGTGTGTGTGTGTGTGTTAGTGTTAAACCCAAACCTTTATTGTCGCTTTAAGGGAGAGTGGTTAATTTGTGGGCCTGAAACAAGGCTCTTTTTTTAAAGGCCGCTCATTTCCTCCAGGATCTCATCTTCTAGGATGCCTAACAGCATTTCGGGTCAAGAGGTACTTTAGTCTGTCTGGATGACACCGTTGAGAGTGGACAGAACCCCAGCCCAGTACTGGTGTAACTTCAGGCAATACCAGAGGAGATTAATAAGATCCCCTGCTCTACTACATCTACAACACAGTGGGGGTGATTTATTATCAACAGTGCGCTGCGCCGGTTCATACCTTAATTGGTGCGCCAGATAAATCCTTAACCAATTAACGACCGCCCACTGTAAATATACGTCGGCAGAATGGCACCGACAGGCAGAATCACGTACATATACGTGATTGCCTTTGTATAGTTGGGGGGTCCGATCGGACCCCCCTTCTTCACAGTGGGTGGTCGTTTTACCTTCGGGAGCGATCCGGCATGAGGGGACGGCCGTTCGATTCCGGCCCCCCCCTCTCGATCGCTCCCGGCGAATGAGAGCTTCCCCTGCCTGTGTACTGTTTACACAGGCGGGAGGAAGTGATGTCATCTCTCCTGCGGCGCTCACATATACCGAGCGCCATACAGGAGAAGATGCAGGTTAGTGCACACAAAACTACACTGACACCAGGACACATAGGCACATAAATCGCCCCCCCCCAGATCACCCCCCAGCCCCCAGTCACAGTGTCACTGATTGCAGTGATCACTAAATAAATGGTCACTGCAATCAGTGACATTTGTGACTGTAAAAGTGTCACTACATTTAGTTTTAGGTCCAGTGTAGCCCCCTAACCCCCCCTAATAAAGGTTTAACCCCCTTGATCGCCCCCCAGGTAACCCTTTCACCCCCTATCACCACTGTCACTAAGCGATAATTTTTCTGATCCATGTCTTAGCGTCGGCGATGCTGATCGGTAGCCAGTAATTTTTTTTAGGTTCGCCGCAGGTTTTTATAGCGTCGGGTACCCCCATATATTACCTAATAAAGGTTTAACCCCCTTGATCGCCCCCCAGGTAACCCTTTCACCCCCTATCACCACTGTCGCTAAGCGATCTTTTTATGATCGTTGTCTTAGTGTCGGTGATGCCGATAGGTAGCCAGTAATTTTTTTTAGGTTCGCCGTCAGGTTTTTATATAGCGTCAGGTACCCCCATATATTACCTAATAAAGGTTTTAACCCCCTAATTGCCCCTAGTTAACCCTTTCACCAGTGATCATCATATAAGTGTTACGGGTGACGCTGGTTAGTTAGTTAGTTTGCTTTTTATAGTGTCAGGGCACCCGCCGTATATATAACCCAATAAAGGTTTAACCCCCTGATCGCCCGGCGGGTGATGTCAATTAGGTTTTAGCGTCAGAGAGGGTCTGCGTCACACCCCAGGCAGTGTCAGGTTAGTGCCAGTAGCGCTAACACCCACGCGTTAAGCATACACCCCCCTTAGTGGTATAGTATCTGAACAGATCAATATCTGATCTGATCAGATCTATACTAGCGTCCCCAGCAGTTTAGGGTTCCCAAAAACGCAGTGTTAGCGGGATCAGCCCAGATACCTGCTAGCACCTGCGTTTTGCCCCTCCGTCCAGCCCAGGCCACCCAAGTGCAGTATCGATCGATCACTGTCACTTGCAAAACACAACACACATAACTGCAGCGTTCACAGAGACAGGCCTGATCCCTGCGACTCCAGTGCTGTAGGAGGTGATTTCACAACCACAGTTAAAAAAAAAAAAGCATATATGCCGAAGCATTGGGGCATCAGGGGCGGAGGAGCGATTTTGCTCCTAATGCCGCGTACATACGGTCGAAATTCCGATGGAGGCTTGCCCGTGGAAAAGTCTGACCATGTGTACGCGGCATAACTTTTGCGGGAAGATGCCCCCATGCTTCGGCATATATAAATGGTGCATGTATGCCCATCATTAGAAGTGGGTGGATGAAGGGCGGTATTCTAATGGTGGGCATACCCACCGATCAATCTTTTTTTTTCGTTCAGCCAACAGGCTGCATGAAAAAAAAGATTACAATACATTTCCAACAAGGACCAGCAAGGTACTGGTATGTTGCTGGACTTTGAATGTTTATACCAGAATGATGCCTGTGGGTTTAGGTATCATCTTGGTATCATTCTTTTCAGCCAGCGGCCGGCTTTCATGTAAAAGCAATCCTAGTGGCTAATTAGCCTCTGGACTGCTTTTACAAGCAGTGGGAGGGAATGTCCCCCCCCCCCCCGGATATAAAAAGCGCCATTGGGAATTTGGGAAACATTTTATCACACCGATCTTGGTGTGGTCAGATGCTTTGAGGGCAGAGGAAAGATCTAGGGTCCAATAGACCCCAGTTTTTTCAAAAAAGAGTACCTGTCATTACCTATTGCTATCATAGGGGATATTTACATTCCCTGAGAACAATAAAAATGATAAAAAAAAAATATATATATGGAAGCAACAGTTTAAAAAAAAAAAAAAAAAGCAAAATTAATAATAAAAAAAAAAAAAAAAGCACCCCTGTCCTGCCCTGCTCTTGCCCAATGGCGAACGCAAGCGTCGGTCTGGCGTCATATGTAAACAGCAATTGCACCATACATGTGAGGTATCACCGCGAAGGTCAGATCGAGGGCAGTAATTGTAGCAGTAGACCTCCTCTGTAAATCTAACGGGGTAACCTGTAAAGGCTTTTAAAAATGTATGTAGTTTGTCGCCAATGCGCGTTTGTGCGAAATTTTAAAGCATGTCGTGTTTGGTATCTATGTACTCGGCCTAAGATCATCTTTTTTATTTCATCAAACATTTGGGCAATATAGTGTGTTTTAGTGCATTAAAATTAAAAAAAGTGTATTTTTTCCCCAAAAAATGCGTTTGAAAAATCGCTGCGCAAATACTGTGTAGAAAAAAAAAATGCAACACCCACCATTTTATTCTGTAGGGCCTTTGCTTTAAAAATATATATAATGTTTGGGGGTTCAACATAATTTTCTTGCAAAAAAATATATGTTTTCATGTAAACAAAAAGTGTCAAAAAGGGCTTTGTCTTAAAGTGGTTAGAAGAGTGGATGTAAGCTTCCTAATGTTGTGTATAAAATGCCAGAACAGTTCAAAACCCCCCCAAATGACCCCATTTTGGAAAGTAGACACCCCAAGCTATATACTGAGAGGCATGTCGAGTCCATGGAATATTTTTATATGTTGACACAAGTTGCGGAAAAAAGACAATTTTTTTTTTTTTTTTGCACAAAGTTGTCACTAAATGATATATTGCTCAAACATGCCATGGGCATATGTGGAATTACACCCCAAAATACATTCTGTTGCTTCTCCTGAGTACGGGGATACCACATGTGTGACTTTTTGGGAGCCTAGCCGCGTACGGGACCCCAAAAACCAATCACCGCCTTCAGGCTTTCTAAGGGTGTCAATTTTTGATTTCACTTCTCACTGCCTATCACAGTTTCGGAGGCCATGGAATGCCCAGATGGCACAAACCCCCCCCCCAAATGACCCCATTTTGGAAAGTAGACAACCCCAAGCTATTTGCTGAGAGGTATTGTGAGTATTGTCCAGATCTCGCTTTTTGTCACAAAGTTTTGAAAATTGAAAAAAAAAAAGAAAAAAAAAAATGTTCTTTCTTCATTTTCAAAAACAAATGAGAGCTGTAAAATACTCACCATGCCTCTCAGCAAACAGCTTGGGGTGTCTACTTTCCAAAATGGGGTCATTTGGGGGGGTTTTGTGCTATTTTGGCATTTTATGGCCTTCAAAACTGTGATAGGTAGTGAGGAGTGAAATCAAAAATTTGCGCCCTTAGAAATCCTGAAGGCGTGCTTGGTTTCCGGGGTCCCGTACGTGGCTAGGCTCCTAAAAAGTCCCACACATGTGGTATCCCCGTACTCAGGAGAAGCAGCAGAATGTATTTTAGGGTGCAATTCCACATATAACCATGGCATGTGTGAGCAATATATCATTTAGTGACAACTTTTTGTAATTTTTTATTTTTTTTTTGTCATTATTCAATCACTTGGGACAAAAAAAAAAATATTCAATGGGCTCAACATGCCTCTCAGCAATTTCCTTGGGGTGTCTACTTTCTAAAATGGGGTCATTTGGGGGGGTTTTGTACTGCCCTGCCATTTTAGCACCTCAAGAAATGAGATAGGCAGTCATAAATTTAAAGCTGTGTAAAATTCCAGAAAATGTACCCTAGTTTGTAAACGCTATAACTTTTGGGCAAACCCATAAATATACACTTATTGACGTTTTTTTTACTAAAGACATGTGGCTGAATACATTTTGGCCTAAATGTATGACTAAAATTGAGTTTATTCGATTTTTTTTATAACAAAAAGTAGAAAATTATAATTTTTTTTTTCCAAATTTTCGGTCTTTTTCCGTTTTTATATCGCAAAAAATTAAAATCGCAGAGGCAATCAAATACCATTAAAAGAAAGATCTATTTGTGGGAAGAAAAGGACGCAAATTTCGTTTGGGTACAACATTGCATGTCCGCACAATTTACAGTTACAGCAGCGCAGTGCAAAATTCTGAATTCACCTCTGGTCCTTTTAGCTACCAAATGGTCCGGGGCTTAAGTGGTTAATTGAGCGCATGACCCGGCGGCGCACTGCTATAGTAAATAAAAATGTCAGCGGCGCTCTATTGAAAATGAAAGGGACAGCGCGACTTTGCGAGGCAACTTGGACACGACTTGAGCGTGAAGCAGCCGCTCAAGTCGTGTCCTAGAGGCGACTACCTGCCCGAGAATGTCTCCAGTGCGATGCTATCGCGCTGGTTCTCGGCGACTGGGTACCGCAAGCCTCTTGCTCGCTGTCCCCTGTTTGGTATGAATAATGAAGGGGAACTCCACGCCAAATTTGAACTAAAAAAAACGGCATGGGTTCCCCTCCAGGAGCATACCAGGCTCTTGGGTCTGGTATGGATTTTAAGGGAAACCCCCTACGCCGAAAAACGGCGTGGGGGTCCCCCCAAAATCCATACCAGACCCTTATCGGAGCACGTAGCTCGGCAGGTCAGGAAAGGGGGGCGAGCGCGCCCCCCCCTCCTGAACCGTACCAGGCCACATGCCCTCAACATGGGGGGGGGGGTTGGTGCTTTGGGGCAGGGGGCGCCCTGCGCTCCCCACCCCAAAGCACCTGCCCCCATGTTGATGGGGACAAGGGCCTCTTCCCGACAACCCTGGCCGTTGGTTGTCGGGGTCTGCGGGCGGGGGGCTTTTCGGAATCCGGGAGCCCCCTTTAATAAGGGGGCCCCCAGATCCCGGCCCCCCACCCTATGTGAATGGGTAGGGGTACGATGTACCCCATACTCATTCACCTGGTGGAAAAAGTCAAAAAACACAACACAGGTTTTTAAAGTAATTTTATTAGGCATCTCCGGGGTCTTCTTCCGACTTCGGGGTCTTTCTGCCGGGCGCCCCGCTATCTTCTTCCAGCTCTTTTGCTAGCAGGGTGTCCCGGTCTTCGTCGTCTTCTTCTGACTTCGGGGGTCTCTCTTGTTCTGTTCTCTGGTGTCGTCTCCGCACTCTCCGGTTCTTCTCCCGTGCCTTCTCCATGATCTCCGGTTCTTTCTGCCTTCTGCCGGGCGCCCAGCTATCTTCTTACAGCTGTTTTGCTAGCGGGGTCCCGGTCTTCATCGTCTTCTTCCCTCCGCCCGATGTTGCCTCGTCGCTGTCTGCCGCTACAATGCTGTGTCCACGGAGCGCACCCACTTATATTGGCATGAGGCGTGGTCACCGGGTGATGCCACCCGCTGACCCCGCCCCCGTATGACGTCGGTCCTGGGCAATGATGGGACTGTGACGTGTGTGTGTGTGTGTGTGTGTGCGATTATATTTATATATAATAAATATAAATATAAATATAAATTAAATAAATAATAATTTGGATCTTTTAATCACTTCAGCACCGGGCCTATTCTGGCACTTCTCTCCATGTAAAAATCATAATTTTATGGCTATAAAATTACTTCAAAACCCCAAACATTATTTGTTTTTTTAGCAGACACCCTAGGGAATAAAATGGCGGTCATTGCAAATTTTTATCTCGCTCGGTATGTGCTCAATAAATTTTCAAACGCTTTTTTTTTTTTTTGGAAAAAAAAATGGTTTTATGAATTAAACAATGATAAAACAGTCACGTTAGCCCAATGTTTTTGGTATAATGTGAAAGATATTGTTATGCTGAGTAAATAGATACCTAACATGTCACGCTTTAAAATTGCGCGCACTCATGGAATGACACCAAAATTCAGTACTTAAAAATCTCCCTAGGCGATGCTTTAAATTTTTTTTACACGTTACCATTTTCGCATTACAGAGGAGGTCTAGTGCTAGAATTGTTGCACTCGTTCTAACGCACGCAGCAATACCTCACATGTGTGGTTTGAACAGCGTTTACATATGTGGGCGGGACTTGCGTGTGTGTTCGCTTCTGAGCGCAAGCTACCGGGGACATGGGCGTTTTTTTTATTTAATTTTTATTTATTTTTTTTTGTTTACTTTTTTGATCACTTTTATTCCTATTACAAGGAATGTAAACATCCCTTGTAATAGCAATCTATTGTGACAGGTCCTCTTTATGGAGAGATGCAGGGTCAATAAGACCCCACATCTCTCCTCCAGGCTGGAAAGCATGAGATCGGTCAAAAAAATTCACTGATCTCATGCTGACAGCCGAGATCACGGCTTTGTTTACATACGGGAACCCGGCATGATGTCATAAAGTCGCGCCCGGGCCTCCGACGGTCATAGAGATGACTGGTGACCATCTGGTCACCAGTCATCTCTATGCTTCCCATCCGGCGCCGGCCAATTCGTTCTCCGAGCCCCAGATGGCATGGGAGAGCCCGGAGAAGCACCGGATGGCAGCAGGAGGGGGGGGAGGGAAATGTCCCCTCCCGCCGCCTATAAGAAGGATCAAGCGGTGGAACTGCCGCTATGATCGTTTTTATCGTGCACAGAATCGCCGGCTGAAAAGAATATCTGAATGATGCCTGCAACTGCAGGCATCATTCAGATGTCACCGCACAAAGCCAAGGACGTCATTTGACGGTTGGCGGTAGGGAAGTGGTTAATATTAAGAAAAAAAGGTAATTTTTCTCCTTCGATGTACACTGATGGGCACCGATAAGATGGCAAGGGTGGGCACTGAGGTGGCATTGCTAGTTGGCACTGGTGGGCATTGAGAAGTGGCACTGCTAGGTGGCAATGACAGTTGGCAGTGATGGGCACTGATAGGTGGCACTGATTGGAACCAGTGGTGGGCATTGATAGGTGGCACTGGCAGGGGCTACTGATTGTCACAGATGACGCAGAATTGCCTCTTCCTCTTCGGGCCCGATGTCCCTTGTACATAAGCCGGTGATTGCCTTTTTTTTATGTTCACGCTGTCAGCACAAGGAGAAAACAAAAACCATTACCCAGCTTTTGTTTACATCACGTGATCAGCTGTCATTGGCTGACAGCTGATCACATGGTAAGGGGCAGGGATCGGCCCCTTACTCGGATCTGTCATCACCCGAGTCTCTGACTCGGTGACCACAGTGCGCGCGCAAAGGGGAGGATGTCTATTGACGGACTCCCGGCAATTGAGGACTGAGCTGTGGCCGATCAGTTATAGCGCTGATCTCAAGTGATTAAAGAGGGTCTAAATGGGCCATTGACATGCATCACAATTTAACTTAGGAATGTGTCTTTGCAAAGTTAAACTAAATGAAATCCTTTCTTATTTTTGCTTGGGGATAGAGTGCAGAGGGATTAGAAGTCTAGACAGTTTTTGGGGATGTCTGCACCCCTGATAGGGTGAAGACAACTCCCAAATTTGGCCACTTTATCCTTCCAAATAATTCACTTCCTGTCACATAGCCACACAGGAAGTGAGGGTAAATCCCTACCAATGTCTTTCCTTAGGGACACACAGGTCAATCTAAATACTTTCCCCATTATGTACATTGCACTCCAGCATTTTGCGGGGTACACCCCAAATTATTAGGTATTTTGGACTTTGGGGTTTATTTACTAAAGGCAAATCTACTTTGCACTACAAGTGCACTTGCTGGATATCCAAGGGGGACATGCAAGCAAACAAAAAAACAGTGCTTCCCCTCAGATTTTAAGCAGCTACACTTGTACTGCAGAGTGGATTTGTCTTTACTAAACCCCAAACTACCCAATGATTTGGGGTGTACACAACAAAGTGCTAGAGTGCAATTTGCTTAATGGGGACACTAGTTAGATCGGTGTCCCCAAGAAAAGACATTGGTAGGGTTTTACCTTCACTTCCTGTTTAGCTGTGTGACAGGAAGTGAAGCCAATATTACTAAAAGGGACACAAAGCCCAACCTAAAATAAAACAAGCAGGGGTTCTAACACTTGGTTTCCCTCAAAATGCCCACAATTAGAATCGTATTGCCTTTGAACTATTTTTAAGTGCAGTGCTATAAATCGGTGCTTCTCAAGTACCCCCAACAGGCCATGTTTGCAGGTTTTCCTTCATCTTGCACATGTGCTTTAAATCACAGTCAATGGGTTTTGTATTTTGGACAGCAATTCTCGATAAGATAAATTCACAAAACATGTCCTGTTGGGGGTACTTGAGGACTGAGGCTGAGAACCACTGCAGTAAAAAGGAAAATTGAATACTTGCCGCTCCTGTATTT
The DNA here is from genome assembly GCA_029206835.1 of Rana muscosa. Lineage (NCBI taxonomy): Eukaryota > Metazoa > Chordata > Amphibia > Anura > Ranidae > Rana > Rana muscosa. The sequence continues at coordinate 576,518,368 of CM055121.1, forward strand.
TTCATTTCCTGGTGACTATCTATGGCAGCACACAATACATGCATATGCTAGCATGAGGGCACCAGGGTAGACAAATCACACCTGTTTTGACATGCCAATCAGCTGTCACATTTGTTGCATAGAAAACAAAAAAGAAACATCAAAACTTTGCATCAAATTTTATTGGTCAACAAAACAAAGGGAAGCCAAAATAAAAAACATGGTCAATTTGAAACATTAGTCACAACATCTTGAGAAAGATTTAGCAAAATAATGCAGCACAGACCATTAAATCAAAGTGAACAAACACACATTAACAACATCAAAATTATTTCAGGGGATCATTTCCCCCATACAAAAAATACAATCAACAAAAGTAAAACAAACACCTGTTTTACAAAGACATAACAAATAAAATACATGTTACAAACTCGATAAGGACACCAGAATGTACTTTTTGCCGGACACACCACGCACACCACACACACCACACACACCACACACACCACACACACCACACACACCACACACACACACCACACACCACACACACCACACACACCACACACACCACACACACCACACACACCACACACACCACACACCACACACACACCACACACACCACACACGCCACACACGCCACACACACACTCTTGCCTCATTTCAGGGCAAGGGAGAGAATGCTATCTGCGAGCTTTATATAACATAGGTTTGTGAGCTAATGAGGCAATTGAAAACACATGCACAGTCCATGAAACACCCAAAATGCAAGTTCACCCAATGTAGAGAACTTCAAATTGGGTACACCTGTTAAGGATGTCCTTCAATTACTAACCCATAAACACTTTCTGAGCATGCCCAGAAATATCCAGGTGCTGTTCCCACACAAAAAGCACCAAAAAAAAAAACAAGTCCCTGGGCATGCTCAGACCAACACAAATGCAGCTAGCAGAAAATAACCCCCCCCCCCCATCCAAAATTAAGCACATCATCCAGCATGTTACAAAATTAGAGATGGGACAAACACCCGTCGGCCGGGGGGGCAAACAAAGAGCCTAACATAGGCAAAAGTTATACAACAAATACCATTGCAGTCTATGGGAACTGACTTGTTAATTTTGCTAGTCCCCACTTGGCTGGCTTTTCTTCTAGTTATTGGCCTTAAAAGGGGGGCCCAAGTCCCACCCTAAGGGACATATATCAATGTCACCAATTTGGACAACACCAAAAACAAAACAAGAAGTGCCTTTAAATATGCCAAATTGCTTAAGGGCCATTTCACACCACATGCAATCCATTGCGTAGTTTTATGCATCAAAAATGCATGGAAAGTTGGTTTTTATGGTTCTAAATGGCAGTGTTTGCTCCAGTGCGTTCCAGTTCCACAAAAAAGTAGAACATGCTGCATTTTACCTGCACTGGACTGTACTGGAACGCAGCAAAACGCACTGAAACGCGCCAGGACACACCTAAATGCACTGGAACACACTTGTCCTTATCTATGATTAATAAAAAAGAGGGGTGAAAAAAAAGCACTGGACTGCATCAAAAACGTACCAAAAATGCACTGGAACGCATCAAACGTGCATGCAAAAAAGCACCTGGAACGCATCTGGATTGCGTTTCTATGGTGTGAACTGGCCCTAGTTCACACCATAGAAACGCAGTCTGGATGCGTTCCAGGTGCTTTTCTGCATGTGCGTTTTTGACATGTTCCAGTGCATTTTTGTTACGTTTTTGATGCAGTCCAGTGGTCTTTTCACTTAGGACAAGTGTGTTGCAGTGCATCTTTGGTACATTCCGTAGCATTTTTTGATGTTTTTTTACTGTGGTCCAGTACAGTACATAAAAAAAAAATGCAGCATGACCATTTTTTTTTTTTTTTCCCTTTCTGAAATGCACTGGAATGGACTGCAGTGGTGTGAACTATGCCATTGGCATTAATGTGCTCAACTGACGAAAGGGGGCGTGGCCGGATGCAGGAGGGAGTGAGAGTGCCTGTGTGAGAGTGGAAGATCCTCCGCTCCATACCCCCCCCCTCTCTGACTGAAAAATGCTCCATACAAGTCCTATGTCCTGCTATGTAGCCCCGTAGTTACGGGTATCTACCACCATATTACAGCACTGTTATTGCAGTTTCCCTACTTTGTCCCACCTCTTGCCGCGGGACTTGACGAGCTGAGCTGTGCCTGATCAGAGATCCTGAGACCTGGGCTGGAGTGTTGTGGAGACCGCCGCATGAGGACGAGGTGTTGGCAGCTGGCTGCATAGACGGAGACCGGCTGTGAGAGGGCTGGGAGACACCGTGCTAACCTGTCGACTCAGCCTGAGTATGCTGGACTGAGGGAGGGGGACCGGGTTTGGCCCTTGGTGGCGGCAGGGGGCTGAAGCCGAAGCAGGGAACCAAAATTCTCGCGAGATCCTGCAGCCTCATCTGACCCCCGAGATATAGCACGGGGGATTGAAAGAGAGTGTGGGGGAGGCTGAGCTGAGTGCAGGGGGGAGTGTGGCGGAGACTGAGTGACTTGAGGTGTATGGATACATGGTTACACAGTTCCCTGGAGACCACCATTGTCGGTGTCAATGCCAGGGGGTTCTCTTGGCAGCATATTGACTGTATGGCGCACTGCCTACCACCCGTATAGAGCAGTAGAGGGAGTAACAAATTGTCCAGATCCCTTTATTTTTTTTAAGCTAACACCAGTAAACCAGTGAACCACAGGCCACCATAGGAAGAAAGCCAGGACAGTCAATCTGGAAAAGACCTGGGCAATGATGAAAAAAAGAGTCAAGCCCTGTACACACGATCAGTTTGACTGATGAAAACCGTCCGATGGATTGTTTTCATCAGACAAACCGATCGTGTATGGGACCCATCAGTCTTTTTTCCATCGGTTTTAAAAAATAGAACATGTTTTAAAATTACTGTATCTGATGGATAAAAAAACGATGGCATTTTCCGATCGTCTGTGGGGAAATCCATCAGATAAAAAACCCAATCATGCTCAGAATCAAGTCGACACATGCTCAGTAGCATTGAATTTAATTTTTCTCAGCTCATCGGAGTGTTTTACGTCACCACGTTTGGAACGGTCGGTTTTTTGACTGATGGTGTGTAGGCAAGACTGATGGAAAACAGTTTCATCGGATTTCTGATGGACAAATCCATCAGACGAAAATCCATAGGATATCTGATCGTGTGTACAGGGCTTCAGTGGACCCTGGGGCAAATATGAGTTTTGCTTAAACCGTTTAAGGATGCAAGTGTCTATTTAAAGATGAACTGACGCTATCTGGAAAATGCCAGTGAGGTTTTCTGTTTTATTTATTTGGTTTTTGTTTTTGTTTTTTTAATTCCCTTACATGAAATAAAGCTGGTCATACACATTTTTTTTTCATTCCACCCTACTTTTTGTGATTTTTTCCAATTAAGAGATGCCGGGAAGGTGGGTGGTGACAAATCCACCCACTGATTACATTTCAGCTGGTTCATCGGGAATCGGTATATGGCCAGGTCTAGACCCAATGAATTAGGTCCGATTCGCATTTGTGCATTGTAGAAATTAAGCCCTGGTCTTCAAATTCATCTTGGATGCTACAACATTGAAACCTCTCTGAAGTAATTCCTGATTCTGCTCTTGTTCAACCTGGAGTTTAGATTATTAGCCTTTGAAAGCCTTTGTCCTTTGACCTATGTCCCCACTCATTCTATTTAATTTTCCATAACATGAAGTCAATAGAAAAATCCTAAAGGGAGAGTGTAAACCCTTGATGACCATGCAAGGTGTGCAGATCTAGTAAACCAATGATAGATATCTCACCAAATGAGTTCCCAAGTGGTATGACAAATTGTCAGTTGGTTTTACTCTCCAGCATCTAACAAATTGAAAATATCAGTTTTTGGATGGATTGACTTTTTAATAATTACATAAAAATAAATGAATTTCAAAAATAAGAATTTAAATATATGTAAACCTGTTTTTTATGCCTCTAAACGCCCCTCCATGTTAACCTTTCTGTGTGTGCGGCCGTGCACACATAAGTGTTAACAGTTTAGAGGCAGGGGGTTTAGAGGCAGAGAAACAACACATCACTTTGGCATTCAGGAGACAGGCATTTTGCCTGAAAAAACATTTGGTGCGCATGTAAGCGTGTCTAAACTAGGTGTGTTTAATGCTTTAATAACACCTTTATATTCCTGCCAATAAAATAAATGCCCAAGCACTTGGTGTGCCTAAACGCTGTGAGGGGGTTAACTCGGTAGCGGGTGTGTGTGACCCCCTGGTTGGGCTCCCCACACAAAAACAGGGCCAGCAGACGGAGGTTGTGGTTTTCAAAATCAAAAGGTGCGGTTTATTTCTCTATGTACAGTGACAAAAACACAGCAAAGCCAAAAAGAAACAAACAAAATAAATCCTGGTCAGTTTGACCTCTGACTAAACATGCAGGTTTCCTAAACTAACAACTGGGATCAGCCTGGTGCTGTCCCAGTCCCTAAGTCCCTGGTTTAGTAAAAGTCCAAACAAATAGCCACACAGGCTTGGTCTCACCGCACAGGGGTTCACTCTCCCTAGACAGTCCACACAGGTCTGGTTCCAGGCATGAGCTAACATCTAATGAAGCTAGGAGTTCTTATAGAGGCCTAAATGAGCTGACAAGCTTCAGCTGGCCTTATCAACTCCCTGTCTGTACGACGCCCCACACTCTCCCTAGAGGTATGAGTCATCCATGAGCCTACTAGCATCAGCTGGGCTTATACAACTCTCCACCTTAGTTGTATAAGTCAGCATAAAGCCTGAATCTGGGAGAAATATATCTACCCCCCTGGATGCAACCAGGTGACTTTACCTTCCTGCTGTCACATACCCCCCCCTCTTGTTTTAACCTTGGGGTTGGAACACCAGCAATCAGGCATTCATGTACTCGAGACAAAGCATCCACATTCCCCATTTGAACGCCAGGGCGATGCTTTACTGTGAAGTTGAATTCCTGTAGGGCCAGGAACCACCTATTCACTCTTCTATTTGTCTCCTTGTTTTGAGCCATCCACTTTAACGGAGCGTGATCCGTAACCATGTCAAAGTGCCTACCTAGCAGATAGTACCGAAGGGAATCTAGAGCCCACTTCACCGCTAAACACTCCTTTTCAACCGTGGCGTAATTTACCTCATGGGACTTCAACTTCCTGCTGAGGTAAATGACTGGGTGCTCTTCCCCGTTCCAGACCTGGGACAATACTGCTCCTAACCCCACATCTGACGCATCACTTTGTACGACAAAGTCTTTAGAGAAGTCGGGTGAGTACAACACTGGCTGGCTACATAAGGCTTGTTTCAAGAATTGGAATGCTGCCTCAGCCTCGGGGGTCCATTTAATCATGACCGACCCTTTCCCTTTCGTCAGGTTGGTTAGGGGCACAGCCTTAGAAGCAAAGTGGGGAATGAAGCGCCGATAATAACCCGCGATTCCCAGAAAGGCCCGTACCTGCTTCTTGCTGTTGGGACGTGGCCAACTCTGGATGGCCTCGACTTTGTTGAGTTGGGGTTTTATCACTCCCCTGCCAATGGTGTACCCAAGATATTTGGCCTCCTCCTGCCCAATGGTACACTTCTTGGGGTTAGCCGTAAACCCCGCTTCCCGGATAGAGTCTAGGACTGCTTGCACTTTTGGCAGATGTGAGGCCCAATCTGTGCTATGGACAATTACGTCATCCAGGTAAGCCGCAGCATACTTCCGATGGGGCCTCAGTATCTGGTCCATTTTCCGCTGGAATGTGGCCGGCGCATTCTGTAACCCGAACGGCATTCTCTTATATTGGAACGCCCCGTCTGGGGTTACAAATGCGGTTTTCTCTTTGGCCGACTTGGCCAGGGGAATTTGCCAATACCCTTTTGTGAGGTCAAGAGTCGTCATGTATCGGGCTGTTCCCAGCCGGTCGATCAACTCATCTATACGTGGCATGGGGTAGGTGTCAAATTTTGTAACTTTGTTCAACTGACGAAAATCGTTACAAAATCGCCAGCTCCCATCCGGTTTAGGCACCAACACAATGGGACTAGACCAATCACTTTGGGACTCCTCTATCACCCCTAAGTTCAGCATTTTCTGTACTTCCTCCCGTATTGCCTCCCGTCGGGCCTCTGGGATCCGATAGGGTTTTAACTTCACCCTTTCACCGGGCGGGGTAATAATATCATGCTCTACCCCAGATGTTTGTCCCGGCAGCTCAGAGAACACCTCCTTGTTGCGAAGCACAAACTCCTTAACCTCCTGTTGTTGGGGTTGTGACAAGGTGGCTGCTATTCCAACCTCCGGAATCACGCAACCAGTTTGAGCTGGTGACCAAGTTTCTGCGACTAGGGACTCTCTATCCCTCCAGGCTTTCAACAGATTAACGTGATATATCTGTTCGGGCTTTCGCCTTCCTGGTTGTCTGACCTTGTAATTCACTTCGCTCACTTTTTCCATTATCTCGTAGGGGCCTTGCCATTTGGCAAGGAATTTACTTTCAACCGTAGGGACAAGTACCAATATCCTATCCCCCGGGGAAAAGGTACGGGTCTTTGCTCCACGGTTGTACACTCTCTGCTGTGCCAACTGCGCTTGGGCCAAATGTTCCTTCACGATGGGCATTACCTGTGCAATTCGATCTTGCATCAGGGCGACATGCTCAATCACACTCCTGTGGGGAGAACTCTCACTTTCCCAAGTTTCCTTGGCAATATCCAACAGCCCTCTTGGGTGTCTCCCATACAGTAACTCAAAGGGGGAGAATCCCGTAGAGGATTGGGGCACCTCCCTAATAGCAAACATCAAATAAGGAAGTAGACAGTCCCAATCCTTTCCATCTCTATCCACCACTTTCTTCAACATTTGTTTTAGGGTTTTGTTGAATCTTTCAACCAGCCCATCGGTTTGGGGGTGATACACAGATGTACGCAATTGCGTCACTTTGAGCAATTTACACAGCTCTTTCATAACCCGGGACATAAAGGGTGTACCTTGGTCCGTAAGCAGTTCTTTACAAATACCCACCCGGCTAAAAACAAGAGATAGCTCTTTGGCTATGGTTTTGGCCGAGGTATTTCTGAGAGGGATCGCTTCTGGATAACGGGTGGCATAGTCCATTATAACCAATATGTACTGGTGCCCCCTAGCGGACTTGATTATAGGACCTACCAAATCCATTGCGATTCTCTCAAACGGGACCTCAATGATGGGTAGAGGGACCAGCGGGCTACGGAAATGTGGCATCGGGGCCAACCTCTGACACACAGGGCAGGAGGAACAATAATTTTCTATGTCCTTCATCACCCCAGGCCAATAGAATCTCTGTAATACCCTCTCTCGGGTTTTCTCTGTCCCCAGATGACCTCCAAGAATGTGCCCATGGGCCAACTCCAACACCAACTTCCTGTAAGGTTTGGGCACCACCAGCTGCTCAACGGTTTCTTCTGCCCTTTTTGCCACCCGATACAGTAGGTCCTTCTCTACGCTGAAGTATGGGTAAGTGCAGGTATTATCTGGGTTCACTAACTCGCCATCTATTTCCACTACGTTTTCCCGTGCCTTTATTAGGGCGGGGTCTTTTAACTGTTCTGTGGCAAAATTTTCCCTGTGAACCTCCAGATCAGAAAACTCCACAGACGGTAGGTTTTCGTCTGAGGAGGTGGGCTCCTCTCCAGTTTCTTGAGTCTCCCCTGCCAATACTGACAAGGGAAATTCTGGAGAGTCCTCACCACTCTCAGAGGAGTTCTGGCTATCACATTCCTGGTACATAGGGGCACCAGTGGGGGGCTCAGGATCATCCCACAGTTCCCAGAACTTCGGAAAATCCCTTCCCACAATGGCGTCATGCGGTAACTGAGATACTAAGCCCACTGGATGAGAGAGGGTACCTTTGGGGGTCTCGAAACACACTGTAGTCACTGGATACTCTCGAGTGTCCCCATGCACACAAATAACAGCTACCTTGCTATTCCCAGAGACCTCTGTTTTAACTAATTCAGCCTTTATCAGGGTCACAAGGCTACCTGAATCCAGTAATACCACAACATTTCTACCATTAATACACATTTTGCATAAATGTTTCTCAGTTCCTCGAATGGCAGTGCATGCGACTGTCGCACACAGCGACTGACGTCTGCCAGTCAGAAAGTCACACTGCATGGGTTCCTCCACAACCGGGCAATTGGCTGCAATATGTCCCGCTTGCCGGCAGCGGTAGCAAACGATCCTTCTTGCGGCCTCTTGAGCCGCTGATTTCCCAGGCTGTTCTCGCCAAACTTGGGGTAGAGCTCCCACCCTCTCACTCTCTCCACCCTCACCCCTTGGAATCCTCTTATCCGCCCCTGGGGATGGTCTGGTCTTAGGGTGGAAAGTCCGAGTGTTTCTGGAAGAGGCCGTCAGGTTCTCTGTAGCCAAGTATTTCTCTACACGATCCACAAGACCACCGGCCGTCTCTGGGTCTCCATGGCTTACCCACTTTTGGATGGCAGTAGGAAGAGCTCTCAAAAACCGATCCATTACAACACGTTCCACAATCTCTGGTGCGGACAAAGTCTCTGGCTGTAGCCACTTCCTGCTCAGGTGAATGAGATCATACATTTGAGACCTGGGGGGTTTTCCAAGCTGGAAAGTCCAGTTATGCACACGCTGAGCCCGGACAGCCAGGGTGACACCCAGCCTTGCCAATATTTCAGCTTTTAGCATCACATAGTCTTTTGCTTGGTCAGGCTCTAGGTCATAGTAAGCCTTCTGCGATTCACCAGTTAACAGAGGAGCCACCAGTCCAGCCCACTGCTCCTCAGGCCACTTTTCTCTTTCAGCAGTCCTTTCAAATGTGGTCAAAAATACCTCTGGATCATCCTCTCCAGTCATTTTTGTCAATAAACGACTCACCCCAAAGGACGCGGTATTAGTGGGACGGCTTTCCTCACTGGTCTGCGGACGTTGCTGCATTACTGCTTCCATTTGTTGTAGTCTCTGCTCTTGCTTCTGTAACAGGTCTATGAAGCGGGCCTCAGATTGCTGCTGGGCTTGTTGATGAGCTTGCTGCTGGGCTGCAAGGCTCCTTTGCAAACCTGCATTTGTCTGCTGTTGATTGGCATTTGCTAGAGCCAGCTGTTTCAGTATCTCCTCCATGCTGGCTTAAAAAAAACTGCCACTGGTTCTCCACCAACTGTGAGGGGGTTAACTCGGTAGCGGGTGTGTGTGACCCCCTGGTTGGGCTCCCCACACAAAAACAGGGCCAGCAGACGGAGGTTGTGGTTTTCAAAATCAAAAGGTGCGGTTTATTTCTCTATGTACAGTGACAAAAACACAGCAAAGCCAAAAAGAAACAAACAAAATAAATCCTGGTCAGTTTGACCTCTGACTAAACATGCAGGTTTCCTAAACTAACAACTGGGATCAGCCTGGTGCTGTCCCAGTCCCTAAGTCCCTGGTTTAGTAAAAGTCCAAACAAATAGCCACACAGGCTTGGTCTCACCGCACAGGGGTTCACTCTCCCTAGACAGTCCACACAGGTCTGGTTCCAGGCATGAGCTAACATCTAATGAAGCTAGGAGTTCTTATAGAGGCCTAAATGAGCTGACAAGCTTCAGCTGGCCTTATCAACTCCCTGTCTGTACGACGCCCCACACTCTCCCTAGAGGTATGAGTCATCCATGAGCCTACTAGCATCAGCTGGGCTTATACAACTCTCCACCTTAGTTGTATAAGTCAGCATAAAGCCTGAATCTGGGAGAAATATATCTACCCCCCTGGATGCAACCAGGTGACTTTACCTTCCTGCTGTCACAACGCGTTTGCAAAAAAAAGGTGGCTGAGATGCATTTTTTAAACTGCTTTTCTCCTGCCAGGAGGAAAGCATTTGCAAAAGCCCCAGTGTGCATGAGGCCTTAGACTGCATTCACACCTGAGCGTAGCGCTTCGAGCGTTTTTTACCGACGTTTTGTCGTGCCCGTCGAAACGCTTGTTGTCGCGCTAAACGCTTGAATTGAGCGTTTCCATTACATCCTATGACTCCTAAAATGCCCGATTCGCCCAAGGATCCGGAACTTGTTTGAGCTTCAGGCTTTTTGGAGTGGAGATGTGAACCATCTCCATAGAGAATGTTTTTTTCCCCCTCTAGCGTTTTGTAGCTTCATGCTACAAAACGCTCAGGTGTGAATGCAGCCTCAAAGTGTTTGTAAAAGGCCACACTTTTCTACCTTTTTTTTAAATTTTTTTATTTTTTATGTGGAAGAAGACTGTGGGACCATTCCCAAAATGCAGTGGGCAGCCGGCTGTGAAGCCACAAGAAGCACAGCTGGCTGCCCACAGTTAAGAACCCTAAGGCTAGTGAAGAACTAGCCCTGATGAGGACAGAATCCATGGACAGGTAAGTGTCCTATTATTTAAAGTCAGCAGCTATAGACTATGTAGCTGCAGACTTTACATTTTTTGTTAGAGTGGAGAACCAATTTAAGGTAAAAAATGTCCCAGCATTTATACCCCCCCCCCCATATGCTTACTCACTCAATCCAGCACTGTGCCCAATTGTAGCAGCTCTCTCCTCTCTCTTCCTGCATTCACAGGACAGAGGCAGCAGCAAGAGTCATTGGCGGACAATGCAGCAGAATATCCAGGAATGAGCCCCAGACTAGGAAAGCATAAACTGTCTTCTTCTATAGGTGCTTCTTGACTTAAATTCAAGTTGTACTTCACCCATACTTTTTCACTTTACATGAGGTGCTGTCAGGAGCTTTACATACTTTCCACTTACCCTCCCCTCCTAAATCTGTACAGCCAGAGATATAATAGAGTACTACAGAGTATAGAGAACGTCTTACTCTCCCCCATTATTCCACAATGCACTGTTTTGTCCTGTAACATGGGAAAGGCTAATGGGGTAGTGGAAGGTAAATAAAGACCCATGCCACTAACTACTGTAAAGTGATCCAGTACGGACAAAGTAAAGATTTTTTTTAAATAGATTCTCTCCATCTAAGTTGCGCTAACTTCTTCTTTTTGTTGAGAAAATTACCAAAACATATAATTTTGCCAAAGGCACTCTACTTTGCATACTTTTGCATTGGACTGTAGTACAGAAAAGCTTGAATTTCTTGAACTTCTAGGTTTAAATGCTCAACAAAGTCATTTGACAGAAAGAGCAACATCATTTAAAGGTCACGAGAATAAGGTGAAGATTGGTAATGGAAATAATGCAGGTTTTGGCAACCCCCAGCACACATGCCCACCTGGATGCTGTTTGCGTTGGTACCCACTGCTTTTGACTGTAATTGATGGTTTTGCTAGGCTGTTCTATACAACACCTGGCTCACCCAACTCCCTGACATTACTGAAAGCCTTCTGACAGCTAAGCCTTCTGACAGCTAAACATACAGTATCTCACATTTTCGTAAATTCTTTATTGTATCTTTTCATGTGACAACACTGAAGAAATTACACTTTGCTGAGTTGAGTTGAGAGGTATCTTAATATAGCACGGTCTTACCCCAAAGGGTCCCGATGTGCATAGCAGAGTTCCTGGGAAAAGAGGACCCAGGAACCAAAAGCAGCACAGAGCAGCAGAAAGGGTGGAAGAGAGAGGCTACGCAGGAAAGGCTTGCGTGAAAAGCCAAGTCTTCAGTAACCCACAGAAGACCAGGATAGTAGGGGCCTCCTGGAGCTTGACAGGGAGGCTATTCCATAATACGGCACCCTGGTGGGAGAAGGCCCGACCACGCCGGATCTTCTTGGGCACCGAGATGTAGAGGAGATCTCTGCCGGTGGATCTGAGTGATCTGACAAGAGCTTGTTTATGAAAACGAGAGCAGAGATAGCTTGGGGCCAGGCCTCTCATAATCCTAAACATAATACATCCTGCCTTTAAATAAGGTGCGATAGTGTACCGGCAGCCAGTGCAAGGCACAGAGGACAGGGGTGATATGATCCCTCAACGGGACATCCATGAGTAACCTTGCCGCAGCATTTTGAATAAGTTGAAGCTTCTGCACTAACATCTTTGGCAATCCCAGATAAAGAGCGTTGCAGTAGTCTAGGCAGCTACCTATCGTGGCACAGATGACAGTTTTTCTGTCCGAGATATCCAGATATTTAAACAGCCCCCTCAGGAGTTTTAGCTGCCAGTGATATTCACTGACAACCTTTTTTAACCGAGGAGCCAGGGTTAAACCTGAATCTAGGACGAATCCCAGATCATGGACCTGGGGGGCCACCTCCGGAGCAGGACCAAATGAGGGAGGCCAAGGTGGGATATCTGGGGGAGTGGCCAGATCGCTGAAGATGATCACCTCAGTTTTTCCCCCAATAAGTTTCAGGAAGTTGGCAGACATCCATGTGTTGATGGCCTCCAAACAGCTGGCAAGAGTGGCATCAGCCGTCTGGTTCCTAGGAATCTTCAGGTAGACCTGGGTGTCGTCCACATAAACATGGTACTGGATGGCGTGGGACTTTAGCAGGTCGGCAAGGGGCCTCATATAGATATTAAACAGGGATGACAAGGCAGAGCCCTGTGGTACTCCACAGTCCAGGGCGGTGTACTTAGAGTAAAAGGGGCCAGTCTTGACTCCCTGAACTCTACCCTCTTAAAAAGAGGCCACCCATGCCAAAGTTGACCCGCTCATACCCAAAACAGATCTCATCCGCTCCAGTAAGATACCATGATTTATGGTATCTCATATAAATGTGTTTTTATTGATCTTTTCCCACATTACATTACATACATAACAATACAAAAATATTTAGAAACATATACACATAACACACATATATGGTCTCAATGAATACCCCTACATTAAAATGGACTAAAAGCATTAATAATAATTTTATACTGGGAGATCTGCTTATCCTGAAGGAGATATATCCAACTACAATCAGGTCCATAAATATTGGGACATCGACAAAATTCTAATCTGTTTGGCTCTATACACCACCACAATGGATGAAATGAAACGAACAAGATGTGCTTTAACTGCAGACTTTCAGCTGTAATTTGAGGGTATTTACATCCAAATCAGGTGAACGATGTAAGAATTACAACAGTTTGTATATGTGCCTCCCAATTTTTAAGGGACCAAAAGTATTGGGACAGGTTAACAATCATAAAACAAACTTTCACTTTTTAAAACTTGGTTGCAAATCCTTTGCAGTCAATTACAGCCTGAAGTCTGGAACGCATAGACATCACCAGATGCTGGGTTTCATCCCTGGTGATGCTCTGCCAGCCCTCTACTGCAACTGTCTTCAGTTTCTGCATGTTCTTGGGGCATTTTCCCTTCAGTTTTGTCTTCAGCAAGTGACATGCATGCTCAATCGGATTCAGGTCAGGTGATTGACTTGGCCATTGCATAAAATTCCACTTCTTTCCCTTAAACTCTTTGGTTGCTTTCACAGTATGCTTCGGGTCATTGTCCATCTGCACTGTGAAGCGCCGTCCAATGAGTTCTGAAGCATTTGGCTGAATATGAGCAGATAATATTGCCCGAAACACTTCAGAATTTATCCTGCTGCTTTTGTCAGCAGTCACATCAATAAATACAAGAGAACCAGTTCCATTGGCAGCCACACATGCCCACGCCATGACACTACCACCACCATGCTGCACTGATGAGGTGGTATGCTTTGGATCATGAGCAGTTGCTTTCCTTCTCCATACTCTTCTCTTCCTATCACTCTGGTACAAGTTGATCTTGGTCTCATTTGTCCATAGGATGTTGTTCCAGACCTGTGAAGGCTTTTTTAGATGTTGTTTGGCAAACTCTAATCTGGCCTTTCTGTTTTTGAGGCTCACCAATGGTTTACATCTTGTGGTGAACCCTCTGTATTCACTCTGGTGAAGTCTTCTCTTGATTGTTGACTTTGACACACTTACACCTACCTCCTGGAGAGTGTTCTTGATCTGGCCAACTGTTGTGAAGGGTGTTTTCTTCACCAGGGAAATAATTCTTTGGTCATCCACCACAGTTGTTTTCCGTGGTCTTCCGGGTCTTTTGGTGTTGCTGAGCTCACTGGTGCGTTCTTTCTTTTTAAGGATGTTCCAAACCGTTTATTTGGCCACACCTAATGTTTTTGCTATCTCTCTGATGGGTTTGTTTTGTTTTTTCAGCCTAATGATGGCTTGCTTCACTGATTGTGACAGCTCTTTGGGTCTCGTATTGAGAGTTGATAGCAACAGATTCCAAATGCAAATAGCACACTTGAAATGAACTCCTGGACCTTTTATCTGCTCCTTGTAAATGGGATAATGATCAAATAACACACACCTGGCCACGGAACAGCTGGGCAGCCAATTGTCCCATTACTTTTGGTCCCTTTAAAAAAGTGGGAGGCACATATACAGACTGTTGTAATTCCTACACCGTTCACCTGATTTGTATGTAAATACCATCAAATTAAAGCTGAAAGTCTGCAGTTAAAGCACATATTGTTCGTTTCATTTCAAATCCATTGTGGTGGTGTATAGAGCCAGAAAGATAATTGTGTCGATGTTCCAATATTTATGGACCTGACTGTATATGGCCTTCATATTCTAAATCCACTAGTTAGATGGGTCAACGCAAATAAGGAAGAGGGGGAGAGAGATAGAGAAGAGACGGGTCGAACAAAAGAAAAACCGAGAAGGGAGAGAGAAGAGGGAGAGAAGCCAGACAGATCAGATAAGAGAAAAAAAAGAGGGATGGAAAAAGAAGAGTGATTTCTAGTGAAAGTGGTTTTATATATAAAAAAAAAACAATCTAGTGATAACTAATATGTGTAATATTTTAAGGGGGTACTCACCCCAGGCCTACTAATGTATATTAGCAAAGAAAAAAAAAGAGGGGGAGGGAAAAGAGAAAGTGAAGGATTCCTAGTGAAAGTGGATTAAAAAAAACAACTAAGTCAAGTGAGAAATAATATGTGTAATGTATAATAATTTAAAGGGGCACCCACCCCAAGCCGGTGAAAGGGCTACTCCTTCCCACCCAGATCCCCAATCCCCTCCATAAAAACCTGATTCCCTAAACTCTCTCCATCCTCTCCAAATTTTATCATACCTTGACCGACACTCGTTATGGATTGACAGCAGCTCCTCCATCAATCCAATTCTGTCTATCTCTCTTAACCATTCTCCCATTGATGGAGCTTTTTTTTCCTTTCCAATTCTTCGGTATTAATGCTTTAGCTCCATTCAATAGGTATTGCACCAGAGTCATTCTATATTTTTTTTCTTCGTCATCCCCGTATTATGAAACGGGCAGTGCCAGGGATCTTGTTTCACCTCAAATCCACTAATCTTCTTTATCATACTTAATATCTCTCTCCAGTATACCTGTATCAGGGGGCAGTGCCACCATATATGGGCATGTGTTCCCTCCATCCCACACTCTCTCCAACATAAGGGTGACGTCTCCTTGTTTATTCTATGGAGTTTCATTGGGACGTAGTACCATTTAGTTAGGAGCTTATAGTTCATTTATTTTACCTTTGCATCTATTGATGTAGAATGGACATGGTCTAATACCTGTCCCTTCTTTCCCTCTGGTATAGTTTGGTTTAATTCTAATTCACAACTTTCTAGTATTTTTAATGTCTCAAGTCCCCTTGTAGGTGTCAATACCCTGTATATATTTGCTATCCCCTGTCTTCCTATTCCTTCCCTCTCTAAGTTTTTTTTTTTTTTTCCCAGGGGTTCAACTCACTCATAGCTCGCAGGGGTCATGATTTATGGTATCAAACGCGGCTGACAGATCCAAGAGAACCAGAGCTACTGAGTCACCCCTGTCCAAGCTGGGAAGGACATGATCATAAACACAGATGAGGCTCGTCTCTGTTCCATGTCCAGGTCGAAATCCGGACTGGAATTCGTCCAAAAGATGGAAAGACTCAAGGTAAGCCTGTAGCTGGATAACCGCCAGGCGCTCCATCACCTTTGCCACAAAAGGCAAGATGGAAATTGGCCTGTAGTTGCCCAATATGTCCAGGTCCATGGTCGCTTTCTTCAGCTGAGCCAAGACCACGACCTGCTTCAGAGCGAACGGGACAATAACTGTCCTTAAGCAGCAGTTGATTATCTCCCCAAAAAAGGGCGCCAAAAGAGCAGTAGATTTTTTTTTTTTTTTTTAACCAGCCTGGAAGGACATACATCTAATGGAGAGGGAGATGGTTTCAAAGAGGCAATCGCCTCAACCACCTGTATAAACGTAAACGGTTGGAAACTGGGCAATCCAGGGGCCATCACTGTGTGGCCAATGACCTCTTGCACAGTCTCTGGCCTGGGAATGTTGTCTCTAATGGTCTTAACCTTCGAGACAAAGAAGTCAGCAAGCTCCTGGCACCAGTCATGTGACTCCTTGGGAGCAGAGCTGGTAGCTTCGGGATGAGTTAACTCCGAAGAGATCTTGAAAAGTTTGGCCGTGCTATTGGCTGCCTTCCTGATTCACTCCCGGAAGTAGGTATTTTTAGCCTCTCTAACAGCCCTCTTATAAAGATAGAGGGCCACCAGATGCAGCTCTTTGTCAGCTTCCAGAGGGAACTTACGCCAACGTCTCTCCCTGGACCGAACCCGCTTTTTGAGGAGCCTAAGCTCCTCGGTAAACCATTGTGGGCTCTTGCCCAGGGGACAGGGATTAGATCGCATCCTACGGGGTGCTACCACATCAAGGGCCACTTCAACCGACTCCTGAAAAATACTCGGCTTCTCTACCGGGTCGCCCAGCTCGAAAAAGATTGGTTCGTTAATACCCTTAGCCACAAGGTTTTCAAATCTGTCTGGGCAGACTTTTGATAGATTTCTTGAGACAACCTTGGGGCCAGAGTGATCTGGGATATGTGGAGGTTACCCTTCCGGTAGGGCCAGGCTAAAGGAAATAACCTGTGATCTGACCAGGTCAACTGGAAGGGTGCAACAAGTTAAAAGAAATTCCAAGTGTCAAAAAATATATATAATCAAAAGTCCATAATGGTGGCAGATAAATAAACAGTCCGTATTAATAATATAGAGAAAAACAGTGCTTGATTCGGGTCTTCTAACATCCAACACCGTGCTTCCTACAAAGTGCAGCGTGTATATTCAAAAGTGCGAGTGATACAAGGCTAACGGCATGCCGTTCACTGATGACGTGCGCACGAGCGTGAAATGCATAGAGAGACTGGTGCGCAGCACGCTTGATACAGGAGATTTCTGTCCCAGTGAACCAGCCGAGATGCATGCTGTTAGCCTTGTATCACTTGCTAGTGACAGGAGCGGCCCCTGCCTTCCCTCAAGCTGCATCTTCACCCTGCTGTACCTGGCACATGATTTACTCTTTCGTCCATGGACCGACACAGCTTCTCTATTGACAAAGTGGGTATTATCCGTTAATTAGGAGTGACTAGGCAGAAAAACTTGTAAAAAGTGTTGCATCACACCTTCGAAAGTACCGCCCAGGGGGCGGACCCTCCGGGTATAACCTCTCAGTCTGTATCTTCGCAGATCAGTTTTTTTCTGTCTAGCAAGGAGTAGGACATGGCTCCCTTCGGGCCCATTGGTCCAGGGGAAAAAGATATATATTTTTTTGCTACATTTTTGTTTCCTGCGATCTTCGATCAACTGCCGACTGGGTGACAGGCTGGATCCTCGATCCTTGTAGTCTCCCCAGTTTCGGCCATCGAGCGTGTGCCAACCCTAGCTACGCGCTGGGTTTTCCATGACATGCCCGTCGCTCCACGGGTGGCCGGTGAGCCTACGCTCCAGGGCCTGCATCGGACCGCTCGGCTTCGGCTGACCTTACGGCCGAGTCGCAGCAGCCTGGCCGGTGAGCTTACGCTCCAAGGCTTGCATCGGACCGCTCAGCTTCGGCTGACCTTACGGCCGAGTCGCAGCAGCCTGTCCGGTGAGCGTCACGCTCCAGGGCATACATATGATCGTCCCTTTTTGGGTCCAATCACAGCATGCCTGGCCAACAGTCACCTTCCGTGCGCGGACGATGACCTGTTTGGAATGTCTTCCAGCATAATACATGCAGGATAGGTAAGTAAAACTCCCCTGCCTCGGCTGGGTGATTTAGCTGGACATTCCTGGAGAGATCAAGTAAGTGGTTGTGGCCCCTTTCTTCCCTCTCTCCCTGCCTTTCCCTCCTCCCTGGGCTTCTAGCTAAAGGTTGCTGGGTGCTGGGGGTCACCTAGGGGGTTCCACTGGAGCGGGGCTGGCTGTAACTAACATTTAAAAGAAATGTCATTTCTGCTTACCTGTGTTTGTGTGCTTCCTCCTCCATGCTGTCGGCGGCCATTTTGAGGTGGTCCATGCCGAGTTCGGCCTCTTGTGACTGCCCGGCAGCCATCTTCCTGTGGTTCGGCCACACCCACTGGCCCCTATCAGCTGATCGGCGGCCATGTTTGTCCACCCTGTATGCATATATTGCCGTTCGGCGGCCATCTTTTTGTGGGCTATGGCTGCTTGACCGCTATCTTCGGTCGGCGGCCATTTTCTTAGAGCTCACATTATCTTCCATACAGACGTTTTTGGCAACCATTTTGCGAGAGCCTCCGGCCTCTAGGGTGCATTTCACTGGTGCGAAAATTCACACAGGAAATGCTGATAAAAGAAGCAGACTGACACAGCAGCAGGGGGACAGCATCACAGGCGCAGCACACGGCAGCATAGCAGTACCTATCCAGGGTGGTGAGTCCTCTGGGTGACCCAGCCTCTCTGCAGCACAGGAGGGTGGCCTATTGATATCTTGCCTGGAGCCCTGTGAGTGTCAGCGTGTGGTCAGCATGGCATCTGAGCCAGATGTCTTCTCCCCTGAAACACCAGATTTAGCAGCTGGTGCCCCTGAGGTGTCTATGAACGCTATGACGGCAATCCTAGAGGCGTTTGCTGCCAGGGTGGAAGCAGCACAGGAAAATACAGGGGGTAGTAAACGCCCCGTCCCCTGCAAGCTTCTGGGGATAATTCTGATGCAGAACCAGGTCCAGCTACGGCTCGGGGCCCAGATTCTGACGCATCAAAGACTGCAGACCGTGACCGGACAGTGAGGATGACTCCAAGTCCAGGTCAGTACGCAAGACGGCTTTGGTATCTGACCTTATTACTGCAGTGCGGGATATGCTAAAGTTGGAAAATACTGCAGAAGCAGCAGAGACTCCGGTCCACTTGGGTTTCATAGACCTGCCCGCACTGCTAAGGTGTTCCCTTGTGTGTCTTTTGATAAACTCTTATACAAGGAATGGGAGAACCCAGTGAGCGTCTTTACAGCCCCAAAGAGGTTTGCGGTACGGTACCCCTTTGAGGAGAGTTTTCTGAAGAAATGGACCTCTCCCCCTATAGTGGACCCTCCGGTATCCAGACTTAATAGAGCCACCACAATTCCTGTAGAAGGGGCTCCTGTTTTCAAGGACCCTGTGGATAAGAAGGCTGAAGCACTCGCTTGCTACCTATACTCAGTGGTAGGCTCGGCAGTACGCCCGGCATTGGCGGGGGCCCTAGTGTCTCACACACTTACTGAATGGGCAAGATTGCTACTCCAGGGGTTAAGGAGCGAGATGCTCCTCCTGATGAGATAACATTGGCCGACCAGTTGGTCCAGGGCCTTAGGTTTGTCTGCGAGTCAGACATGAATACTATTCCCCTGCTGTCTAAAACTTCTGTTTATGCAGTAGCAATACGCCGCCTGATCTGGCTAAAAGGCTGGTCTGTTGACCAGACTTCCAAGAAAGCCCTGTTGGATCTGCCTTTTAAGGGCGACAGACTTTTTGGGGCTTCTCTGGATGACATCATCAAGGATGCCACAGGAAGTAAAAGCACTTTGCTTCCCCAAATTAGCAAGGGTAAGGGGCCACGCCAAGGGGCAAGGGCCCTCCTTTACTGCACGCAAGCGGTTTTTTTCGTCCCCCTCGGGTGACAGGGAAAAGACCCCAGACCGATAAAGCGCCTGCCCAAGGACAAAAGCGTCCTTGGTCCCGCATACCCAAGAAGCCTGCGGACAAATTTGCGTCCGCATGAAGGTCCACCCCCACCCAGCTCTCGGGTGGGGGGACGTCTTCACAAATTCGCGACTCAGTGGACAGCTCTAATCTCCGACAGGTGGGTTTGCGAAGTAATCTCAGGCTACAAGATAGAGTTTCTCTCTTGTCCACCGGACAGATTCAACACCTCCAATCTCCAGCTACTACCGACCCGTCGGGAGGCCCTGTATAGGGCGGTCCAGGGTCTACTGGAACGCGGGGTAGTTATTCCAGTTCCAGAACTGGAACAGGGTTTTTACTAAAATCTGTTCTTTGTGCCGAAGAAGGAGGGGGTTCGTCCAAGCTTGGATCTCGGAGCCCTCAATTGCTTTGTGAAGGTACAAAGATTTTGGATGGAGTCGGTTCGATCTGTAGTCACGGCTCTCCATCCGGGGGACTTTCTGGCCTCCTTGGACATCAAGGACGCATACCTGCATGTCCCCATATACTCCAGACACCAGAGGTTTCTGCGATTTGCTATCCGGAAGGACCACTACCAGTTTTTGGCCCTCCCGTTTGGCCTTGCCTCAGCACCCAGGACGTTCACCAAGGTGCTCGCTCCGATTCTGGCCCTTCTAAGACAGCGGGGTATCGCTATCACAGGCTACTTGGACGACCTTCTGCTGAAGGCCCCTTCAAGCTCAGAATTAGAGGTAAGCGTGTCCATTACCTGTCAGACTCTTCGAGACTGTGGTTGGATACTAAACACGCAAAAGTCAGTATTGGTGCCCACTCAACGCCTAGTGTACCTGGGGTTGATTCTGGATTCCTCCGAGGCAAAGGTATTCCTCCTTGTGGAGAAGTTGCAGACCCTCCGGGCTGCAGTACGGCAGCTGACTTCCAGGAATTGGTCGTCACTCCGTTTTTGCATGCGAGTGTTGGGCCTCATGGTAGCCTCCTTCGAGGCGGTCCCATATGTTCAATACCACACTCGAGTGTTACAGAAGGAAGTTCTGTCCAGATGGAACAGATGCCCTTCATCTCTGGATTATCAAATCCGAGTGAGCCACCTAGTCAGGAGATCCCTGGTATGGTGGCTGACAGCACCGGCTCTAATGGCCGGGAAGTCATTTCTTCCTGTTTACTGGATAGTGATCACGACGGACGCCAGCCTTACAGGTTGGGGGGGAGTCTGGGGTGTCCAGTCGGCGCAAGGTCGCTGGACCCCAGAGTAAGCCCTCCTGCCGATCAATGTCCTGGAGATCCGGGCGATCAAGCTGTGCCTCTTCAAATGGTCTCAGAGGCTGCAAGGGCGTCCAGTCAGGATCCAGTCAGACAACGCCACAGCGCTGGACTGAGCCGCCAGATGCTGGACCAGGGAGAATGGTCCTTACACCCGGAGGTGTTCCAACTTCTCTGCCAAAGATGGGGCACACCAGACGTAGATCTTCTGGCTTCCCGACTCAATTGGAAGGTATTGAGATTTGTGGTCCGGTCAAGAGACCCATGGGCAGACGCAACAGACGCGTTGGTAGCATCGTGGGGTCAGTATCGGCTAATCTATGCCTTTCCTCCCTTAAGGCTTCTTCCTCTTCTGCTCCGCAGAGTGGAGGCAGAGGGAATTCCAATGATCCTAATCGCTCCAGATTGGTCTCAGCGTCCTTGGTACGCCGATCTAGTACGTCTGGTAGCAGACGTCCCCTGGCGCCTACCACTACGGAAGGACCTGCTATCGCAAGGTCCCATACTCCATCCTGCTTTACGGTCACTGGCTTTAACGGCATGGCTATTGAGAACCAGGTACTGAGAGACCGGGGCCTGTCAGATTCAGTAATCTCTACTAGAAGTGTTCGGAAACCGTCCTCTAGGAAGGTTTATCACCGCACTTGGAAGGCCCACATCTCCATGTGTGAGGAAATGAAATGGCATCCGCGTACTTATTTGGTTTCCAGAATCCTGCTGGTTTTACAGCATGGGGTGGATCAAAGGCTTGCCCTAAGTACGATTTAAGGGACAGATATCTGCCCTGGCTGTCTTTTTTCAGCGACCCCTGGCGGCTCACTCTCTCGTGAGTACATTTGTGCAGGGGGTTCGACATGTGGCCCCTCCGGTCCGTCCCCCGTTACTTCCGTGGGACTTGAAGCTGGTCCTCTCGGTGCTTCAGAAGGCACCGTTTGAGAATATTAGATATTCCCCTGTTGACACTTTCTCAGAAAGTGGTCTTTTTGGTGGCTGTTACGTCAGTTAGACGAGTCTCTGAGCTGGCAGCCTTGTCCTGCAAGGCTCCCTATTTGATTTTCCACAAGGATAAGGTGGTGCTGCGGCCGCAGCCTTCCTTTCAAAAGTCGTTTTTGGCTTTTTATCTCAATGAAGACATTGTACTTCCATCCTTGTGTCCTCAGCCGTCGAATCCTAAGGAGTCGGTGTTGCATTCCTTGGACGTTGTCCAAGCTTTGAGAGTATACCTATCTGCTACTTCCCGGTTCCAGAAGTCAGACTCACTGTTTGTTTCGGTGGCTGGTCCCAAGAAGGGCCAAGCAGTCTCATTGGCCACCATCTCTAGGTGGATCCGACAGATAGTAATCCAGGCTTACGCCTTAAAGGGTCAGGCGCCCCCCTTTCCTGTCACGGCGCATTCGACCAGGGCAATAGGTGCCTCTTGGGCTTTCCGACATCAAGCGTCTGTTTCCCGATTATGTTAAGTGGCGACTTGGTCGTCCACTCACACTTTCACAAAATTGATGTAGGTGCATCTTCGGATGCCTCTTTCGGCCGCAAGGTTTTACAAGCGTCTGTTTAGAGTTGCAGCTCCTGCGTTGGAGTGCTGTTTTGTGTTTGGGGTGAAGTTTATTTTTATGCTGTTACCACCCCTCGTTTTTTCTCTGACACTGCTTCGGGACGTCCCACTTTGTCAATAGAGAAGCTGTGTCGGTCCATGGACGAAAGAGTAAATAGGATTTTTTACTCACCGTAAAATCCTTTTCTCTGAGTCCATGGACCGACACAGCACCCACCCCTCCTTCTAAGTTTGTACTGCTTTTTGACGAACTGTTCTGCGAAGATGCAGACTGAGAGGTTATACCCGAAGGGTCCGCCCCCTGGGCGGTACTGTAGAAGGTGTGATGCAACACTTTTTACAAGTTTTTCTGCCTAGTCACTCCTAATTAACGGATAATACCCACTTTGTCAATAAAGAAGCTGTGTCGGTCCATGGACTCAGAGAAAAGGATTTTACGGTGAGTAAGAAATCCTATTTTAACCCTGTAAGTGATTTTACAACAAATAAGATGTTATTACACTATCTCTGCTTCCTTGTGGCTCAATATGCTGGAGCCTTAAACTTCGCAGATTGCAGCAACACTAAAGGGGCTTTAGACGGTTTGCATTCATGCTTGTGAAGAGCAGTATTTCTGATTTTTGTATTGATGTGGTGTTCGGTCAAGGATTGATCATAGCCTGTGAAAGGCTTGCGAGAGGAAAAGATCCGGAGCTAAGTTTCTCCTACATGGATGGTGGTCATTTATGGCCTTGGAAATCTGGTGAGCACATTTATTTGGCACTTTGGGTGAAGCACTTTTGAATATGCACCCGTGTTTATTTATTTGCCACCATTATGGACTTTTGATATTATATATATATATATATATATATATATATATATATATATATATATATATATATATTTTTTTTTTTTTTTGACACTTCTGGAATTTCTTTTAACTTGTTGCGCCCTTCCACTTCTATCCAAACCCGTAAGTGAGCTTGCTAGCTACTTGAAAAGAAAAGACAAAATTTTCAAACGATTTGTAAATAGTGTTAAAATTCTCTGCAACTGATACTAAAAAATGTTTTTTAAAAATCACGGCTGCCAGTCGGGCAGTTACATTGAAATATTTTATCTTGGGGAGGGACCAACTCGTCCAAGATAGGGACTTTAAAATCTTGAAGCCAAGTCTAGTGATGAGCCGAACACCCCCGCGTTCGGTTCGCACCAGAACCCGCGAACGGACCGAAAGTTCGAACGAACATTAGAACCCTATTAAATACAATGGATGCGAACGTTCGAATTCTAAAGTGCTAATTATAACAACTATTATGCATGTTATTGTCCTAAGAAGGGTTTGGGAACCCGGGTTCTGCACCAGGGGACATGTATCAATGCAAAAAGAAGTTTTAAAAACGGTCGTTTTTCGGGAGCAGTCATTTTAATGATGCATAAAGTGAAAAAAAAAAAGTCAAATATTCCTTTAAATATCGTACCTGGGGGGTGTCTAAAGTATGCCTGTGAAGTGCCACGTGTTTCCCGTGTTTAGAACTGTCCCTGCACAAAATGACACTTCTAAAGGAAAAAAAAGCCATTTAAAACTGCTTGCGGCTTTAATGTAATGTCTGGTCCCGGTAATATGGATGAAATTCTTTAAGAAAAATGGCATAGCTACCCCATGACCCCCCCCCCTACCCCAGCCCATTACCAGCCCCTTTGGGTCTTGTATGGATATTAAGGGGAACCCCGCACATAAAATAAAAAAGGCCCTATATACTCTGAACAGCCCTATACAGGCGGTGCATACAAGACAGGGACTGTAGGTTTGTTCTTATGTAGAGTCTGTTTGTAATTTTGAACAGGTACATTGTTGAAGTGTAGCTCCAGACCAAAAATCTATTTTTAAACTTTTTGGAAAACATAGGTAAGGGTTATCACCCCTG
The DNA here is from genome assembly GCA_029206835.1 of Rana muscosa. Taxonomy (NCBI): domain Eukaryota; kingdom Metazoa; phylum Chordata; class Amphibia; order Anura; family Ranidae; genus Rana; species Rana muscosa. The sequence goes on from CM055121.1 coordinate 576,542,968, forward strand.
TAACATTTGTTTTGCTGTCTGTGCCCCTGTTCAGAACATTTCACCTCACTTTCCGTCCCAATGACAACTGTTTTTGAAATGTGGTGTTTTTCTTGAAACAAGGATTGCTGATAAAGCATCAGTACAGAGGAGACACCTTTCTCCCATATTTATTCTTACAGGAGAGAATTTTCCTTCCTAGTGGTAGATTTCCTCTCACTTCCTGTTGTCTTCTTGCGTTTGCAAGTAGGAGTCGTTTGTAAGTTGGATGTTTGAAAGTAGGGACCTGCCGTATATACTCTGCAGAAATAGGCCCCTTAGTTGTTGGTGTTGGCACAACACTGTAAGCACTCACAGTTACTCTTGGTTGGTGCTGGAACGCCCTGCTGTCAACTATTATATCAGGAATTTTAATTACATATAATTGTTGAACAGTGGTAGTAAAAATTGGGCCTTTGATGGTGGTGCTGGTGCCACAACACTGTAAGCCCTGACAGTTACTCTTGGTGGGTGCAGCAATGGGCCCTGCTGTGAATTATTAGATCAAGAATTGTAATTACATGCCCCTGTTGAACAGGGGCTGAAAAATTGGGCCTTAGGCACTGGTGGCACAACACTGCAACCCCTCACAGCAACTGTACTTGGAGCACAGCAATGAGCCCTGTTGCAAAGTATTGCTTCAAAAATTGTAATGACACGCCCCTGTTAAACAGGGGCTGAAAAATTGGGCCTTAGGCACTGGTGGCACAACACTGCAACTCCTCACAGATACTGTACTTGGAGCACACCAATGAGCCCTGTTGCAAAGTATTGCTTCAAAAATTGTAATGACACGCCCCTGTTAAACAGGGGCTGAAAAATTGGGCCTTAGGCACTGGTGGCACAACACTGCAACTCCTCACAGATACTGTACTTGGAGCACAGCAATGAGCCCTGTTGCAAAGTATTGCTTCAAAAATTGTAATTACACGCCCCTGTTAAACAGGGGCTGAAAAATTGGGCGTTAGGCACTGGTGGCACAACACTGCAACTCCTCACAGATACTGTACTTGGAGCACAGCAATGAGCCCTGTTGCAAAGTATTGCTTCAAAAATTGTAATTACACGCCCCTGTTAAACAGGGGCTGAAAAATTGGGCGTTAGGCACTGGTGGCGGCACCCATAAACAAAAATGATCTTACAAGCTATCATCATCAATCGTATCATTGAGGACTCGGAGGAGGAGGATAGCCAGTCAACATAACAGCACAGGCACTCAGCATCAGCATCAGTCTTGAAGGGATGTGACATGTTAAAATCAATTAGTCTGTTATATCAGCATCAGGTGTGTGGTAGCTGGTGGTGATCCAAGACTGGTTCATCTTGATGAAAGTCAGTCGATCAACCGAGTCGGTGGACAGGCGCACCCTGTGATCCGTGACAAATCCTCCAGCAGCACTGAATGTGCGTTCCGAAAGAACGCTGGATGCAGGACAGGCCAGTAGCTCAATTGCATACTGTGCAAGCTCTGGCCAGTGATCCATCCTCAAGACCCAGTAAGCCAGAGGATTTTCGGTGGGGAAGGTGTCCAAGTCTGACCTTGCCCCTAGATATTCCTGCACCATGTTTATCAGACGCTGGCGATGGTTGCTGGAACCGATCATACTTTGGGGCTGCGGACTAAAGAATTGTCTGAACGCATCGGTCAGACGGCCACCTTCCCCACCGCTCCTTCTTTGACTGGCCGAAGCCTCAGCAACTCGTTGTCCAGGACCAGGAGTTTGCAACCTCCCAGTCTCTGGGAACGCGTTGCACAGACCTTTCTGCAAGGCCTCCCGGAGTTGTCTCATCCTCTGCTCCCTCTGCGACGGTAACATAAGGTCCGCAACCTTACCCTTGTACCGTGGATCAAGGAGAGTGGCCAGCCAGTAATGGTCCCTCTCCTTGATCCGAAGAATACGAGGATCCTTCCGCAGACTTTGCAGGATCAGGGAGGCCATGCAGCGTAGGTTTGCTGAGGCATTCGCTCCGGAGTCCTCTGGGTCACTAAGGACGACATGATCCGCAGCCACCTCCTCCCAGCCACGTACAAGTCCACTGGTTTCTTGGGACTGTAAATCATCCCTAAAAGACTGCTGCTGATGATGCTGAGTGCCAGCCTCCACCTCCATGCTGACACAATCCTCCTCCTCCTCCTCCTCCTCTTCCTGTGCGATGGGTGGGACAGAAGGAACACTGTCTGGGTAAAGGGGGCCTTGAGAGGCAAGGAAGTCCTCCTCTTCCTGCCTCTGTTCTGCCTCAAGTGCCCTGTCCATTATTCCACGCAGCGTGTGCTCCAACAGGTGGACAAGAGGTACAGTGTCACTGATGCATGCACTGTCACTGCTCACCATCCTCGTGGCCTCCTCAAATGGTGCCAGGACAGTGCATGCATCCCTGATCATGCCCCACTGGCGTGGAGAAAAAAAACCAAGCTCCCCTGACCCTGTCCTGGTGCCGTAGTCGCACAGGTACTCATTGATGGCCCTCTGCTGCGTGTGCAGCCGCTGCAGCATGGCCAACGTTGAGTTCCACCTGGTGGGCATGTCACATATAAGGCGGTTCTTGGGCAGGTTCAACTCCTTTTGCAGCTCAGCCAGGCGAGCACTGGCATTATAAGATCTGCGGAAATGCACACAGACTTTCCTGGCCTGCCTCAGGACATCCTGTAAGCCCGGGTACCTGCCCAAGAAGCGCTGCACCACCAGGTTAAGGACGTGAGCCACACAGGGCACATGGGTCAGTTGTCCCTGTCGGAGGGCGGAGAGGAGGTTGGTGCCATTGTCGCAAACCACCATTCCTGGCTTAAGCTGGCGTGGCGTCAACCACCTCTCGGCCTGGCCCTGCAGAGCAGACAGGACCTCTGCCCCAGTGTGGCTTCTGTCCCCCAAACACACCAGCGCAAGCACGGCATGGCATCTTTTTGCCTGCGTACTTGCGTAGCCCCGTGAACGGCTACGGAGCACCGCTGGTTCATAGGACAAACCACAGGAAGAGGCCATGGAGGAAGAAGAAGAGGAGGGGGTGGAGGAGAGAGGTGTGTCACAACCAGTAGTAGCATTTTGGAGGCGTGGCGGTGGGACAACCTCCAACACTACTGCACCTTGTCCTGAATCCTTCCCAGCTGCCAAAAGAGTGACCCAATGGGCCGTGAAAGAAAGGTAACGTCCCTGTCCATGCCTGCTGGACCATGAGTCAGCGGTAATATGCACCTTACCGCTGACCGCCCTGTCCAGCGAGGCCAAGACATTGCCTTCCACATGCCGGTAGAGAGCCGGAATAGCCTTCCGTGAGAAAAAGTGGCGTTTGGGAACCTGCCACTGAGGAACTGCACATTGCACAAACTCACGGAAGGGGGCCGAGTCTACCAACTGAAAAGGCAGCAGTTGAAGCGCTAGCAATTTAGCCAAGCTAGCATTCAACCGCTGGGCATGTGGATGGCTGGGAGTGAACTTCTTTCGACGGTCCAGCAGCTGGGGCAGGGAAATTTGCCTGCTAGAATCGGACGTCGGTGTACTGCTAGCAGAGTGGGCGCAAGTACTTGGCTGTGACACACCTAATTCTACACCTTCATTCCTCTCAGTGCATGTTTCAGAGAGGACTGAAGTTATAGTGGGGTTGGAGATCCCAGCTGATGCGGTGCAAGGAGAGGTCCGCTTTGTTCTTTGGTGTGGGTCTTTGAGGTAGGCTTGCCAACGAGCTGCATGGCAGGTCAACATATGTCTGGTCAGGCATGTGGTACCCAAGCGGCTGATGTTTTGGCCACGCGATATACGCTTGAGACATATGTTGCAAACAGCAGCTGTGCGATCTGATGCACTAGCCTCAAAAAAGGCCCACACCAAAGAACTTTTTGAATGACGGGCAGAGGCAGCGCCCTGCACAGGCGGAGCTCTGCGGTGTGATTCCGTCGGTGTACTGCCCTTACGCTGGCCACCAAAGGGCATCCTGCCTCGTTGGAGATGTGCCTCCTCCTCATCCTCCTCCTCCTCCTCTCTCCTATTAGGCACCCACGTGGAGTCAGTGACCTCATCATCCCCTCCCTCCTCATCACTGGAGCCAATCTGGCAGTATGCTGCAGCTGCTGGAACATGACTGCCAGATTGGTGTCCTTCTTGAGCATCCCCTCTGTCTGCTCTCACGCTACTGCCTTCCTCTAGCTGGGTTTCATCATCAGACCCTTCGAAACGCTGGGCATCCTCCTGGAGCATGTACCCAACACTGTGCTGAAACAGTTCGGGGGACTCCTCAGGAGGAGGACATGGTGGGTCTAGGGAAGGAGTGACTGATGATTTGTCTGACATTGATACCAGGGAAGACGACGCTTTGGCAGCTGCTTTTCCAGTACCCTGAGCCTGGGTGAGAGAGGATGAGGAGGAGGAGGAGGGCTTGGTCATCCACTCTACCAAGTCTTCGGCATGATGTGGCTCAACATGTCCAGCTGCCGAAAAGAAGGACAAGCGTGTCCCATGGCCATGTGCTGATGACAATGCACCGCGTCCACGACCAGCACTGTTGCCCCCAGACACAGAGCCTGCTTGCCCTCTTTTATTGCCTCCTGACTGTCTGCCTCTCCTTGTTTGCCTTCCAGACATTCTAATAGATGGCCTGCAGGGAGATGGGAAAAAAGCAATAAGGGCTACCTTCAGGTGTCCTTCTCTGTCCCTTGAAACAAGGACTTGCAGAGTGAAATAAACTGACACTCTCCCTACCTACAGTTTTCTGTCCCTAGAATAAATGTTTTTTTTAATCACAATATAGCACAAGGACAATTCAGTCACTGTCCTTCCAGGTCCCTGGAAACAAGGACTTGCAGAGTGAAATAAACTGACACTCTCCCTACCTACAGTTTTCTGTCCCTAGAATAAATGTTTTTTTTAAGCACAATATAGCACAAGGAGAATTCACTCACTGTCCTTCCAGGTCCCTGGAAACAAGGACTTGCAGAGTGAAAGAAAAAAAACACTCTCCCTACCTACAGTTTTCTGTCCCTAGAAAAAATGTTTTTTTTAATCACAATATAACACAAGGACAATTCACTCACTGTCCTTCCAGGTCCCTGGAAACAAGGACTTGCAGAGTGAAATAAACTGACACTCTCCCTACCTACAGTTTTCTGTCCCTAGAATAAATGTTTTTTTTAAGCACAATATAGCACAAGGACAATTCACTCACTGTCCTTACAGGTCCCTGGAAACAAGGACTTGCAGAGTGAAAGAAAAAAAACACTCTCCCTACCTACAGTTTTCTGTCCCTAGAAAAAATGTTTTTTTTAATCACAATATAACACAAGGACAATTCACTCACTGTCCTTCCAGGTCCCTGGAAACAAGGACTTGCAGAGTGAAATAAACTGACACTCTCCCTACCTACAGTTTTCTGTCCCTAGAATAAATGTTTTTTTTAATCACAATATAGCACAAGGACAATTCAGTCACTGTCCTTCCAGGTCCCTGGAAACAAGGACTTGCAGAGTGAAATAAACTGACACTCTCCCTACCTACAGTTTTCTGTCCCTAGAATAAATGTTTTTTTTAATCACAATATAGCACAAGGACAATTCAGTCACTGTCCTTCCAGGTCCCTGGAAACAAGGACTTGCAGAGTGAAATAAACTGACACTCTCCCTACCTACAGTTTTCTGTCCCTAGAATAAATGTTTTTTTTAATCACAATATAGCACAAGGACAATTCAGTCACTGTCCTTCCAGGTCCCTGGAAACAAGGACTTGCAGAGTGAAATAAACTGACACTCTCCCTACCTACAGTTTTCTGTCCCTAGAATAAATGTTTTTTTTAATCACAATATAGCACAAGGACAATTCACTCACTGTCCTTACAGGTCCCTGGAAACAAGGACTTGCAGAGTGAAATAAACTGACACTCTCCCTACCTACAGTTTTCTGTCCCTAGAATAAATGTTTTTTTTAAGCACAATATAGCACAAGGAGAATTCACTCACTGTCCTTCCAGGTCCCTGGAAACAAGGACTTGCAGAGTGAAAGAAAAAAAACACTCTCCCTACCTACAGTTTTCTGTCCCTAGAAAAAATGTTTTTTTTAATCACAATATAACACAAGGACAATTCACTCACTGTCCTTCCAGGTCCCTGGAAACAAGGACTTGCAGAGTGAAAGAAAAAAAACACTCTCCCTACCTACAGTTTTCTGTCCCTAGAAAAAATGTTTTTTTTAATCACAATATAACACAAGGACAATTCACTCACTGTCCTTCCAGGTCCCTGGAAACAAGGACTTGCAGAGTGAAATAAACTGACACTCTCCCTACCTACAGTTTTCTGTCCCTAGAATAAATGTTTTTTTTAAGCACAATATAGCACAAGGACAATTCACTCACTGTCCTTACAGGTCCCTGGAAACAAGGACTTGCAGAGTGAAAGAAAAAAAACACTCTCCCTACCTACAGTTTTCTGTCCCTAGAAAAAATGTTTTTTTTAATCACAATATAACACAAGGACAATTCACTCACTGTCCTTCCAGGTCCCTGGAAACAAGGACTTGCAGAGTGAAATAAACTGACACTCTCCCTACCTACAGTTTTCTGTCCCTAGAATAAATGTTTTTTTTAATCACAATATAGCACAAGGACAATTCAGTCACTGTCCTTCCAGGTCCCTGGAAACAAGGACTTGCAGAGTGAAATAAACTGACACTCTCCCTACCTACAGTTTTCTGTCCCTAGAATAAATGTTTTTTTTAATCACAATATAGCACAAGGACAAGTCAGTCACTGTCCTTCCAGGTCCCTGGAAACAAGGACTTGCAGAGTGAAATAAACTGACACTCTCCCTACCTACAGTTTTCTGTCCCTAGAATAAATGTTTTTTTAATCACAATATAGCACAAGGACAATTCACTCACTGTCCTTACAGGTCCCTGGAAACAAGGACTTGCAGAGTGAAATAAACTGACACTCTCCCTACCTACAGTTTTCTGTCCCTAGAATAAATGTTTTTTTTAAGAACAATATAGCACAAGGAGAATTCACTCACTGTCCTTCCAGGTCCCTGGAAACAAGGACTTGCAGAGTGAAAGAAAAAAAACACTCTCCCTACCTACAGTTTTCTGTCCCTAGAAAAAATGTTTTTTTTAATCACAATATAACACAAGGACAATTCACTCACTGTCCTTCCAGGTCCCTGGAAACAAGGACTTGCAGAGTGAAAGAAAAAAAACACTCTCCCTACCTACAGTTTTCTGTCCCTAGAAAAAATGTTTTTTTTAATCACAATATAACACAAGGACAATTCACTCACTGTCCTTCCAGGTCCCTGGAAACAAGGACTTGCAGAGTGAAATAAACTGACACTCTCCCTACCTACAGTTTTCTGTCCCTAGAATAAATGTTTTTTTTAAGCACAATATAGCACAAGGACAATTCACTCACTGTCCTTACAGGTCCCTGGAAACAAGGACTTGCAGAGTGAAAGAAAAAAAACACTCTCCCTACCTACAGTTTTCTGTCCCTAGAAAAAATGTTTTTTTTAATCACAATATAACACAAGGACAATTCACTCACTGTCCTTCCAGGTCCCTGGAAACAAGGACTTGCAGAGTGAAATAAACTGACACTCTCCCTACCTACAGTTTTCTGTCCCTAGAATAAATGTTTTTTTTAATCACAATATAGCACAAGGACAATTCAGTCACTGTCCTTCCAGGTCCCTGGAAACAAGGACTTGCAGAGTGAAATAAACTAACACTCTCCCTACCTACAGTTTTCTGTCCCTAGAATAAATGTTTTTTTTAATCACAATATAGCACAAGGACAATTCAGTCACTGTCCTTCCAGGTCCCTGGAAACAAGGACTTGCAGAGTGAAATAAACTGACACTCTCCCTACCTACAGTTTTCTGTCCCTAGAATAAATGTTTTTTTTAATCACAATATAGCACAAGGACAATTCAGTCACTGTCCTTCCAGGTCCCTGGAAACAAGGACTTGCAGAGTGAAATAAACTGACACTCTCCCTACCTACAGTTTTCTGTCCCTAGAATAAATGGTTTTTTTAATCACAATATAGCACAAGGACAATTCACTCACTGTCCTTCCAGGTCCCTGGAAACAAGGACTTGCAGAGTGAAATAAACTGACACTCTCCCTACCTACAGTTTTCTGTCCCTAGAATAAATGTTTTTTTTAAGCACAATATAGCACAAGGACAATTCACTCACTGTCCTTACAGGTCCCTGGAAACAAGGACTTGCAGAGTGAAAGAAAAAAAACACTCTCCCTACCTACAGTTTTCTGTCCCTAGAAAAAATGTTTTTTTTAATCACAATATAACACAAGGACAATTCACTCACTGTCCTTCCAGGTCCCTGGAAACAAGGACTTGCAGAGTGAAATAAACTGACACTCTCCCTACCTACAGTTTTCTGTCCCTAGAATAAATGTTTTTTTTAATCACAATATAGCACAAGGACAATTCAGTCACTGTCCTTCCAGGTCCCTGGAAACAAGGACTTGCAGAGTGAAATAAACTGACACTCTCCCTACCTACAGTTTTCTGTCCCTAGAATAAATGTTTTTTTTAAGCACAATATAGCACAAGGACAATTCACTCACTGTCCTTACAGGTCCCTGGAAACAAGGACTTGCAGAGTGAAAGAAACTGACACTCTCCCTACCTACAGTTTTCTGTCCCTAGAATAAATGTTTTTTTAAGCACAATATAGCACAAGGACAATTCACTCACTGTCCTTCCAGGTCCCTGGAAACAAGGACTTGCAGAGTGAAAGAAACTGACACTGTCCCTACCTACAGTTTTCTGTCCCTAGAATAAATGTTTTTTTTAAGCACACTATAGCACAAGCACAAAACACACTGACACTCTCCCTACCTATCCTTCTCTTTCCCTAAACTAAAGGAATCCAGGTTAAGCAAGAAAGAAATAACAGTCACTGTCCCTGCCTATGCTGCTCTATCCCTGCTCCGGAACACACTACACTAGGCCGCCGTGCTGGCGGCCTTTTATAGTGTGGGGCGTGTACTAAACACCCTCAGCAATAATTGGCCACAGGCATCCTGCCTGTGGCCAATCATTGCTCTCCTCGCTGCCGGCGCTGTGATTGGCCAAGCATGCGGGGTCACAGTGCATGCTTGGCCAATCACAGCGCCTGGATGACACTGCGATGGCGTAGTGCATTGTGGGCCGTTCGCGTCACTCGAATTTGGCGCGAACGGCCCAAATCGTTCGATCTTCGTCGAACGATCGAACAGCCGATGTTCGAGTCGAACGTATGTTCGACTCGAACACGAAGCTCATCCCTAGCCAAGTCCCGGTGAGACACAGAAAATCCAGATCCTCATCCATAATATTGCTACAATGTTAAGTAGTTAGTGTGCAGCTTGTATAACAGTGTAAATTTGCTGTCCCCTCAAAATAACTCAACACACAGCTATTAATGTCTAAATTGCTGGCAACAAAAGTGAGTACACCCCTAAGTGAAATGTCCAAATTGAGCCCAAAGTGTCAATATTTTGTGTGGCCACCATTATTTTATAGCACTGCCTTAACCCTCTTGGGCATTGAGTTTGCCAGAGCTTCACAGGTTGCCACTGGAGTCCTCTTTCACTCCTCCATGATGACATCACAGAGCTGGTGGATGTTAGAGACCTTGCACTCCTCCACCTTCTGCTTGAGGATGCCCCACAGATGCTTAATAGGGTTTAGGTTTGGAGACATGCTTGGCCAGTCCATCACCTTTACCCTCAGCTTCTTTAGCAAGGCAGTGGTCGTCTTGGAGGTGTGGTTTACGTCTTTATGTTGGAATACTTCCCTGTGGCCCAGGGAGATGTGACCTCAGGTGAGCCAGGAGGGGAAGGCAAGGCAAGGACAGGACCATAGATTGGGGTACTCCCAGACTGCAAGCAGAGTTTGGGTCCCTGGAAGAAATGGCGGATTGGTCATCTCATACTTGCTCTCAGGAGGAATGGTAGATGGGAGGCTCTCAGGTCCAGGAGATCTATTCCAAGGTGGTAGATGTGCCATATCTGGCTATGGGAGGTGAAGAAGCTGGGAAAAAGCCAAGAGAACTGCCCAGGTTTTCCAGGTTCCAGCTGGAAGTTCAGTGCACAGTTGCTCTGGACTACCCTTATGTCCCTCCTGACACTATGGACATTGTGGACATCATGGAGAACTCCTGGGGAGAGTGGGAGGATGACCTATTGTGGGAGTACTTGCAATCTGTAAAGACAGAGTGGTGGTCGTGAAAGCAGGGCTGCCTGCAAGGAGCCACTCTGTCTCCATCAGAGAAGAGGGGGCAGTACTAAGACTACCTGATGCAAAAAAATTTTTTATGCGTGAAGGGACTGCTGGAGAGTGCAGCTCACGATGGAAGTGGTAATGGTATCTAAAACTGTATTTGTGTGGGATGCCCTTGCTCCTGGGCCCAGGGGCTGAATTCTTAAAATTAGGTGGGTGAGGGAAGCATCCTCTAGTGGTACTAGGATGTGTACAGTTCGTTTTTTGGAGTGTAGGAAAATATAAGCAGGCTTGGCAGGCAGCCAAGCCTGTACTTTGATTATGGGTTGGCAGGAAGTGAGGTAGGACTGGGTGACTCACAGGCAGTATCACTGAGACCTCCCACTAAGTTTCTAGAACATGTTAGAACATGTTAGAATCTTCTTGAAAGAAAGGAGGAGAAGAGAGGTGGAGCTGCCTGGAGTAATCTGAGGGAGGAGTTGGCATTGGGTGGAAGATGGAGATGGAGTGTTAGGCTGTCGTGACCTTTGAGGGAGCTCCCCATTCTGGAGGGGGAGGGGTGTGTGTGTGTCCCCTTGGGCCTGGGTGTGGATGGGGACCCTCTTACAACCCACAGAGGTGTCCTGACCAGGAGGAGCAAGAGGACAGCAAGAGAACACTGCCAGGCAAGTCTCCAGGAGTTCCACAGAGGCAGTCAGGAGGGTTGATGAGTGTTCACACAGTCAGGAGGACTGGGAGAGTGCAGTCTGGGATGGGTGCAGAATTGGTGGAGTGGACTGTGGTGGCATGGGCAGTATGGAGAGAGGCAGCTGCAGCCATGGGAGCTGGCAGGTCCTGAGGATGTAGTGTTGGGATCAGTAGCTACATGGACAGCTAGCACTAGGACTACCTACATTTTGTTACACCAGTGGTTCCTGCCTGCAAAGGGCATTTGCTAAGGCCTGGCAGAGCCAGTGTCAGGCCTAACCTTTAGTGCTAGCTGGTCCTTGAAGTGAGGAAGTGTAACCAAGTGATGTGCTGGAGCTGGAAGTGAAGAGGTGTGTGTGTGTGTGTGTGTATATACAAGGAGTGTATATATAGTTGAAATCCCGATTCTTTATTTCTTCAATCAAGTGGGCATCCCATACTTTCCCATTCCCCAAATAAAACAAAAAAACCTCACTCATAGTTGTACTGCTAATGGTGAATTAAATTAATATATATTTGTAGTGCACCCATAGGTGTTGACTTTGGTAACTATATGAGTACAGCTTTTTTTTCAGACGGACAAAAATTACTATCGGAAAGTCAGTTTGTCTTTATGCAATTCCGACGGGCTAAAAACCATGCATGCTCAGAATCAAGCAAAAGAGTCGAACTGCCTATTGAACTTCATTAATATCGGCTCGTCGTACGTCACCGCGTTTTTGACAGTCGGACTTTTGTGTGACCATGTGTATGCAAGACAGCTTGAGCGGAATTCCATCTGACTTTATTCCGACGGACAGTCCGATCGTGTGTACAAGGCATTCGTTAAACAAAGCCACAGGTTTGCATTGTACACCATTACAACTTTCCAGCTGATGACATCCTAATAATCAGTTGATAAGAAGGACATCGGGTGCCTGCACAACATCCTTGTTTGCCCCTCTGCGTCAGCACTAGGGTCACATTTACTGAGCAAGAGACTGAAACTGAGAGAGAGAAAAATTGGCATACTAGTCGGTACCAGTGTGCAAAGGTGTATTCACTTTGGTAGAATAAATCACCTCCAATGTTTGGTGTCCCACTTATACGTGTTGTTACATTATGTAAAACTATTTAATTTTATTTTTACATTTTAGAATGGGGTGCCTCAAGATTGTGCAGCATTTTAAAGGGTGCCTTGACTGAAGAAATGTTTAGAAACACTGATCTAGCTTACTGTAATAAAAGTCCTAAGCTTATCTGCTGATTAATTCACATCTGTATTGGAGCCCTAAATAACTGCACAGTCACAAATTCCTTTCTGAAGCAACAATGTAGCTACTCTTTAACCACTTAACGACCGCCCACTGTAAATATACGTTGGCAGAATGGCACCGACAGGCAGAATCGCGTATATGTACGTGATTGCCTTTGTATAGTTGGGGGGGTCCGATCGGACCCCCCTTCTTTACAGTGGGTGGTCGTTTTACCTTCGGGAGCGATCCGGCATGAGGGGACGGCCGTTTGATTCCGGCCCCCCCCCTCTCGATCGCTCCCGGCGAATGAGAGAGCTTCCCCTGCCTGCCAGGCAGGAGGAAGTGATGTCATCTCTCCTGCGGCGCTCACATATACCAAGCGCCGTACAGGAGAAGATGCAGGTTAGTACACAAAACAGCACACTGACACCAGGACACATAGGCACATAAATCGCCCCCCCAGGCCCCAGTCACAGTGTCACTGATTGCAGTGACCATTTATTTAGTGATCACTGCAATCAGTGACATTTGTGACTGTAAAAGTGTCACTACATTTAGTTTTAGGTCCAGTGTAGCCCCCTAACCCCCCCATATAAAGGTTTAACCCCCTGATCACCCCCCCAGATAACCCTTTCACCCCCTAGCACCGCCGTCGCTAAGCGATCATTTTTCTGATCGCTGTCTTAGCGTCGGTGATGCTGATCGGTAGCCAGTAATTTTTTTTAGGTTCGCCGCAGGTTTTTATAGCGTCGGGTACCCCCATATATTACCTAATAAAGGTTTAACCCCCTTGATCACCCCCCAGATAACCCTTTCACCCCCTAGCACCGCCGTCGCTAAGCGATCATTTTTCTGATCACTGTCTTAGCGTCGGCGATGCTGATCGGTAGCCAGTAATTTTTTTTAGGTTCGCCGTCAGGTTTTTATATAGCGTCAGGTACCCCCATATATTACCTAATAAAGGTTTTAACCCCCTAATTGCCCCTAGTTAACCCTTTCACCAGTGATCATCATATAAGTGTTACGGGTGACGCTGGTTAGTTAGTTTGCTTTTTATAGTGTCAGGGCACCCGCCGTATATATAACCCAATAAAGGTTTAACCCCCTGATCGCCCGGCGGGTGATATCAATTAGGTTTTAGCGTCAGAGAGGGTCTGCGTCACACCCCAGGCAGCGTCAGGTTAGTGCCAGTAGCGCGAACACCCACGCGTTAAGCATACACCCCCTTTAGTGGTATAGTATCTGAACAGATCAATATCTGATCTGATCAGATCTATACTAGCGTCCCCAGCAGTTTAGGGTTCCCAAAAACGCAGTGTTAGCGGGATCAGCCCAGATACCTGCTAGCACCTGCGTTTTGCCCCTCCGTCCAGCCCAGGCCACCCAAGTGCAGTATCGATCGATCACTGTCACTTGCAAAACACAACACACATAACTGCAGCGTTCGCAGAGACAGGCCTGATCCCTGCGACTCCAGTGCTGTAGGAGGTGATTTCACCACCACAGTTAAAAAAAAAAAAGCATATATGCCGAAGCATTGGGGCAGCAGGGGCGGAGGAGCGATTTTGCTCCTAATGCCGCGTACATACGGTCGAAATTCCGATGGAGGCTTGCCCGTGGAAAAGTCTGACCATGTGTACGCGGCATAACTTTTGCGGGAAGATGCCCCCATGCTTCGGCATATATAAATGGTGCATGTATGCCCATCATTAGAAGTGGGTGGATGAAGGGCGGTATTCTAATGGTGGGCATACCCACCGATCAATCTTCTCTTTTTTTCGTTCAGCCAACAGGCTGCATGAAAAAAAAGATTACAATACATGTCCAACAAGGACCAGCAACGTACTGGTATGTTGCTGGACTTTGAATGTTTATACCAGAATGATGCCTGCGGGTTTAGGTATCATCTTGGTATCATTCTTTTCAGCCAGCGGCCGGCTTTCATGTAAAAGCAATCCTAGTGGCTAATTAGCCTCTGGACTGCTTTTACAAGCAGTGGGAGGGAATGTCCCCCCCCCCGGATATAAAAAGCGCCATTGGGAAATTGGGAAAGCATTTTATCACACCGATCTTGGTGTGGTCAGATGCTTTGAGGGCAGAGGAAAGATCTAGGGTCCAATAGACCCCAGTTTTTTCAAAAAAGAGTACCTGTCATTACCTATTGCTATCATAGGGGATATTTACATTCCCTGAGATAACAATAAAAATGATAAAAAAAATAAAAATATATGGAAGCAACAGTTTAAAAATAAAATAAAAAAGCAAAATTTAATAATAAAAAAAAAAAAAAAAAAAAAAAAAAGCACCCCTGTCCTGCCCTGCTCTTGCCCAATGGCGAACGCAAGCGTCGGTCTGGCGTCATATGTAAACAGCAATTGCACCATGCATGTGAGGTATCACCGCAAAGGTCAGATCGAGGGCAGTAATGTTAGCAGTAGACCTCCTCTGTAAATCTAACGGGGTAACCTGTAAATTCTTTTAAAAATGTATGTAGTTTGTCGCCAATGCGCGTTTGTGCGAAATTTTAAAGCATGTCGTGTTTGGTATCTATGTACTCGGCCTAAGATCATCTTTTTTATTTCATCAAACATTTGGGCAATATAGTGTGTTTTAGTGCATTAAAATAAAAAAAAAGTGTATTTTTTCCCCAGAAAATGCGTTTGAAAAATCGCTGCGCAAATACTGTGTAGAAAAAAAAATGCAACACCCACCATTTTATTCTGTAGGGCCTTTGCTTTAAAAATATATATAATGTTTGGGGGGTCAACATAATTTTCTTGCAAAACAAAATATGTTTTCATGTAAACAAAAAGTGTCAAAAAGGGCTTTGTCTTAGGCCTCTTTCACACGGGGCGGATCCGTGAAGATCCGCCCCGTGAAGCTCCGCTTGCTCAGCGGGGATCACTCCGTTGATCCCCGCTGAGCCGACGGATGACTGGGCGGTCCCCGCACACTGTGCAGGGACCGCCCTGTCAGAGCGCCGCTCTCCCCTATGGGGAATCGGATGACGACGGACCGTAGAGTCCGTTGTCATCCGATCCGCTCCGCCGACGGAAGGAAAAATAGGGTTTTCCTCTGTCACACTTTGGCGGAGCGGAGCGGGTCGGATGTCAGCGGACATGTCTCCGATGACATCCGTGTCTCCATAGGGGTACATGGAGGATCCGTTTTAGGTCCGCCTAAAAAACTGACAGGCGGACCTGAACGGACCTCCGTGTGAAAGGGGCCTAAAAGTGGTTAGAAGAGTGGATGTAAGCTTCCTAATGTTGTGTATAAAATGCCAGAACAGTTCAAAACCCCCCCAAATGACCCCATTTTGGAAAGTAGACACCCCAAGCTATATACTGAGAGGCATGTCGAGTCCATGGAATATTTTATGTTGACACAAGTTGCGGAAAAAATAATTTTTTTTTTATTTTTATTTTTTTGCACAAAGTTGTCAATAAATGATATATTGCTCAAACATGCCATGGGCATATGTGGAATTACACCCCAAAATACATTCTGTTGCTTCTCCTGAGTACGGGGATACCACATGTGTGAGACTTTTTGGGAGCCTAGCCGCGTACGGGACCCCAAAAACCAATCACCGCCTTCAGGCTTTCTAAGGGTGTCAATTTTTGATTTCACTTCTCACTGCCTATCACATTTTCGGAGGCCATGGAATGCCCAGATGGCACAAACCCCCCCAAATGATCCCATTTTGGAAAGTAGACACCCCAAGCTATTTGCTGAGAGGTATTGTGAGTATTTTGCAGATCTCACTTTTTGTCACAAAGTTTTGAAATTTGAAAAAAAAAAAGAAAAAAAAAAATGTTCTTTCTTCATTTTCAAAAACAAATGAGAGCTGTAAAATACTCACCATGCCTCTCAGCAAACAGCTTGGGGTGTCTACTTTCCAAAATGGGGTCATTTGGGGGGGTTTTGTGCTATTTTGGCATTTTATGGCCTTCAAAACTGTGATAGGTAGTGAGGAGTGAAATCAAAAATTTGCGCCCTTAGAAATCCTGAAGGCGGTGCTTGGTTTCCGGGGTCCCGTACGTGGCTAGGCTCCTAAAAAGTCCCACACATGTGGTATCCCCGTACTCAGGAGAAGCAGCAGAATGTATTTTGGGGTGCAATTCCACATATAACTATGGCATGTGTGAGCAATATATCATTTAGTGACAACTTTTTGTAATTTTTTTTTTTTTTTGTCATTATTCAATCACTTGGGACAAAAAAAAAAAATATTCAATGGGCTCAACAGGCCTCTCAGCAATTTCCTTGGGGTGTCTACTTTCTAAAATGAGGTCATTTGGGGGGGTTTGTACTGCCCTGCCATTTTAGCACCTCAAGAAATGAGATAGGCAGTCAGAAATTTAAAGCTGTGTAAATTCCAGAAAATGTACCCTAGTTTGTAAACGCTATAACTTTTTTGCGCAAACCAATAAATATACGCTTATTGACATTTTTTTTACTAAAGACATGTGGCTGAATACATTTTGGCCTAAATATATGACTAAAATTGAGTTTATTCGATTTTTCTTATAACAAAAAGTAGAAAATATCATTTTTTTTCAAAATTTTCGGTCTTTTTCCGTTTATATCGCAAAAAATAAAAATCGCAGAGGCAATCAAATACCATTAAAAGAAAGGTCTATTTGTGGGAAGAAAAGGACGCAAATTTCGTTTGGGTACAACATTGCATGTCCGCACAATTTACAGTTAAAGCAGCGCAGTGCAAAATTCTGAATTCACCTCTGGTCCTTTAGCTACCAAATGGTCTGGGGCTTAAGTGGTTAAAGTGATTGTAAACCATTTTTTAAACAAAATAAAAAAGGTGCTATACTTTTTTTTTATTTATATTTTCTTTATTGATTTTCTTAAACATTATAAATAACAGTGAACATGCATATGCTTTGATAATTTACATCCCTTGTATTAACAAGATAATAATAATACACATTTATATAATTAACACCTTTTTCCTTTCTATTAAACCTTTTTTCCCCCTCCCTCCGACTCTATGGTTTCTCATACTAGGATTTCTATACTTTTTCACACATTTGTTTTTTTTTTTTTCCTTCTTCTGCTTACTGCATTACTTCTATTTTACAAGGGGTACCCCATACTTTCTAACCATGGTTTCCAGACTTTTTCGAACACTCTAGTATTCCTTCTCTTAGTGTAGGCTACTTTCTCCTTCCATATTGGTTCCGTGACTGCATTAACCCAATCTTTTACCGACGGCAGTCTCTCTGCTTGCCATTTTTGCGCTATTTATTTTCTTGCATGGAAGAGACACCTGAGCACTGCTTTTGTTGTACTAGCTTATTCCCTCCCCCTAATCCCAGGATACACAGTCTAGATTCCCTTTCTAATGTTATTTTATATATCCTATTTATGGTGTTAAGGACCTCGGACCAATACCTGAATAATTTTGGGCACCTCCATATCATGTGCATCAAGTCCTCCGTGCCCTGACACCTGGGTCACCCTGCATCTATCCTCCACCCAAACCTAAACAGCCTTTTTGGTGTATAGTACGTCCTATGTAGCAGCATCAGATATGAGAACTTTTGTGTGGGCGAAATTGTAACCAGGTGTCCCCTCTCTAATATCTTCTTCCATTGCCCCTCTGATATGGGCCCTAGGTCTTCTTCCCATTTGCCCTTGCTTTTGATGCGTTCGGGGCCCTCAATACTTCCTTTACATATATGTGGATAGATTTCAGAAATAAAGCCCCCGGTCCTACTCTGATTATCCAGTCTCTGGAGAATAGGAGATTTACACCAGGCTGGCCTCATCCTGTCAAACTGAGCATTTAAAGCGTGTCTAATTTGAAGATATCTATAAAATGTGTATCTAGGAACATCATATGCCTCTCTCAGTTCAGTGAAGGTTTTTAGGGTACTTCCTTTATACAACTGGGCTAGCCTAACTATCACCTTTACTTCTCATTCCCTAATTTTCCCCACCGCCTCCAACTCCTGAAGATTCCTATTGTCCCTGAGAGGCGCGTATTCTGTTACTCCACCTTGTCCCCCTATTGATTTTACTGCTTTCCATACTTTTATGGCCATCTTAGCCGTAGGGGATCTATAAACAAATTAATTGGCCTCCAGTACCTCTGTCATTTTATGGGGTGCTCCCACTGTCATTAGTCCCCCATTTATATCTCCTGGCTCCGATTTTCCTCCTATATGCTGCAATTGTGCTGCCAGAAAGTAGCACCGAGGGTGTGGCACCGCCATACCTCCCTCCCTTGTTGATAGCTGTAGGGTTTGCAACCTTATCCTAGACTGACCTCCCTTCCATTTTAGTTCTCTAATGTATCGCTTTTCCTGAACCATTTCTTATGTATCCATATTGGCGTATTATGCAAAAAGTACAGTAACCCTGGCATCCACAGCATTTTAATCAGGTTACATCTCCCTGCAACTGATATTGGGAGACGCCGCCATATTTGAATTTTATTTTTAAATTTAGACAGGAGGGGAACTACCGTATATACTCGAGTATAAGCCAAGTTTTTAAGCACAATTTTTTGTGCTGAAAATGCCCCCCTCGGCTTATACTCGAGTCACCTTTTTGTGCCTGATCTTCCGGACTTTGAGGAGCTGGTACTGGCCGGCCGTAGGTTCCCTGGACCCCAAACTTGGCACACATGTAGCCCCACTCGTCCTCTATAAGTGTGCAAAGTTTCTTGTCCGAAGAACCTACGGCCGGGGGAGCACCGATTTTTCAAAACCGGGCACCCCTTCCATAGACTCCCATGTTAAACTGTAATTTCTCTGGTGATTTTGGGGACCCGGTACTGGCCGGTCGTAGGTACTCTGGACCCCAAACTTAGCACACTTGCAGCCCCACTCTTCCTCTACAGGTTTGCAAGGTTTCTTGTCCGGGGGACCTACGGCCGGGGAGCACCAATTTTTCAAAGCCGGGCACCCCTTCCATAGACTCCCATGTTAAACGTCAGTCTAGTCATGGACACAGTGAGGCATGGACACAGTGAGGCAAAGTGAGGCACACCCTAGGCTTATACTCGAGTCAATACGTTTTCCCAGTTTTTGTGGTAAAATTTGGTGCTTCGGCTTATATTCGGGTCGGCTTATACTCGAGTATATACGGTATGTTACTATCTATGTATTTATTAGGATCGGTCGTTTATATATATATATATATATATATATATATATATATATATATTGTGACAGCAGGAAGGTAAAGTCACCTGGTTGCATCCAGGGGGGTAGATATATTTCGCCCAGATTCAGGCTTTACGCCGACTTATACAACTAGGTGGAGAGTTGTATAAGCCCAGCTAAGGCTAGTGGGCTCATGGATGACTCATACCTCTAGGGAGAGTGTGGGGCGTCGTGCAGACAGGGAGTTGATGAGACCAGCTGAAGCTTGTCAGCTCATTTAGGCCTCTATAAGAACTCTCAGCTTCATTAGATGTTAGCTCATGCCTGGAACCAGACCTGTGTGGACTGTCTAGGGAGAGTGAACCCCTGTGCGGTGAGACAAAGCCTGTGTGGCTATTTGCTTGGACATTTAAAACCAGGGACTTAGGGACTAGGACAGCACTAGGCTGATCCCAGTTGTTAGTTAGGAAACCTGTATGTTTAGTCAGAGGTCAAGTTGACCAGGATTTATTTTGTTTATGTTTCTTTTGCTTTGCTGTGTTTTGTCACTGTAAATAGAAAATAAACCGCACCTTTTTGATTTTGAAAACCACAACCTCCGTTTGCTGGGCCTGTTTTTGTGTGGGGAGCCCATCTCGGGGGTCACACACGCCCGCTGCCGAGCTAACCCCCTCACAGTTGGTGGAGAACCAGTGGCAGTTTTTTTTTAAGCCAGCATGGAGGAGATACTGAAGCAGCTGGCTCTAGCAAATGCCAATCAACAGCAGACAAATGCAGGTTTGCAAAAGAGCCTTGCAGCTCATCAACAGAGCCTTGCAGCTCAACAACAGAACTTCGCAGCCCAGCAGCAAGCTCATCAACAGAGCCTTGCAGCCCAGCAGCAGACAAACGCAACTTTGCAACAGAGTCTGGAGGCTCAGCAACAAGCCCAGCAGCAATCTGAGGCCCGCTTCATAGACCTGTTGCAGAAGCAAGAGCAGAGACTACAACAACAGATGGAAGCAGTAATGCAGCAATGTCCGCAGACCAGTGAGGAAAGCCGTCCCACTAATACCGCGTCCTTTGGGGTGAGTCGTTTATTGACAAAAATGACTGGAGAGGATGATCCAGAGGTATTTTTGACCACATTTGAAAGGACCGCTGAAAGAGAAAAGTGGCCTGAGGAGCAGTGGGCTGGACTGGTGGCTCCTCTGTTAACTGGTGAATCGCAGAAAGCTTACTATGACCTAGAGCCTAACCAAGCAAAAGACTATGTGATGCTAAAAGCTGAAATATTGGCAAGGCTGGGTGTCACCCAGGCTGTCCGGGCTCAGCGTGTGCATAACTGGACTTTCCAGCTTGGAAAACCCCCCAGGTCTCAAATGTATGATCTCATTCACCTGAGCAGAAAGTGGCTACAGCCAGAGACTTTGTCCGCACCAAAGATTGTGGAACGTGTTGTAATGGATCGGTTTTTGAGAGCTCTTCCTACTGCCATCCAAAAGTGGGTAAGCCATGGAGACCCAGAGACGGCCGATGGTCTTGTGGATCGTGTGGAGAAATACTTGGCTACAGAGAACCTGACGGCCTCTTCCAGAGACACTCGGACTTTCCACCCTAAGACCAGACCATCCCCAGGGGCGGATAAGAGGATTCCAAGGGGTGAGGGTGGAGAGAGTGAGAGGGTGGGAGCTCTACCCCAAGTTTGGCGAGAACAGCCTGGGAAATCAGCGGCTCAAGAGGCCGCAAGAAGGATCGTTTGCTACCGCTGCCGGCAAGCGGGACATATTGCAGCCAATTGCCCGGTTGTGGAGGAACCCATGCAGTGTGACTTTCTGACGGGCAGACGTCAGTCGCTGTGTGCGACAGTCGCATGCACTGCCATTCGAGGAACTGAGAAACATTTATGCAAAATGTGTGTTAATGGTAGAAATGTTGTGGTATTGCTGGATTCAGGTAGCCTTGTGACCCTGATAAAGGCTGAGTTAGTTAAAACAGAGGTCTCTGGGAATAGCAAGGTAGCTGTTATTTGTGTGCATGGGGACACCCGAGAGTATCCAGTGACTACAGTGTGTTTCGAGACCCCCAAAGGTACCCTCTCTCATCCAGTGGGCTTAGTATCTCAGTTACCGCATGACGCCATTGTGGGAAGGGATTTTCCGAAGTTCTGGGAACTGTGGGATGATCCTGAGCCCCCCACTGGTGCCCCTATGTACCAGGAATGTGATAGCCAGAACTCCCCTGAGAGTGGTGAGGACTCTCCGGGATTTCCCTTATCAGTATTGGCAGGGGAGACTCAAGAAACTGGAGAGGAGCCCACCTCCTCAGACGAAAACCTACCGTCGGTGGAGTTTTCTGATCTTGAGGTTCACAGGGAAAACTTTGCCACAGAACAGTTGAAAGACCCCGCCCTAATAAAGGCACGGGAAAACGTAGTGAAAATAGATGGCGAGTTAGTGAACCCAGATAATACCTGCACTTACCCATACTTCAGCGTAGAGAAGGACCTACTGTATCGGGTGGCAAAAAGGGCAGAAGAAACCGTTGAGCAGCTTGTGGTGCCCAAACCTTACAGGAAGTTGGTGTTGGAGTTGGCCCATGGGCACATTCTTGGAGGTCATCTGGGGACAGAGAAAACCAGAGAGAGGGTATTACAGAGATTCTATTGGCCGGGGGTGATGAAGGACATAGAAAATTATTGTTCCTCCTGCCCTGTGTGTCAGAGGTCGGCCCCGATGCCACATTTCCGTAGCCCGCTGGTCCCTCTACCCATCATTGAGGTCCCGTTTGAGAGGATCGCCATGGATTTGGTAGGTCCTATAATCAAGTCCGCTAGGGGGCACCAGTACATATTAGTTATAATGGACTATGCCACCCGTTATCCAGAAGCGATCCCTCTCCGAAATACCTCGGCCAAAACCATAGCCAAAGAGCTATCTCTTGTGTTTAGCCGGGTGGGTATTTGTAAAGAACTGCTTATGGACCAAGGTACACCCTTTATGTCCCGGGTTATGAAGGAGCTGTGTAAATTGTTCAAAGTGACGCAATTACGTACATCTGTGTATCACCCCCAAACCGATGGGCTGGTTGAAAGATTCAACAAAACCCTAAAACAAATGTTGAAGAAAGTGGTGGATAGAGATGGAAAGGATTGGGACTGTCTACTTCCTTATCTGATGTTTGCTATTAGGGAGGTGCCCCAATCCTCTACGGGATTCTCCCCCTTTGAGTTACTGTATGGGAGACACCCAAGAGGGCTGTTGGATATTGCCAAGGAAACTTGGGAAAGAGAGTTCTCCCCACAGGAGTGTGATTGAGCATGTCGCCCTGATGCAAGACCGAATTGCACAGGTAATGCCCATCGTGAAGGAACATTTGGCCCAAGCGCAGTTAGCACAGCAGAGAGTGTACAACCGTGGAGCCAAGACCCGTACCTTTTCCCCGGGGGATAGGATACTGGTACTTGTCCCTACGGTTGAAAGTAAATTCCTTGCCAAATGGCAAGGCCCCTACGAGATAATGGAAAAAGTGAGCGAAGTGAATTACAAGGTCAGACAACCAGGAAGGCGAAAGCCCGAACAGATCTATCACGTTAATCTGTTGAAAGCCTGGAGGGATAGAGAGTCCCTAGTCGCAGACACTTGGTCACCAGCTCAAACTGGTTGCGTGATTCCTGAGGTTGGAATAGCAGCCACCTTGTCACAACCCCAACAACAGGAGGTTAAGGAGTTTGTGCTTCGCAACAAGGAGGTATTCTCTGAGCTGCCGGGACAAACATCTGGGGTAGAGCATGACATCATTACCCCGCCCGGTGAAAGGGTGAAGTTAAAACCCTATCGGATCCCAGAGGCCCGACGGGAGGCAATACGGGAGGAAGTACAGAAAATGCTGAACTTAGGGGTGATAGAGGAGTCCCAAAGTGATTGGTCTAGTCCCATTGTGTTGGTGCCTAAACCGGATGGGAGCTGGCGATTTTGTAACGATTTTCGTCAGTTGAACAAAGTTACAAAATTTGACACCTACCCCATGCCACGTATAGATGAGTTGATCGACCGGCTGGGAACAGCCCGATACATGACGACTCTTGACCTCACAAAAGGGTATTGGCAAATCCCCCTGGCCAAGTCGGCCAAAGAGAAAACCGCATTTGTAACCCCAGACGGGGCGTTCCAATATAAAAGAATGCCGTTCGGGTTACAGAATGCGCCGGCCACATTCCAGCGGAAAATGGACCAGATGCTGAGGCCCCATCGGAAGTATGCTGCGGCTTACCTGGATGACGTAATTGTCCATAGCACAGATTGGGCCTCACATCTGCCAAAAGTGCAAGCAGTCCTGGACTCTGTTCGGGAAGCGGGGTTTACGGCTAACCCCAAGAAGTGTACCATTGGGCAGGAGGAGGCCAAATATCTTGGGTACACCATTGGGAGGGGAGTAATAAAACCCCAACTCAACAAAGTCGAGGCCATCCAGAGTTGGCCACGTCCCAACAGCAAGAAGCAGGTATGAGCCTTTCTGGGAATCGCTGGGTATTATCGGCGATTCATTCCCCACTTTGCTTCTAAGGCTGTGCCCCTAACCAACCTGACGAAGGGGAAAGGGTCGGTCATGATTAAATGGACCCCCGAGGCTGAGGCAGCATTCCAATTCTTGAAACAAGCCTTATGTAGCCAGCCAGTGTTGTACTCACCCGACTTCTCTAAAGACTTTGTCGTACAAAGTGATGCGTCAGATGTGGGGTTAGGAGCAGTATTGTCCCAGGGCTGGAACGGGGAAGAGCACCCAGTCATTTACCTCAGCAGGAAGTTGAAGTCCCATGAGGTAAATTACGCCACCGTTGAAAAGGAGTGTTTAGCGGTGAAGTGGGCTCTAGATTCCCTTCGGTACTACCTGCTAGGTAGGCACTTTGACATGGTTACGGATCACGCTCCGTTAAAGTGGATGGCTCAAAACAAGGAAACAAATAGAAGAGTGAATAGGTGGTTCCTGGCCCTCCAGGAATTCAACTTCACAGTAAAGCATCGCCCTGGCGTTCAAATGGGGAATGTGGATGCTTTGTCTCGAGTACATGAATGCCTGATTGCTGGTGTTCCAACCCCGAGGTTAAAACAAGAGGGGGGGGGGGGGTATGTGACAGCAGGAAGGTAAAGTCACCTGGTTGCATCCAGGGGGGTAGATATATTTCGCCCAGATTCAGGCTTTACGCCGACTTATACAACTAGGTGGAGAGTTGTATAAGCCCAGCTAAGGCTAGTGGGCTCATGGATGACTCATACCTCTAGGGAGAGTGTGGGGCGTCGTGCAGACAGGGAGTTGATGAGACCAGCTGAAGCTTGTCAGCTCATTTAGGCCTCTATAAGAACTCCCAGCTTCATTAGATGTTAGCTCATGCCTGGAACCAGACCTGTGTGGACTGTCTAGGGAGAGTGAACCCCTGTGCGGTGAGACAAAGCCTGTGTGGCTATTTGCTTGGACATTTAAAACCAGGGACTTAGGGACTAGGACAGCACTAGGCTGATCCCAGTTGTTAGTTAGGAAACCTGTATGTTTAGTCAGAGGTCAAGTTGACCAGGATTTATTTTGTTTATGTTTCTTTTGCTTTGCTGTGTTTTGTCACTGTAAATAGAAAATAAACCGCACCTTTTTGATTTTGAAAACCACAACCTCCGTTTGCTGGGCCTGTTTTTGTGTGGGGAGCCCATCTCGGGGGTCACACACGCCCGCTGCCGAGCTAACCCCCTCACAATATATATATATATATATATATATATATATAATGTATTTCATTGTATCGACTATTTCCAATTGAGGGGTTTCTACTGAGGTTTGGTTTACAATCGGGTCCACCGGCATCAAAGCGGATTTCTCCAAATTTATAATCGATCCTGAGAGTCTTCCAAATTCTCTAAAAATACTCATTGCCTGCTTGAGCGAGTGATCTGTGTCCCCAAGGAAGAGGAGAACATCATCCGCATAAAGTGCGATTCTCTCCTCCCCGGTTGGTCTCACAAATCCCTCCATTTTTGTATTTACTCTTATAGCAGTCGCCAGTGGCTCCATTGCTAATGCAAAAAGCAGGGGGGACAACGGGCACCCCTGCCTTGTGCCTCTCTCCAATTGAATCTTGAAAGGTGCTATACTTGCTTGCTCTCTGCAATGGCATTGCACAGAGAAGCCTTTAACCTCCCTTATATGGGGTCCCAGAGCTCTCCGCTTCTCCTCTCCTGCCTGTGCCCCAAAACAAGCCATATGGGGCGTACTCCGGAGCCAGGCTGTGTGCATTCATAGATGCATGGGTTGGGGGCAGGGTTCTGTAGAGTAGAGGGGTGAAGGGTACAGGGAAAAGGAGAGGGCTTCCACACAGTCAGGTGAGGAGTAGAGGGCAGAGGACAGTGTCAGAGGGGACCCTGGACATGGAAAGCCTGGAACAGTCAGAGAGACCCATATCAGAGCCCTCTGTACTGATCAGAGCTGGGGGAAACGATCAGGGAGGGAGCAGCTAGGGGTGAGCGAGCACAGAGAAGGAGGGACCTGAGGACTGGGATGCGCGGGAGGGATTTAGGGACACGGACACAAGCAGCGCCCCGCCCCCTATTCAGTCACAAGAGACGAGCAGTGCCAGAGCACTGATCACTGGGATTAGCTGTACACTGCTATCCCTGACCTACACCTCCATGCACTGTACTACTACCCCACTGCCAGCCCCGCGCCTGCAACCAGTCACCCTATACTACATTGAGGGCAAAGACGGCCCTTCCTATCAGCAGAGCAGAACAGGGGGCGGGAGGAGCTGTTATGAAAAGACTCCCCCAATCCCGCTGTCTGTGCAGATCGCCAGCTCCTCCAGAAGAGGAGGCAGACAGACATGGCCACAGAATCGTGAACGACTGCATTGGCCGTGTTAATTTCATTCCAGGACACTGTATTGTCCTGGAATGAATGTGCCCGGGACCCGTGACCGGGGACAGACCTTCAAAATGCGAGACTATCCCGGGCAATCCGGGACGTGTGGTCACCCTAATTTTAACTGCTTTACACTCCATTAACCCATATGTGCAACAGCAAAAAGCTGGGCGGGCAATGTTTATGTGCTGTGAGCGCAGGGAGCTTCCGAAAGACTGAGCTGCCGAAATGGCTCCTGGTCCCAAGAAAACTTTGGTAGCTGGCGGGTCCAGCTTTGGATCATGTGACGACTGTGAGAGACAGTCACAGTGGTCACATTATCGCTGATGCTTCTCACCCCGCTGGCCATTATGAACTTTTTAAAGGGGGCGCCAGGGTGGGCGGGAGGGGGTTAATAGAGCAATACAATTATATGAGCCACAAAGTGGACCCTGCCTACACACAGAATTATTTAAAAAAGCTTTCATTCAATCATATAAGAGGCAAGCAGATCTTGATTCCATCATCCATCATTCATCATCATGTTTCCTACCCTCTCTGCTTGCTTACAACTCCGGAGAGACTCCCTGAAATGATATCCACTGATAATAATGGTGCAAAGGCTAAAAACAGAAGCTGCTTGCTAATAGTGATAATGAATTGAATATTTTTTTTTCCATTCTGTGGTCCTGAAAGCTTTGGAGGATGTATCTGTAGCGGCCTCACCCCCTCTTCTTGGTCTAGGGGTAGGTTGTATGTGAGGGTGAGATGCGCTACGGCCCATGTCCTCCCCATTGCAGCAGGTGAGGTGAAGGCCAGTACCAGTTATTCTTCTCGGGCCTGTGTGTTTCTATTCACAACCAAGTCTTGCTGTGCTGACACTCCCCTTCACTCCCATTAACCAGAGTTCCACACAGGAACTAAGGATCCAACACTTGTTTTATTGTAACACACAATAAACCGTTCTTAGTCAGCCAACTGGTTGAGATCCATATACAGTTCAACACGGTGGGGTGAGCAGGTCGAGGCACTGTCCTAATGATAAAACGAAACCACTGTGGTTTCACCAGTGGTTGCTATAGCCATTGGCTAGCGAGAGGAACTTGAAACTTGTGAGTCTCTACCAGCGACTCTGAAGAACATGAATTGGAGTACCTTCGCTGCGTTGTGGCCCCTATCAGGGGGAAGATGTCCCTCCAAGGGAGTCACCAGAGGCCCCTCCGTCACCGGGTTGATGCTGCTCCGGACACTTCAGACGGGTAACCTCTCCGGCCTCCTTACCTCAGACATGGGCCCCATCCACCTCAGGGTCCCTCGGACTCATCCGCCTTTGCTGAGCCCAGTCGAAGTCACTGGGCCCTAGGCCTCCGGTGTAGTACCTCACCCCAGGCTTAAGGTGCCTGGGATGGACGCCAACTCCGCTCTGACCAGGCCTAGGGCGCCTGGGCCGGAACTCCGGATCGCCCGCACCCAGGCCTAAGGTGCCTGGGCACGCGCTCGAGAAGAAGACCTCGTGGCGAGGGCGTCTCTCCCCTTTATCTCCTCCTGTGACGCCACAGCAGGTTCTCCGCCCCCGCTGTACCGGCGGAATGGGACAAAAAGGACAGCACTGCGGCAGTGATTCTACCTCGACCTGTGGCAACACCGCCACCCCAGGCCAAGGAGAATAGTACACCACCAAAGTCCTCCACGACTGAAAGTGGTCTAAATCCTCTGATTTACACACACCTGGGTCATACTACCACCCAGGTGTATCCCCCTAAATTTAGACCCCCGCTACATATCTGTGAGGCCAGGGTTATGCCACTAGTGCCTCACTGAACCAGGAAGTGGGAAAATAGTAATTGTAGGAAAAAGCCAAAATGTTTGTTTAAATCAAAGTCACACTAAACGATAACCTTACTTTTCATCAAATCCATACCATTCACTACTTAAAGCAGAGCTCCACACAAAAGGTGAAGCTCTGCTTGTTCGCACCCTCCCTCATTCCACATTTGGTATTATTTGGGGGGGTACCTGGTTTTGACAGGTACCCGCTCCCACTTCCAGGTAAGATTGCCGCAGCGATCCCTGAGTCTTCCCCCCTGCTGCCTTCTGGGACACACAGGTCCCAGAGGACAGCGGGACCATTCATAAAATGCAGCGAAAAAATGCGCGGTAGGAAACAGGCTGTGAAGCCTGCAGGCTTCCCTACCGGTTACCCTTACTTACAATGCCGGCTCTACACCCGAAGCTGATTGAAGAATCAGTTCAGGGTGCCGACATCGCTGGATCCCTGGACAGGTAAGTGTCCTTTATATTAAAAGTCAGCAGCTACAGTATTTGTAGCTGCTATATTTTAATTGTTTGCCTAGTCTGGAGCTCCTCTTTAATGTTTAACTAACTGAAGACCATTTTTTTTCCTTCGTTTTGGACAGAGTGGAGAGGAATTAGAACACCTCTTAGTTTTTATTACTTTCTGTGGCACCATCGGGGAGATTCATCCTCTCTATTTGTCCTGTTTATCGTTACCACTGAAAGTGAAAGAAAAATCAAAATTTCGGGTTTTCTCCAGAACAGTACTAGTAGGGAAATGTTCCAATGGGGACACTAGTTTTGGTGATCCTGGTGACAACCAGCGATTCCCTCATTTAGAGGGATTTCCTCTCACTTCTTGTATTGGCTATGGGATGTGAAGGAAGTGAAAGGAAATCTCTCAAATAGGACACAGATGCCAAAAAAACTGACTGGGGTTATAACCCTCCCTTAGTGTCTATGTTCCTACATACAGTGGGACCATGGAGATTGAATGTAGCCATCCTCTAATAGGAATTTAGAGCACAGCAGGAGAAAAGGAAATTAGGGATTTAGAGAAGAAGGTACTTTTGTGACTTAATACATTCTTGAATAGCATTTTCTTTTTAAATGGGAGTTTAGCATTGCCCCCAGCTATGTTGACCATATTATATTAAAACTTAAAAACTATTGGTTAAACAGATTAGTGCTTTTTTTCACCACTACTTTTTCCTTTATATCAACTTTTCATAACAAATGCAATAATAGAGGTTGAGTGAAAGATTTAGTGCAGTATAAGGGCTCATTCAGTCAGGCGTCTACTAGTGAGAATCTGTGATTCATGCCAGTGGAGAATAGACTAGCCCCATGCACAGGTTGGGATTATTTAACCCTTTCCATACAGGGCTTTTTATACCACTTCCATACCGGGCCTATTCTAGCACTTCTCTTCTACATGTACAGATCATCATTCTTTTGCTAGAAAATTACTCAGAACCCCCAAACATTATATATGTTTTTTTTTTTTAGCAGACACCCTAGGGAATAAAATGACGGTCGTTGCAACTTTTTATCTTGCACGGTATTTGCGCAATAATTTTTCAAACGCCTTTTTTTGGGGGAAAAAATGGTTTCATGAATTTAAAAATAACAAAACCGTAAAGTTAGCCCGATTTTTTTGTAAAATATGAAAGCTTATGTTACGCCGAGTAAAAAGATACCTAACATGTCACGCTTTAAAATTGCGCACACTCATGGAATGGTGCCAAACTTCGGTACCTAAAAATCTCCATAGGCGACGCTTTGAAAATTTTTACAGGTTACCAGCTTAGCGTTACAGAGGAGGTCTAGTGCTAGAATTGTTGCACGCGCTCTAACTCACGCGGTGATACCTCACATATGTGGTTTGAACGGCGTTTACATATGCGGGCGGGA
This sequence comes from Rana muscosa, assembly GCA_029206835.1. Taxonomy (NCBI): domain Eukaryota; kingdom Metazoa; phylum Chordata; class Amphibia; order Anura; family Ranidae; genus Rana; species Rana muscosa. The sequence continues at coordinate 576,572,813 of CM055121.1, forward strand.
CTTGCGTGTGCGTTCGCTTCTAAGCGCGAGCTATTGGGGACGGGCGTTTTAAAAAAAAAAAAAAAAATTTTTTTTTTTATCACTTTTATTCCTATTACAAGGAATGTAAACATCCCTTGTAATAGGAATGTGTGTGACAGGTCCTCTTTATTGAGAGATGCGGGGTCAATAAGACCCCACATCTCTCCTCCAGGCTGGAAAGCATGAGATCGTGAAAAAAAATGTCACTGATCTCATACTTACAGCCGCAATGGCGTCTTTGTTTACATCTGAGGACCCAGGCGTGACGGCATCACATCGCGCCCGGGCCTCCGACGGTCATAGAGATGACTGGTGACCATCTGGTCACCAGTCACCTCTATGCTCGTCACGTGACCCACCACCGGCGCCGGACGATTCTCTCCGGGTCCCCGATGGCATGGGAGAGCCCGGAGAAACACCGGATGGCGGCGGGAGGGGGGGGGGGATGTCCCCTCCCGCCGCCTATAAGAACGATCAAGCGGCGGAACCACCGCTATGATCATTCTTATCGTGCGCAGAATCGCCGGCTGAAGAGAAGGATATCTGAATGATGCCTCCTAGCTGCAGGCATCATTCAGATATATCCCCCCTCAAACCCAGGACGTCATATGACGCCCACCCGGAGGGAGAGAGGGTTCCTGCCGGTGTCATTTTACAATGACCCGGTATGGAAGTGGTTAATAAATTGCTGTGTAAATGTTTCAAGCCTTCACACAGCCATCACAAATAATCCCCGTCATTTTCCTAATATGCTTATTTCCTATGATTGTGATCTCCATCTAGTGGCAGTTTTTTTGTGATTGAGGTATTCCAGGAAAATTCTGCATTGTTGCCACTGAATGGAGCTGACCATTATAGGAAATAAACATATTAGGTAAACTACAGGGATTATTTTTGAAGGCTATGCAAATGCTTGAGATGTTCGCATAGCACATTTTTTTTTTTTTTAATAAGTAGACAGTGACCCCATAGTTTGCGAATAACCATGGCCAGATTTGTATCCTGTACAAATCAATGGTTGACACTGCTGCTGTTTGCATTTAACCGCTCATACCAGTGGGTACTGTATATGTGAACGGGCTTCTGTACACAGCTAATCATCGACTTTGTATATAGCAAAAAGAGCTGCTTCATCCAGATGCTGAGTTTAGCAGTCTGGTGACCTCCAGCCTCCTGTCTGAATGAGCCCTAATATCTGTGATAATAGTACATTTTAATGATCTATAAGTCATACCAAAAAAGAGGGACAAAAACGGAAAGACAGGGTCTTAAAAGAGGGGCAGCCTCTAGGGACAGAGAACCTTGCACCGGTGTGTTTCCTGCCTGCCTGAGAATAGCATGTGCTCCTTTTTTGGTTTCTATACATCTGTCAGTACTCCGAGTCAAGCCATTAATATATACAGGTCCTGCAGGCATTATTTCCTGGAAGGACATAAAAACCTGTGGTGTGATACAGTAGCTAGTAAATGCCAGACATGACCTCACATGTTTGTGTATCACCATATTGAGTAATGGGTCTGACATCACTGCAATGTCACATAAAGCCTGTCTTTTGTAAGTGTCAAATGACATTTAATGGTATCACCCAGGGAGTTGTGTCTGTAGATACTCCCTTTCATTATGTAATCGCAAAAATATATTTTTTCTTAAGTGACACTAAACTCTGGTTTAAAAAGGAAAAAAAAAATCTGCATTTATGTATACTTGGAGTCCTTTCACACTGGGGCGTTTTTGATCGTTGGTGGTAAAGCGACTCTATTTTTAGTGGCGCTTTTCGGCTGCTAGTGGGGTGCTTTTAACCCTTGCTAGCGTCTGAAAAAAGGTTCAAATCGCCACTACAGGGGCGCTTTGTTGGCGCTGCCCATTGATTTCAATGGGCAGGGACGCTGTAGGAGCGGTGTGTACACCGCTTCTACAGCGCCTCAAAGATGCTGCTTGCAGGACTTTCACACTGGGGCATTGTGAGTGTCGGCGGTAAAGCGCCTCTATTTTCACTGTCATTTTAGCAGTGCTTTTCGGTCGCTAGCAGGGTGCTTTTAACCCCTGCTAGCAGCCGAAAAAGGGTTAAAAGCGGCGCTACAGCAGCGGTTTTCCGGCGCTGCCCATTGATTTCAATGTATACACCGCTCCTACAGCGCCTCAAAGACGCTGCTTGCAGGACTTTTTTTGACGTCCTGCCAGCGCAACACTCCAGTGTGAAAGGAGAGGTGCTATTTTTAGCGCTGTAGCGCCTGTAAAGCGCCTCAATGTGAAAGGGGTCTTAAAGTGGTTCTAATCTCAGTCATTAGAAGAATTGCTGACAGGCAGGGGTTTTATATCAGAAGAGACCCTAGAGTAAGGTGACCAGATTTTTTAAATGAAATCCGGGGACATATTTTTTTTTTTTTACTAGTAATGGCGGCAATCAGCGACTCTCTGTCAGTCAACACCCGCTTCACAGCCTGTCAAGTCTCACTCTCCGGGCCCCGGCTACTACTGGGTGGGGAGCAGAAGAAAATCACTCCGCCAGGGAAGGGCAGGCGGCTGGCCGGGACTTGAGCCAAGGCAGAATAACATGCGAGCAGAGGTGAATGGGCATGCACCCGAAACTGAAGAAATATTCCCTCAGCTCCGACCAGCACATGATCATCAGAAAGGGGCACAGATAATGAAAAAAAATACACCCCCCCCCCTAAGCTAGTAGGAGCGGCGGAGCGGGGTGTGTAATTCAGATTTTTTTTCTTTAATTCTGCACTGACTGTCTTTGAAATTGCCCCAGCCCCTGTTCAAATCCAATCCGGGGACAAAACCGGGGACAGACTTGGTCTGGGGACAGTGTCCTCAATCCGGGGACTGTCCCCTGAAACCGGGGATGTCTGGTCACCCTACCCTAGAGGTCTCTACTGTCATAAATCTTCCCACTGCCTGTCGGTGAGTAATGTGATCTGAGCTACACATGCGCAGCTCAGACAACATTTACAGTCTGCTCTGTGTGCCTCAGCGATGTGACTCCTGTGCACATTTGCAGGAGTGACGTCGCCCCTGGCACAGCCATCCAAGCGGCCAAAGAATGCAAACCTGGAACAAAGACCGGGCGAAGCTGGAAGCTGCCGGGGACAAAGGAGAGCCCTGATAGGGCAACGTTGGAGGACTGCGTTTGTAGGTAAGTCTGTCATAACGTGATAGTATGCAGCGCATACTAGTATATTATGACTTCAAGCTGCCAGGGGACCTATTTTTTTAACCACTTCAATTCTGGGCATTTTCACCCAGTTCCTGCCCAGGCCAATTTTCAGCTTTCAGCGTTGTCACACTTTGAGGACTGCATTGCATGAGTGTGCAATTGTCATTCAAACAAAATCTGTATCATTTTTTATTTTGCAACAGATTTATTTTGGTGATATTTAATCAACACTGAGTTTATTTTTTATTTTTTGCTAAACAAATAAAACAAATTAATACAATTTTCTATATAAGTAATTTTTCTCCGTCACTGATGAGGCGGCACTGATGAGGCGGCACTGATGAGGCGGCACTGATGGGCTGTCTTTATGGGCACTGATAGATGGCGCTGATAGGCGGCACTGACAGGCAGCACTGCTGGGTGCTGAAAGACAGCATTGATGGACACTGGCTTCACTGGTGGGCACCGATGGGCTTCACTGGTGGGCACTGGCAGGCATCACTGGTGGGGCTGCACTGATAATCATTTCACTGATTATCAGTGCAGATCCCCTCCTGTTAGGAAAGCCGCATATCGTCTCTCCTCTACTTGCGTGCTGTTAGCCTGAGGAGAGGAATGCCGATAACCGCCACTTCCTATTTACACTGTGATTGGACACAGCTGATCACATGGTAAAGAGCCTACATGATAGGCTCTTTATCCTGATCAGAGATGTGGTGTGTCCGAGCGACACACCGTACCACTGACCGCCACGCTGCACACCTCCGTGGGACACGCAAGAGCGGCTTGTTCTGAAGGACATCCAGTTAGAACAATTAAGCCACCGTCCGGCCGTCATTTTTCTATAGGCTGGGCAGGAAGTGGTTAATATAAGGATGACATTACTATCGCTTTAACTAAAAAAAACTTAATTTGATCTTAGACTTCTCCAAATTATTATTTTTTTGCTGCTGTTTGACTTTCTGTTAGAGGATGGCTGCATGTGTTCTCCATGGGCTCATTGTATATAGGAACGTAACCACCATCTCTTGCTTGCTTCCAAGATAGACTATGGACAATGGGATTTCTGGTGTCCATAGAGCAGTGTAGATGATCACAACTATGTGCACTGCTGGTTCAAAAAACCAACTGAAGTGGAGTGGAAAAGGAGAGGTTCGGGAGCTCATGAAGGACATTACAAGGAGGCAGAAAAAACACAGTAAGAAACAAGAAAACAAAATTGCTTGTGGGACTTTATATGAGGCGCAACACACTAAATTGTAAAATCAATAAAGTAAAGATTTATTGGTAAATACAATTTCAACAGATCAACAATAACCTAATGCCATATAGTCAAGCAGATTGGTCAATATATACATATTAATTTCCATAGCCAGGTACAGTAGGTGACCGTGAGATTGTGTGTAAATGCGGCTCGGCATCAGCGATATTGACCCTCCACGACCCCCGTCGCGGGAGACCGTGCCGAGCTCTGTCACTCTTCCCGCTCGCCGCCCCCAAGAGATTCCTATGGATACGCTGCATCTCGTGATGGCGGCGAGCGTGAGCAGTACAGCCTTGCAGTGCCAATTTCCAGCGCGCTGGAAATACAATCTCGTGGGCACCCACTGTACAGTGTTGCAAAGATCAATCAATAATAGGTGTACACTTGCATGTAACCCGACACGTTTCATGACCTCCAATGCAATACTCCCAACGCACACGTTCCTGCAGAAACGTGTGTATCTTAGAGTGGGTGCTGAAATTACCAACGGCTGGAACCGACTGCAATCATGAGAAGGAAGTGTCACCAGCACACCAGGATCTCCAAAATTGGGTCCAAAACTTTAATCACATAGTATCAAAAAATAAAAGCAACGTTTCGGAGCCACGCAGGACCCCTTCATCAGGCATGTGGCGTTTCATGGCATGACGTCACTTCCTCAGGGGTTGATGTACACACAATTGTCTAAAAAGTTGAACATTTTTTGCAATATATGACACACATAATAAGATGTATTTTGTTAATAAAAACATTGGGCATTAACCAAGTGGGGACACATACTTACAAATCTGCAAGACATCACATGCTCATTACCTAATGGTAGTCGCTTGGAAATGTCTGACCTGGGTGTGGGATTCGAAGGGCCCAGCATGGAGAGCAATCCAACAAGTCCTCCACCCTAATGGTTGTGAAAGATGTGTCTATGTGTTAGTATACATGACATAAAACTACCACTTAAGTGTTGGCAATAAGGAAATGGTATATGTGAAGGACATGGGATGTATGTACAGTATGTATACATACATAAACACATGTGTACAAAATAAATGGCCAAAAAAACTGTGACAAAGTAAAAAACTTTTATTTAAAAAGGGGAAGGAGGGAAGAAAAAAAAAAAAAAAACAATTTTGTGAAAAATAGATTACAGGATCATTAAGAAGTGGATGATTTTTGGAGAATGAGGATATCGGTTTGTATCAATTTAAGGCTATCTATGACACCCTTCATTGCCTTTTGGAATCTTCTTCTACAAAGGTAGCTGCAGCACATTATATTTATAGGTTTGATGTTATTAACTTCACTGCAACAATTTAGTTTGCTCCGCCAAAGAAGATTCTTTTACAGAAGCTCAATAGTTCGCTTTGGAGAATAAAGTCTCCCACGACTGTGGATGTTATTGCACATACTAGTAAACATTGCCATCTAGTGGACATTTTAGGTTTTAACAGTAACAAGATTGCATCGTTATAGTAGCTGATTATAACCTCATAAATCAAACTCATCTGAGATTAGTAGCAGCCATGTGCTTAAGTAAATTATGGCTGGACTGCATCACTGGCTGCAAAAACTCTAGATATTGTAGGTACTAATTCATCAACGCTCATCTACCATCTGCAAGGCAGAATTGACTGTTTCAGCCATGGATTTATTGCTGATACACATAATGCAAAACGAATGCTCCGGCACAGACTTAAACATGTCTGCTAAGCTATCACTAGCTGCCAAAATATGTGCTTGAAAGAAATACACTTTGTTGCTCTCAGGTATTTATTTTAATCTCTTGCTATACATCATTTTATTCTAAATTGCAGAGTTAGGGTTTAATTTATTTAGCAGCCCAACACAAACATAAGCCCAAACTGCGGAAGCTAACCCTTTCACTTATTGCATTTACTTATTTTCATCTCATCTGCTGTGCTCGCAACTTCTCTGTTTACAGGATAGACCCCCATTTAATTTTTTTACCCTCTTACCTAATGCTGTGCTGTCCTTAAAGTGTTACTAAACCCAGGAGCCTGCATTTACTATATCTGGTCTCCTACAGTACACAGAACATGGACATGTAATTATTTCAGTAAATACACTGCTAAATATCTTTTCTCTTCAGCAGTATGTAGCAGTCTTGTGACTTTTTCTATCAGTGTCTGGTTAAAGCTTGTAGGAGTTTTAATTCTACTGCTGTCCTTTGAGGCTGCAGGACCCCTGACCCTCTGTCTGGACAGTGCTGATCACATGCACCCTTCCAATAAAAAAAAAAACCTCTCTAGCAATACACACCAAGCTGAGCATGTGCAGAGTGACTCCAAATGCTCTGTCTTATCAGGAGATGGATTGGGGACAGTGGAAGAAGAGGAGGATCAGAGAAAACAGGATCAAACAGCCTTCTTACATAATAATTAACCCCTTAGGTTCCACAGTGAGTATAACAAGCATGCTTTATTGTATATACAGACTGATTTTTACTGTTGTGGGTTTAGTAACACTTTAATTCACATGCTCAACTGCCCAGCAAATCCAGCATTGTCTTGAAGTGATCTGCTGCCATTGTCTGGGCATCCCCCCCTCATCCATGGGCGTCCGCAGCATAGGGCAAGAGGGGGCAATTGCCCCCCCCTGGAATCGTAAGAAGGTGTTGAAGACAGTCGCCCTGTGTTGCAATGTCTGCCGCGGCCACTGTGGACTTTTTTTCTGATTCTGCTGGCCTGGGGCTGCTCTCTTTTCCGACTTATCACAGATACAGACATCTGTCCCTCCCTCCCTCACCCCCGGCCTGATCATCAAATTGGCTCTGCCGCTCAGGCCTCTGCTCGACATCTCGGCTGTTCCGTGATTGGCTGCCTGCCTGTGTATGTACATTGCTATGCAGATCCGGCCAGCGCGGTTCCTCCCACAGGTGCGTGCAATCAGTCAGTGGCCGAGAATACGCTGCCAGTGCCTGGGCCTATTGCATCACAGGAGGAAATCCTGAAGAACCACAGGTAACAGCAGTGCCAGTTAGGAGGAGAATTTAGATATATATAATGCTTGGAAAGTTGGACAGCTGAGCTATTGCTGGAAGAGATATTTGTGTATTATATAATCTTCTTCACTTTGTATGGAAGGTACTCAGTCTCAGGCATACCATGCCCATATAAATATAGCCTAGAGAATGTACATCTTTCTATATTGCAATGTATTGCAATACATCTGTTGTGGCCATATTTTGATCTTTGTTTTAGCGGCGCTATTCGGCTGCTAGCGGTCAAAGAAAGGGTTAAATGTGACTGTGTATCGCCGCTGCCGAAGCGCAACCAGCTGTCTTTTTAGGCCCCATGCACACGAGACGCCGGTGCAAACTCTGCTGAACACACGTTTTTAAGGGCTGAAACCGGCGTTTAGAAACGCCCATTTTGCCGCGATTGCAGCCACGTTTAGCAGCATTTTACCGCGTTTGCGTCTATTAGCGTTTAGTTAAACATCATAAGACTCTCCCTAAGCTCAAAAAACAGTATTATTTAACCATTTCAGCCATTTTGTGAGTAGCAGCAGCTGAGAAAGCAGCAGTGTACTTAATTTTAGCGTGTCACTTGCCACATCACCTACCACAAAAAACATTTTTTGGCAGTGCCTCTCCCGAGAAAAGACTCTGGATCCGCCCCTGCCAGGAGCGCAGCATGTCAGTCTTGTCTGGATGAGAATGGAGGATAGGGGGTGGACCAGAACACAATAACAGGAAAAAAGTTAAACATATAAAAAAAAGGAGAATTTTCATTTGGGGGGGGCATGTGATTTTGATAGAAGGAAATTTTGTTTGGGACTGTTCATTATCAATGGCAAAATAAAACCATCCATCCTCTCTAGGTAGAGGTATGCAGAATGGCAGACACACCCTTACTCAAGCTCCTGACACTCCATTTCAGGGCTCTGTAAAGAGCAGCTTTGATGCTGTTGTGATTTACTCAGCTACTCAGCCTAGCACGTTGCAACTCTGGCCTAAAAAGTCCATGGCTTACAATGTGTTTCTGAAGTCTTGCTGTTGAAATAAATGGGTTTCCAGTACCTGGAGAGCATCAAGCTGGAGAAAAAGCCTAGTGGCTCTGACCAGCCCAGTAACTACACAGTTGCTTTGACATAACTCCAGCAGTAGGTTGGCAGGGGTTCAGTTTTATGGATCTCACCCTTTGACACAGCTGTCAGAGTTTACACTATTTCATTAAAATTGTAATTCCCTTTTAATCATTTAAACTGATAGGCTTTCAGGAATAAAATATTGGTCCACCGTGCACAAATCCTTGAAGTGATAAAGTCCACTCTCTTCAGAAATGGAAAAAAGACCAAAACGTGATGTCCACCACCATATGACAGATATATCGTCCGGCCGTCGCAGCAGGCTTAAGGCATATCTGTCATTTGAACATTTGTAAGTGCAATACGTTGTTTTAATATACCAATAAATGTGAAGGTTTTACACTATTTTAGGCACTTTGTCTTGCATGCCGTAATCATCACCACTTGACATCCAATACCATGAAGTGTGCGGACTAGCGGCGCGGGGAGTCCTTGGTGACACACAGCCCAGCAGTGTTTATACTCTAAAGCCCTGTACACACGATAGGTTTTACCGATGAAAACAGTCCGATGGACTTTTTTCATCGGACAAACCGATCGTGTATGGGCCCCATCGGGCTTTTTTCCATCGGTGTTTAAAAATAGAACATGTTTTAAATTTATCCGATGGTTAAAAAACCGATAGCAAATTACTATCATCTGTGGGGAACTCCATCGGATAAAAAACCCACGCATGCTCAGAATCAAGTCGACGCATGCTCAGAAGCATTGCATGCTCAGAAGCATTGAGCTTCATTTTTCTCGGCTCATCGGAGTGTTTTACGTCACCGCGTTTGGAACGGTCGGTTTTTTAACTGGTGGTGTGTAGGCAAGACTGATGGAAGTCTGCTTCATCGGATTTCCGATGGAAAAATCCATCGGTTAAAAATCCATAGGAAATCCGATCGTGTGTACAGGGCTTTAGCCTCTCTGGGTCCTCTGTAATAAGGGACCACGGGGCTCTGGTAAGCAGATCTTTTTGTCATGTGGTAGTGGACATCACGTTTTGGTATTTTTTTCAATTTCTGAAGAGACTTTATCACTTCAATGATTTGTACACGGGTGGACCAATATTTTTATTTCTGTGGACGTTATAAAAAGATCACTCATTTATGTACTTTTATGAACAATCATGGATTTGAATTAATGACTGTTAATTTGGGGATTTATTTTCACCCATATCCATTCATCATCAATCAATTTTGTTTGGAGGTCCTATGTTATTTTCAGTATTTATGTATGTGTTCACGTTCATATGTATGTAGCGGACCCCCCAATAATTGGGGGTTGCTATGCCTAAATTTAGGGGGTAGCCTGAGCCCATAGTTGGACTCAGGCTGTTGAATTCTTCAAAAACTTCTGCTTTGAGGTGATGTTGCCTGGCAGTACAGTTCCCTGTGGCCTGTGGGTGGCACTGACGCCCCAGGCTCAGATTGAACCACAGGTAGCATTGCAACGCCATTGGGTGTCCTTTCTCAGCAGCCGTGCAGTGGGCGTGGTCTACCCACTGTTCATGCTGAGAGAGAATAGACTTCTTCCTACACTCTGGGTGAAGAATCCAACGGAAGGAGGTAACTCGCTGCGGGACCCAAATTAGATAACACCGCTCACCCTCTTCAACGAGGATACTGGGCATGTGGCATGGGTAATCAAGGAAGGGATCTGTGTGCTACATGTAATATTTAGTTACATAATTTTATATTAACCACTTCCATACAGGGCACTTTTACACCTTCCTGCCCAGACCAATTTTCAGCTTTCTGCGCTGTTGCACTTTGAATGACAATGGCGCGGTCATGCTACACTGTACCCAAACAAAATTTCTTTTGGTGGTATTTGATCATCTCTGCAATTTGTTTATTTATTTTTGCTAAAAAAAAATCAAAAAGACCGAAAATTTTGAAAAAAAATACGTTTTTTTTTGTTTCAGTTACAAAACTTTGTAAATAAGTAAGTTTTCTCCTTCACTGATGGGGCTGCACGGATGGGCACTGATAAGGCGGCATGGATGGGCACTGATGGGCGGCATGGATGGGCACGGATGGGCACTGATAGGTGGCATGGATGGGCACTGACAGGTGGCACTGTACTGTAATGTGTTGTACTAATGGATGCCAATCAGTGCCAAACAATTATGCCTGCCAATCAGTGGTGCCCATTGTGGGCACTGATTGGCATCCATTGTGGGCACTGATTGGCATCTATTAGGCATTTCTAATTGGCATCCCTGGTGGTCTAGGGTGGCATACCTTAAGGTGGGCATCCCTGGTGGTCTGGTGGCATCCCTGGTGGTCCAGTGTGGGCATCCTCAGGGGGGCTGCACTGATAATGAATCAGCACAAACCCCCCCTGTCAGAGGAGCAGCCGATCGGCTCTCCTCTACTCGCGTCTGACAGACGCGAGTGAGGAAAAGCCGATGACCGGCTTTTCCTGTTTAGATCGTGATCAGCCATGATTGGACACGGCTGATCACATGGTAAAGAGTCTCAGTCGTAGACTCTTTACCTAGATCGGTGTTGCGGGGTGTCAGACTGACATCCCGCAACAACGATCGCCGCGACGCGCGCCCCCGGGGGCGCGCAGCGGCTCAATATCCTGAAGACGTCATATGACGTCCAGTCAGGATATTGAAACCACTTTGCCGCCGTCATTTTGCAATAGGGCGGGCGGCAAGTGGTTAAGGTTTAGCCCTACTCTATTTTTTACCACTTTTGATCACTGTTTTGATGTTTTCACAGAAAAGTTGCTGCTTCCACTTGAGTTTTTGGGCACACGAGATTGCTTTTTGATCTTGGCGCAGTTTCTTTTTCCTTTTTTTAAATTTTTTATATGCTTTCAGGCTGGTGTAGCGATTATGCATTCCGGTATCATGCGGTAAAACATGCAAGTTGGCCCTCTGTACAGTATGTTGTGTAGCGGCCTCACCCCTCTCCCTTGCTTCATCGGTAATATGGCTGTTGTCTAGGGGTACCTGGGAGAGAGATGATACACACCACGGCCCATGTCCTCCCGTAACTAGGAGGTGAAGGCCAGAGATTGGGCTTTTGTGTAGGTGTCCTAGAGCCAAGTCCAGTCCTTCGTCCCTGACTCCTTTTTGCTTAGTAACCCAAGTTCCACACAGTGAATAGGTACAACTCCAGTTTTATTCTTCTTACCAAGCAATAAAACAGTCTTTCTCCTTTTGAATAATGGGGGGACAGATCGAGGCACAATCCTTTCCCTTCTTGCTGCTGCCCACTGTGGTGTCACCAGTGGTGAATAGTCACTGCCACTGACTAGGTAATATAGAACGTGAATTACCTTCGCTCTCTTTGCCCCTGTCAGGGGAAGAAATCCGTCCAAGGGAGAAGTGGAGGCCTCTCCGTCACCAGCGATGCTGCGCCGGACTCTTCGGAGAAGTTACTGCGCACCAGTCCTCATGAACTCAGACATGGGCACCCAAGGAGTTAGGGCCCCCTCAGGTTCCTCCACCCTTGCGGAACTCAGTCGAAGGTACTGAGCCCCAGGCATCCGCCATAGTACCTCACCCCAGGCTAAAGGTGCCTGAGATGTACTCCATCCTCGCTCCAGCTAGGCCAAGGGCGACTAGACCTGGAACACCGGAACGCCAGCACCCAAGCTGAAGGTGCCTGGGTGCGGCCGCGTCCTCCGACTCTCTCCCCAAGGTCAGGGTGTCCGCCCCTTTTATGACCTCTCCCTTTGCGTCACAGCGGGTTCCCCGCCCCGCTGTACCAGCTCCAGGGGAGGACAAAAAGGCACGGTTCGCAGTGTGAGTTCAACTTTGGCCCAGGACCACAGCGCCACCCAGGGACCCCAAGGAACTTCACACCACCAGAGTCCTCACATAGTTCAAATACCCGCTACACTTGCAATGGCAATAATTTAGTAGTGCATTAGTATAGTAGGTGCTGATGGACCTATACTGTCGCACATGATGCAATGCTAAATGAAAGGACTGCTCTAACGCAAAACACATGTTCATGTGGGCAGGAAAGCACCACAGTGGAAGGGGCAGGTGTGGAGGGTCCTAATGCCAAGCATTGCAAATGAGGTCATGCTGCCCCCCCCCCCCCCGCAAGATACCACAGGTTAAATTGATAATCAAGCACTAGGAAGGGGAGGGGGGGAGTGCTGAGCGAGTATTTCTGGAGGGGGGGAGGGGGCTTCCTCTAAGGGTCCCTGAGGTTTACTACAAGCTAGGAGATCCTTTCAATGCAGACGTCCCTATGTTATACAATATGGCTGTAACTAGTGATGTCGCGAACATAAAATTTTCCGTTCGCGAACGGCGAACGCGAACTGCCGCAAATGTTCGCGAACGGGCGAACCCGGCGAACCGCCATAGACTTCAATAGGCAGGCAAATTTTAAAACCCACAGGGACTCTTTCTGGCCACAATAGTGATGGAAAAGTTGTTTCAAGGGGACTAACACCTGGACTGTGGCATGCCGGAGGGGGATCCATGGCAAAACTCCCATGGAAAATTACGTAGTTGACGCAGAGTCGGGTTTTAATCCATAAAGGGCATAAATCACCTAACATTCCTAATGTGTTTGGAATAACGTGCTTTAAAACATCAGGTATGATGTTGTATCGATCAGGTAGTGTAAGGGTTACGCCCGCTTCACAGTGACAGACCAAACTCGGACAGACCAAACTCCCCGTTTAACGCACCGCAAACAACTGCAAACAGTCCATTTGCACAACCGCAAGGCTTTAATGATCACCTTAGATGATCACAAAGAAAATTTATGTTTTTTCTATGCAAAATTATCAAGCCGATCGCTTTTGGTCTGTTCACAATGAAGCAACGACCTTACCATCTGGGGTGTGCCAACAACGCCATTGCCAACACACTCATAGAGGTGGTCGCTTCATTGTGATACGCAAGCCCCTTCACCACAACAAGGTAATGATCACGAAGGGGAATTGACACAGGTATGTGTTTTTTTGTTTGTTTTTTTTGCAGCCACAGTGCAGCACCAGAGGCCAGAAAAATTTAGGCATGTACACATGCCTGTAAAATTAGGTATTGTTGCAGCCGCTGCTGTAGCAGCGGCCAGAAAAAATTATGTTTTTCAGGCAGAAAGTGCCCTAAAACATTGCGGCTTGTGGACCATTTTTAGCCCAAGGCAGCTCATCTCATCAGGCCTTTTTTAGTCAAATGTATCGCCCACTGTCAGTCCCTTCGGGATCCATGCCTCATTCATCTTAATAAAGGTGAGGTAATCTAGACTTTTTTGACCTAGGCGACTTCTCTTCTCAGTGACAATACCTCCTGCTGCACTGAAGCTCCTTTCTGAAAGGACACTTGAAGCGGGGCAGGCCAGAAGTTCTATCGCAAATTGAGATAGCTCAGGCCACAGGTCAAGCCTGCACACCCAGTAGTCAAGGGGTTCATCGCTCCTCAGAGTGTCGATATCTGCAGTTAAGGCGAGGTAGTCTGCTACCTGTCGGTCGAGTCGTTCTCTGAGGGTGGACCCCGAAGGGCTGTGGCGATGCGTAGGACTTAAAAAGCTCCGCATGTCCTCCATCAACAATACGTCTGTAAAGCGTCCTGTCCTTGCCGGCATGGTCGTGGTAGGAGGAGGATTACTTTCACCTCTTCCCCTGTTAGATTCCCGTTGTGCTGTGACATCACCCTTATACGCTGTGTAAAGCATACTTTTTAATTTATTTTGGAACTGCTGCATCCTTTCCGTCTTCCTGTAATTCGGTAACATTTCTGGCACTTTCTGCTTATACCGGGGGTCTAGTAGCGTGGCCACCCAATACAGGTCGTTCTCCTTCAGCCTTTTTATACGAGGGTCCCTCAACAGGCACGACAGCATGAAAGACCCCATTTGCACAAGGTTGGATGCCGAGCTACTCATGTCCTGTTCCTCGTCCTCACTGATCTCACTGAAGGTCTGTTCTTCCCCCCCAGCCACATACAACACCACGGGTACCAGATAGGTGACAACGAGCACCCTGGGATGCCTGCTGTGGTTGGTCTTCCTCCTCCTCCTCAAAGCCACATTCCTCCTCTGACTCCTCTTCCTCAGACTCCTCTTCCAGCGTTGCCGCAGGTCCAGCAAGCGATGCTGATAAGGCTGTTTCTGGTGGTGGTGATGGTGACCACAACTCTTCCTCTTCACGCTCATCTACGGCCTGATCTAGCACTCTTCGCAGGGCACGCTCCAGGAAGAAAACAAATGGGATGATGTCGCTGATGGTGCCTTCAGTGCGACTGACTAGGTTTGTCACCTCCTCAAAAGGACGCATGAGCCTACAGGCATTGCGCATGAGCGTCCAGTAACGTGGCAAAAAAATTCCCAGCTGCGCAGAGGCTGTCCTAGCACCCCGGTCATACAAATACTCGTTGACGGCTTTTTCTTGTTGGAGCAGGCGGTCGAACATTAGGAGTGTTGAATTCCAACATGTCGGGCTGTCACAAATCAAGCGCCTCACTGGCATGTTGTTTCGCCGCTGGATATCTGAAAAGTGCGCCATGGCTGTGTAGGAACGCCTGAAATGGCCACACACCTTCCTGGCCTGCTTGAGGACATCCTGTAAGTCTGGGTACTTATGCACAAAGCGTTGTACAATCAGATTTAACACATCTTCCATGCACGGCACATGTGTCAACTTGCCCAAATTCAATGCCGCCAACAAATTGCTTCCGTTGTCACACACCACTTTGCCGATCTCCAGTTGGTGCGGAGTCAGCCACTGATCCACCTGTGCGTTCAGGGCGGACAGGAGTGCTGGTCCGGTGTGACTCTCTGCTTTCAGGCAAGTCAACCCCAAGACAGCGTGACACTGTCGTATCCGGGATGTGGAATAGCCCCTGGGGAGCTGGGGGGGGTGCTGTTGATGTGGAGCAAGACGCAGCAGCAGAAGAGGACTCAGCCGAGGAGGTTATCGAAGAGGATGGAGTAGGAGGAGTAGAGGAGGTGACAGCAGGCCTGCCTGCAAGTCGTGGTGGTGTCACCACCAACTCCTCTGCAGAGCCACGCATTACATGCTTGGCAGCCGTCAGCAGGTTTACCCAATGAGCAGTGTAGGTGATATACCTGCCCTGACCGTGCTTTGCAGACCAGGTATCAGTGGTCAGATGGACCCTTGCCCCAACACTGTGTGCCAGACATGCCATGACTTCCTTTTGCACAATAGAGTACAGGTTGGGGATTGCCTTTTGTGAAAAGAAATTTCGGCCGGGTACCTTCCACTGCGGTGTCCCAATAGCTACAAATTTTTTGAAGGCCTCAGACTCCACCAGCTTGTATGGTAAAAGCTGGCGGGCTAAGAGTTCCGACAAGCCAGCTGTCAGACGCCGGGCAAGGGGGTGACTCTGTGACATTGGCTTCTTACGCTCAAACATGTCCTTGACAGACACCTGACTGTGGGCAGATGAGCAGGAACTGCTCAAGGCGAGAGACGTAGTGTCAGATGGTTGAGAGGGGGCAAGGAGGACAGCAGTGGTTGACGTGGCTGAAGATGCTGGACCAGGAGGAGGATGGTGGCTTTGAGCTTGTGTGCTGCTTGTACTCGTCATCATGTGTTGATCCCATAGGCGTTTGTGATGTGAGATCATGTGCCTTCGCAAAGCAGTTGTACCTAGGTGGGTGTTGGATTTCCCACGACTCAGTTTCTTTTGGCACAGGTTGCAAATGGCATCGCTGTTATCAGAGGCAGACACACAAAAAAAATGCCACACTGCTGAGCTTTGCAATGGCGGCATTCTGGTGGTGGCAACAGCATGCGTTGATTGGCGTGCTGTCTGGCTGACCCCGGGTGCCGATACATGCTGTCTGACTGTGCCACTAGCTCCTTGCGACGACCTACCCCTCCTTCCAACTCGTCTCCTCCTCCTCTCTGTCTCCCCATCTGAACTTTCCCCCTGTTCTTCTTCTCTTCGAGCGGGCACCCACGTGACATCCACATCGTCATCATCAACTGCTTCACTTGTATCTGACAACTCAGCAAAGGAAGCAGCAGCGGGTACAACATCATCATCATCACACCGTACATCCATGTGTGTAATGCTGCCTGACTGAGACATATCCCTTTTATCTACATCCTCTGGCAATAATGTTTGCGCATCACTCATTTCTTCCAACTCATGTGTAAATAACTCCTCTGACAGATCAAGTGAAGCAACTGTGGTGCTAGTGTTGGTGGTGGCGGCAGGCGGGCGAGTGGGAACTTGAGAGGTGCCCAAAGCTGAGCTGGAGAAGGATGGTGCGTCAAGGTTCCGAGCGGAAGCTGTAGAAGATTGGCTGTCCTGTGTTAGCCAGTCAACTATGTCCTCAGAACTTTTCGAGTTCAGGGTACGTGGCCCCTGAACACTGGGCATTATTCTTGGGCCAAAGGGAATCACAGCACCACGACCACGACAGCCCTCTGCCTGTCATTTTTTTTAGATTAGTTTAGTTGTACTATGCGTGCAAGCTACTGTGACACCAGATATGAGTGGCACTGTGCACTGGCAGAAGTTGGCACAGTAGACACTGTAGGTCTGACACACACGCTGGCAGGCAACTGATTGCTCATCTACTGCAGTCAAAACTGTTGTGGTTTTTTTTATGTAAGCTACTGTGCCGGGGAAAAAAAACAAGCAGACTGGTGTTTTACCAGCCCTAAAAAGGGCTTTTTGGGGTGCTGTCAGGACGCTGTGCTTACAGCACAGATCAGATGAGTCTTTCAGGAGTGGAGTGAACACTGAATACACTTGCCTATAGCTTTCCCTATAAAATCAGCAGCAGCTAAACTGTCCCTCCTCTGGCTAACACTGCAGCTTAAGTACAGACTGAATCTAAAATAGATGCTGTCCAGGAAAAAAAAAAAAGCAGACTGGTGTTTTACCAGCCCTAAAAAGGGCTTTTTGGGGTGCTGTCAGGACGCTGTGCTTACAGCAGAGATCAGATGAGTCTTTCAGGAGTGGAGTGAACACTGAATACACTGGCCTAGCCTAGCTTTCCCTATAAAATCAGCAGCAGCTAAACTGTCCCTCCTCTGGCTAACACTGTAGCTTAAGTTCAGACTGAATCTAAAATAGATGCTGTCCAGAAAAAAAAAAAAAGCAGACTGGTGTTTTACCAGCCCTAAAAAGGGCTTTTTGGGGTGCTGTCAGGACGCTGTGCTTACAGCAGAGATCAGATGAGTCTTTCAGGAGTGGAGTGAACACTGAATACACTGGCCTAGCCTAGCTTTCCCTATAAAATAAGCAGCAGCTAAACTGTCCCTCCTCTCGCTAAGACTGCAGCTTGAGAATGAATCTAAAATGGATGCTGTCCAGGAGGTGGGAGGGTCTGGGAGGGAGGGTATGCTGCTGATTGGCTGGAATGTGTCTGCTGACTGTGAGGTACAGGGTCAAAGTTTGCTCAATGATAATGAATAGGGGGCGGACCGAACATCGCATATGTTCGCCGGCCGCGGCGAACGCGAACAAGCTATGTTCGCCGGCGAATAGTTCTGTACATCTCTAGCTGTAACTATCTATTACAGAACCCCATAGAAAAATCCTTTTGGATCTCTCTGATTATATGCAGTTCCACTACTGAATCCTGTGCCATTCTAATACAAGTATACATAGCATTGTACTTTGCAAAATGATTTGACAGATTCTGCAGCAACCTAGATAAATCATTAGTACCTTTGTGCAGAATGGAAGTTACTAAGCAGCCAAACCACAAATGACTGTCCTTCTTTCTTTCCTTTTTTTTTTTTTTTTTAAAGAATAAAGGTATTCATAACATGCTATACAGAAAGCAATAATATATCATTCTTATGCATAATATTTCCTTCACATAATATATCACATAATATATCTTTTCTTATACAAAGGAGGTGCATGTGTACTGCTGCAGAACAACATAACAGTGTACTAGTTCATTCCATCTCAAACAAATGCTTCAACAACATAAAATATATTTGAGAAGTGTGAATATTTTACAGCCTTACTGTGCAGACCTAGTATCATAACCATT
Organism: Rana muscosa; assembly: GCA_029206835.1. Lineage (NCBI taxonomy): Eukaryota > Metazoa > Chordata > Amphibia > Anura > Ranidae > Rana > Rana muscosa. The sequence goes on from CM055121.1 coordinate 576,591,318, forward strand.
CTGTATAAAATAAAAACTGTTTCGGATTGCACAAATAAAAAGCTCATTCAACGCAGTTTGCTCTGGCTCCTGTATGTAACTGTTTCCACATTTCTCTGCTTATCCACATCTGCTGCACTATTACTCAAATCCCTTTGTTGGCAGCAATGCCCTCTAAAATAAAAAGCAGTAACACCGCCCTTAAAGCACCCTGACCCTCTCACTTTTAGACCTCTCCAAATAAAGCCAAAATGTATGTGTAACGATGGTCGGGCAATATTTTATATACTTATATTTTATATATAGTTCTGTTACCCTATAATTTTGTCTAAATTATTTTTCTACATGCTACATCTTATTAATGTTCTTACATGATTAAGGCTGGATTGATACCTTTTTGTGTATGTTCTCATTTTAATATGCATTATCAACAGAAATGAATTTAAATGTGTTGCCATTGTCATCAATAGGTCATATAACGTTTACAAAAACCCCCAAAAAACAGAAAATTTATGTCAATGCATTGCGCTGATATGAACTAGAACCATTTAAAACAATGGCTAAAACATGTACATGAAGTGACGTATGACGGCATTAAATGGCTAAGGTTTGAAAAGGCCCCCAAACCTTCATGATGATAGGACCCCTTTCATACACCATTATTACAATTAATATTAAAATTCTCCTGTCTGCTTGGGCCACCACTCAGGATACTACTGACTCCATTGCCTTCAGTCCTTCACTGGTTATCCAAAGCCAGGAAGTAATAATGGGTAGGAGAAAAACAAACTACCTGAGTAGTATGTTAAAACCACATGATTTTATTAAAAGTAGATATACTCACAAAAGTTAGAGTAACCTTTTATTCATTGAAGACGTCTGGTGCACCAGACAAAACGCGCGGCGGGTGAGGCCAGTCGCATATGATGTTGTACACCGGTTGTTGATCCCTGGTGTGGTGTGTTTTGCTTCTGTTAACTTTGTGAGTATGTAGCGCCTTGCTCCTGATGATCAGGCGCTATGTTAAATTTAGTGGCTGTCTGAGCTGGTAGTTAGCTCAGACTTTGTATTGATGAAGGTTAAATTAGCTTCTGTTCCAGCTATGGCTGTGTTTGGAAGGACTTCCCACTGTTTGCCTGTAGGTGGCGTTACCACCCCAGGTCAAAGTTGGAATACAAACAGGCCAGAGTGTATTGGGTGTCTTTCCCCGGGAACAGCTCAGTGGGAGTGGTCTCCCAAATGAGCATGCTGGGGAAGGGTACTTAAGGGACAGACGCCATTGCTCGGGGCTCTCTTCGCCTCGTGGCCCTCCTGGCTCGAGGTATGTGTTACTGGAGTTTCAGCCTTGGAGCCATGCTGGCCTGAGGCTGCATCTATGCCAGGTAGGCCCAGTTGTCCTGACTGAGGCCTACACTTTGAAGGTGATCCTGTGCTGTCCATCCTGCGGGAGGAAGCCACTCAATGGAGGAAATCAGGGGAGGACCTGTCCTGGAGAGGACCAAGCAGAAGGCTGGTATCTTGAGGAAGGCCTGGGGACCCTATTGGAGGATGCACCGTAGCTAAAGTTACCTTAGTCTACCGGGTTGGCTTAAAGGCTCTTAGACTGTAAGGCTGGATATCCGGGTACTAAAATCCTGTGGCAGAGGATAAATGGACGGTTCAATTTAATCATCCTAAAGGTCTGTGGCAGAGACTGTTATTTCTTATTTGTTCGTGCATCATTCTGGCTGCTAAGTCAGGTGTGAGGGGCCTATCCGGGTGAGCAATACCCCACTTGAAGGAGAGTGGTGAATGTGACTTTTGTAACTTAGAAGTTTCTCCAGTGATCTGCTGTGTGTGCCTGAACCTTCCCCCTAACCCTCCATCCCTCTACTTATGCAAGTTGTTAGGAATCCTTTTCTTCAGGTTTTATTTCCAAACTTGTGTGGACATTGAACTTCCTATAGACTCTCATCCCCTACCTAGACAACGAACAGTGAGATAACGTGCAAGGCCCAAAATTTAACCAGCAGCTCCTACGGGGGTGTGCTACATGTGAGGGCTCAAGTCCGGGATTTGCCGTTACCTCTCGCAACTGGACTGAGAGATTCTATTGTTTCACCAAGAGTCTACAGTTAAGAGGGTGTTGGACTGTATTCTTGAAAAAAAAGGGGTTAAGTGTGCAGATCACTATGGTAACTGCGTGGGCTGTAGGCGGAGCCAGGAAAGCCCACGAGCTACGTGCCAAAAAGACCAAAGGGGAGGAGTTCCTGTCTCCTGTGTGAGACGCGTGTGTGTGTCTAGCGCCAACGGGAAGAAGCTGCGAGATCACAATGAGAGGATCGGAGAGCAGCCATGTGATTGTACTCGTTGGCACAGTCCGTGTCAGGGCCTAGGATGCTTTCTGCTAACGCTAATGCGAGCGTTACACGGCCAGGAACCCTGTTAACGGATACAGGCATCCGAATGAAGCGGCATGGGTGTTTCATTTTGTACACCAGTGGAGATGTGGAAGCGCTGGGCATTCTGTGCCATAAATGTGAGGGACTGGCCGTTCAGCTACGCCCGTTTGCCCGATGCTTGCACTGCGGGGAGTATTTGTTTGCGGTGGACCAGCCTACTGAATCGCCCCGTGCCTACCAGGTGGATTGGACCGCAGGCATCGCCACGAACCATCACCATAGAACAGCTCAGTGGGAGTCGTCTCCCCGCTGAGCATGCTGAGGAAGGGTACTTAAGGAACAGACGCCATTGCTCGGGGCTCTCTTCGCCTCGTGGCCCTCCTGGCTCGAGGTATGTTTTACTGGAGTTTCAGCCTCTGAGCCACGCTGGCCCGTTGTTTGGAAGTAAAACCTGAAGACAAGGATTCATAACTTGTCTGGACATTGAACTTCCTATAGACTCATCCCCTAGACAACGAACAGTGAGGTAACGTGCAAGGCTCAAAATTAAACCAGCAGCACCTACGGGGGTGTGCTACAAGTATATCTGCTTTTAATAAATCATGTGGTTTTAGCATACTAATTTGTGGTCTTTTGTTCCTTCTCCTACACATTATTACCTTGAGGTGTTGGCTTTGGATAAACAGTAAAGTACTGTGGAGGCAGTGTTATCATTAGTGGTGGCCCCCAATTTGATGATTTCTGTTCTGTTGATCTCTTATTTGCAGATCAATACGGTTTGGTAAGGCAACCGGTACACTTGTCTGTGAGGTGGTTTCTTACATGTGGACTTTCATCATTTTCAAGATTGCACATTTGGACTTACAGTATACTACTATACTGTATTTCTCTTTTGAAGTTTACTTCTTTGTTATGCATAAGTGAATTATATGTTATGGGACTGCTATTTTATCATTCATTTGATGCACAATGTTTAGTGTGGTTTAATATAAATTAACCTTATTTCTTTACACATTTTTGTATTGATCACTACAGATATATTGGTGTTGAGCACATTTTAGAGTACCGGTAATTCTTTTTGTAATTCCTTTGTGTCCAGAATATACTGTAGGTTGCCGCACTACCTTCTTTTGCAGTAGGCGCACAGCTTTTTTCAGTGCTTATAAAAGATAAATGCATAATAAGGTCATGAGGATGTGTGAGCCCATAGTAACCAGAAACCATGTGTTAGCTGATGCTAAAAAGATGAAAGGTATGCTTAATTTGAATTAGCCTTGTCAACTCACCCTGAAAATCACAGGATTCATCAATTTTTCTACTCTTGCATGATGTACAAATCTCTCCAATTGTGATCTATTGCTGACTGGATCAGTGCTAATGCCACTGTAGTGACAGGCAGTGCTGTGACATCACATTCCTGGGACTATTATAAACACAATTGTAGCCCACCTTACAGTGTCTTGGTTTTCCCTCCCTCTCACAGCAGCTGACAGAGGGACAGGAGTGGCTGTAGTAAGGCATACCTCCCAACGTTCAAACTTGAGAATGAGGGACACCTGGGGTAGCAGCTTTGCATGCCACCGCAAAATATGGGTGTGTCACACTTTACAGTGGGAGGGACCTAAAGGGCATGGCTAAACAAGACCCAGGGTTTAGGTATGTGCTGGGGGTTTGTTTTAGGAGGTAGAGGACTTGTGCTAGAATGTGGGGTAGAGAAGGGGGACCGGATAAGTGCTGAGGAGTGTTTTGGCAGGGAAATTGACTTGTGCTGGGGGGGGTGGGGTCAGATACATATTGGGGGTGGGTATTCTGGGAGGGGAGAGAAATTGTGCTAGAAATCGGGGGGTGAAAATAGGTGCAGGTACTCAGCCATACCCCCCACCTTACCCTGGGGGGGGGGGGGGGCGGCATGAGCATGCCACAGCAAATGAGTGTGAGAGGGTCTTAATGGGAATTAAATACAAGGAGGGTGCTACGTACTGAATGCATAGTTCAGGAGGGTGTAATGTACCGAGTGCAGGGTCCAGGAGGGTGCTACGAACAGAGTGCAGGGTTCAGAGCGGTGCTACATACAGGGTGCAGGTGTCAGGGATACCTCGTGCAGGCATCCAGCAAGGGTGATCAGATCAGTTGGCTGCACCTTAAAGGAATCAGGACCAGATGAGTAAGTGAAAATATAAATTTAAGATAATGACACACTTCCAATACCAACACCAATAAATCATAACAAGCAAGTGGAAAGTAAAAGAACACAGCAAAATCTATATGAAAGCCTAACTAAACCTAACTAACTATATACAAATGGGGGAGAACACACATAAGCCAGACAGGACAGGGACAGGCAATAAGGGAAACAGAAAGCCAGGTAGTGGGAGCAGGAAGTAGGTAACAGGTCTCCGGATCAGGATTCTAGGAACAGGGAAAGGTAAAGCTCAGGCAGGGACACGGCTTGCAGGAAAATACGGAAGCTCTGAGCCTCAGTGAAGGGCGGGCTTATATACTCCCAGCAGTCCATATCAGGTGCAGCCTGATTACCAGTATATACTAGACACGTGCATTTGTTTTCATCCGAATGCATTTTTGGCCGAATTTCGGGTATTTTCGTTATCGTTTTAACAAACGAAAACGAATGAGCCGAATCCGAAAGATCCGACCATAAAAAATGCTTTATTTTCATTGCTACAACAGTTCGATATAGATAGGAGATTCGACATGATGCTGACAATAGCAATCTGTGTCTATCGAACCTGTGGTCGAATGTGCCTAACCTTAACTCTATTAGTCCAAGATTATTCTAAATAGAGAGGAAAGATTCGACATTATAGAGACTGTGTTGGGGTAGACCATTCGACACGAACGACGAAGATTCGACAGAGCAGAGAAAAACATACAAACGTCGAATCTGTCATTGAAGGCTTATGGTGTCTGTCGAAAGTTCTCAGTAGATTCGACAAGCAGCTAAACTGTACGACGCCGCAATCGTACATTTCCGGCCAAATGCTCGGCCCATCGGCTATAGAAGAATTTGAATGTTGGTTGACTAGTAATAATACAGTTTAGCTGCTCCATCGAATCTTTTTAGAACATTCGACAGACACCATAAGCCTTCAATTGACAGATTTGAAACCTGTATATATAATAAATGAATCTATAGTGCAATAAATGAGTGATCATATAAATTGCACGTGCAAACACCAATGAACCTGTATACACAATAAAAAAAATATAAAAAAAGCCGGCAATAAAAAAGTTTGCGAACACCTGTGCTTCCGGGGTCATGTGGAATGCAGTGACGTCAGTGCGTAACTCCGCCCTGACATGTTTCGTCACACGTGATGTTTTCAAAGGGCACGGGCGACGCACTGAACGTCGATCTCGTGTGGCGGCCATATTCTTGACATTGGACCAAGCCTCGCTCTGGGTGGCATGATCGCGAGACGGGATAGGACCGAAGACCACATCTCCTCCCACACCAGAGACCAATTCTATGACAGGACGGACCACATCTATAATAATGAGTTGCGTCCTATGATTGGTTATTCCGAATGCGGGCAGGACAGGATAATCCACACCGATCCCCACCGCACGATCAACCTCCATTAGGGCCAATTACAACCCTCATTTAAATAAATCCCGAAGTGTATCAGGATAATAGAATGATATTCCACTTTGATAGTACAAATTAAAGGGTTTGTAAAGAAAATTAAAAATACAAACATGGTATACTTGCCTCCACTGTGCAGCTAGTTTTTCATAGAGTGGCCCTGTGTCATGGATATGCATTAATGTCTGTCTGCCATCTTACCTTCCTCCTCATGTGTTCATCTAGAGACCAGACCTCCTTCACCTGGCTTCCTTTATAATCTCCTCCCAGCCTGACTCCACCCCAGGCCCTATCACTGAACACTATATTAACCTGTGCACTGCAAGCCTGCTTTGCTGATCAACGTGTTTGTTAGGCATTGTGTGTTTGGGTTCCTGCCTGCCGTGTGCTACGTCTGTCTCTCTGTTACGTTATTGGCTTGTCCCCGACCATCCCTGTCTGCTCGTGACCCTTGACCTTCGGCTCGTTCTTCGTTATCCTTGTCTGCTTGTGGCCCCTGACCTTCGGCTTGTTATTCGGTTCTCTCTATCGTGTGCTGCTGCTTCCCCTTATCCTACGGGGCGTGAGCTAGGAAACTCCAGGGGCCGCGACCTGGTCCCAGCCTGCAGCGTAACATCCTCACCACTAGAGGCCCTGGAGAAGACCAGCTGGGTCTTAGACTCCGCGCCCTGGGGAATCTTGGCTCTCGCTTCCGTTGGGATCCCGGTTGTGCTCCTCTGGTCCCGCTTTCCACAACCACCCAGTTTCCTATCCACAGAAGCCAGCCATAGGGTTCACTACCTCGCGGTGCACTCCTGTCCCCCTACGGTGTGCATCTGTCACCTGGCCACAGGTGACCCTGACAGTTTGATCAGCCATGAACCCGGCTGACATCCCGCTTCCCGCGGATGATCCATTGCAGGGCATAGTTCGCAGACTTGAGACCCAGGAATCAAATCAGACCCAGGTGATGCGATTCCTCCAGGATCTGGCTTCTCGATTCGAGCAGCTTCAGGTCTCCTTGGGAACCCCGAATCCGCAACCCCAAGTACAACCAGCGGCTGTACCTATCGCACCAGTCGCAGCCTCACACTCACTAAGATTGCCAGCTCCGTTCCGTTTCTCTGGGGACTCCAAGGCCTGCAGGGGGTTTCTCAGCCAATGCACTATTCATTTTGAGCTTCAGCCTCAAAGCTTCCTATCTGACCGGGCTAAGGTAGCCTATATCATTTCCCTCCTCTCCGGTGAAGCTTTGGCCTGGGCTGCCCCCCTGTGGGAGAGGAACGATCCGGTGGTTTCCAGTCTGTCCGAATTCTTGAAGCTCTTTCGTAATATCTTCGAAGAGCCGGCTCGGGCTTCTTCAGCGGCTAGTGCTGTCTTACGTCTTCGCCAAGAATCTAGTTCAGTGGGGCAATATGCTCTTCAGTTCCGTATCCACACAGCTGAATTGAGCTGGAATAATGAGGCCCTGGTCGCTACCTTTTTACATGGCCTCTCTGACCGAGTGAAAGACGAATTAGCGGGAAGAGCCATTCCCGTCGGTCTGGACGATGTAATTTCATTATGCAACCAGATCGACATTCGTTTTCAAGAGAGGTCCTTAGAAAAAAGACGCCAGCACTCTCTGGGTCCTAGCCAGTCTGAGCTCCCCTCCCTTCATTCCGTGGAGCATCCTCTTCCTGCTGAAGAACCTATGCAGCTGGGCCGGACCAGACTAACCCCCGAAGAACGTGCTAGGCGCAGAACTCTGGGCTTGTGCCTCTATTGTGGGGGCAAGGGTCATTTTCGTGACTCCTGCTCGCTTCGTCCGGGAAACGCTCGGGTCTAATACATTTGGAAGGTGGAGTATTGGACCCAGAAACATCACCTTCTCGCCTGCTCTTGCCGGTGTCCCTTCATGTAGGCACTTCTCCTCAGTCAACCCTTGCATACCTGGATTCCGGGGCTGCCGGCAATTTCATGGATTGGAGAACTGCTTCTTCTATGAAGCTTACCCTTTCACCTCTCACTACCCCATTGGTAGTCTCGGCAATTGATGGCACTGTTCTCCCAGGGGGCCCTATTCGCTTCCAGACGCTACCCATTAGGATGTCGGTAGGGATTCTCCACCAGGAGTGGATATCCTTTCTTATTCTACCCAAGGCCTCTACCCCAGTTGTATTGGGCCTCCCTTGGCTACAGCTCCACTCTCCACATGTGGACTGGGTCTCTGGGCAGATCCTGGCCTGGGGTTCCTCATGTTTCTCGTCGTGTCTTCTCAAGGTGACCCCCAAGGAGAGTCTTCCGGTTGCTGCCACTTCTGTTTCTTCTGATCTTCCCGCCGCATACAGCGATTACCGGGATGTGTTCTGTAAAAAATCAGCTGAGGTGCTTCCTCCCCACAGGTCTTTTGACTGTGCTATTGATCTTGTCCCCGGAGCAACTCTACCCAGGGGTCGTACCTACCCTCTGTCCATCCCAGAGACCCAGGCCATGTCGGAGTATGTAGCAGAGAATCTGGAGAGAGGGTTCATCCGGAAATCCTCATCGCCTGCAGGGGCAGGGTTCTTTTTTGTTGCCAAAAAGGATGGTACCTTAAGACCCTGCATCGATTATCGGGGTTTAAATGCGGTTACTATTAAAAATCGATACCCCTTACCCTTAATATCTGAGCTATTCGATAGGTTGAAGGGTGCCTCCATTTTCACCAAGTTGGATCTCAGAGGCGCGTACAATCTCATTCGAATACGGGAGGGTGACGAATGGAAGACTGCATTTAACACTAGAGACGGGCATTACGAATATCTGGTGATGCCTTTTGGTCTGTGTAATGCTCCAGCCGTGTTTCAAAACTTTGTCAATGAAATCTTCAGAGATCTGCTGTACCAGTTTGTTGTCATCTATCTGGATGACATTCTGATCTTTTCTGAAAATCTGCTCGTCCACAGAAACCATGTCCGCACTGTACTTCAACGTCTTAGAGAGAACAATCTCTATGCCAAGCTGGAGAAATGTTCCTTTGAATGTTCTGAGGTCCTGTTTTTGGGGTGCTTTGTCTCATGTTCGGGGCTTCGTATGGACCCTGGGAAGGTCTTGGCTATCACCAACTGGCCTCTTCCTGCTAGCCTCAAGGCCACACAGCGCTTTCTTGGCTTCACTAATTATTATAGGCAGTTCATAAGGAATTACTCTTCCATTGCCGCGCCTATTATCGCTTTGACCAAGAAGGGTGTGAATGCCAGAGACTGGCCTCCCGAAGCTGTCTCTGCATTTCACAACCTGAAACAGGCCTTTGTTTCTGGCCCCCTCTTGAGGAGACCAAATCCTGGGAATGCATTTTTTATTGAAGTGGACGCTTCCTCAATGGGGGTGGGAGCTGTGCTTCTTCAAATCTTTGAGAAGAGACGCCAACCATGTGAGTTCTTCTCCAAAAAATTTTCTCAGGCAGAGAGGAATTATGCCATCGGTGATCGGGAACTTCTCGCAATTAAATTGGCGTTAGAGGAGTGGCGTCATCTCTTGGAGGGTTCCCCTCACTCCATAACGATCTTTACCGATCACAAGAATTTACAGTATCTACAGAATGCTAAACGTCTGAATCCTAGACAGGCCAGGTGGAGTCTCTTCTTTGCCCGTTTTAATTTCACGATTACCTACAAACCTGGTTCCTGCAACGGTCGGGCTGATGCGCTCTCTAGGTCATTTGACACTTTGGACGAGGAGTCCGCCCCTGAACCTGAGCCGATCATTCCCACCTCATGCATTGTTGCCCACTCTACCACCCTGAAGTCTAAAATTCCGCCTGGTAAGACCTTTGTCCCCACTGGGCTAAGAGCTAAGATCCTTCGTTGGGGACATGATTCCAAGGTGGCAGGGCATTCTGGATTCCTCCGATCCTTCCTACTCATCAGTCGTCACTACTGGTGGCCTAATCTCCGCTCAGACGTCAAAGACTACGTTAAAGCTTGTCATGTCTGTGCTCAGTCCAAATCCTCCACACAAGCTCCTGCTGGTCTCCTCATGCCCTTGCCTATTCCTAAGGAACCCTGGGCCCATATTGCCATGGATTTTATCACCGATCTCCCACTGTCTGAGAATAATACAGTCATTTGGGTGGTAATCGATCGATTCTCCAAGATGGCTCATTTTGTTCCTCTTCCTGGTCTTCCTTCTGCCCCTGCCTTGGTTCCCATTTTCATTCGAGAAATTCTCCGCCTACATGGGGTCCCTTCTCATATTGTTTCCGACAGGGGAGTCCAATTCACGTCTCGTTTTTGGAGAGCCTTTTGCAAATCCCTCAATATTGTCTTGGATTTTTCTTCTTCTTACCATCCCCAATCCAATGGACAGACTGAGAGGGTTAATCAGGAGTTAGAGGTCTTTCTTCGCACCTTTGTGTCTTCTCACCATGACGATTGGTCCTCTCTACTCCCGTGGGCAGAATTCTCCCATAACAATCATGTGAATACCAGTTCGCAGAAGACACCCTTTTTCACAGTTTATGGAAAACACCCTCAACTTCCTCTTCCTATGATCTGTTCTCCAGACATTCCAGCTTTGGCTTCGGTTCAGGAGTCTCTCAATTCCGTTTGGGGTCACGTTCATGATTCCCTCCGGGCAGCTGCTGAAAAATTCAAAGGCTTTGCCGACCGCCGCAGGCGTAAACCGCCTTCTCTTCAGCCAGGGGACAAAGTCTGGCTCTCTACCAGGAACATCAAGCTCCGAGTTCCTTCTCTGAAGTTTGCTCCACGATTCATCGGTCCATACACGGTAACTGCTAAACTGAATCCGGTTTGTTTCAAACTCCAGATTCCTAAGAGCCTTAAAATCACTAACTCCTTTCATGTTGCTCTTCTAAAGCCTTTAGTCCTCAATAAATTCTCTCGTCCTCTTCCTACCGTGGCGCCTGTCTCTGAGGATAATCAGGAGTACGAGATCAGTCAAATTCTGGACTCCCGACTCTGTAAAGGCGTTCTTCAGTACCTCGTTCATTGGAAAGGGTTTGGTCCTGAGGAGAGGTCTTGGATCACTGCATCTGAGGTCTTTGCACCTCGTCTGTTAAAGGAGTTTCATCTGAAGTTTCCCTCTAAACCTGGGCCCAGGCGGGGAAGGGGGAGGCCTCGTAAGAGGGAGGGTACTGTCATGGATATGCATTAATGTCTGTCGGCCATCTTACCTTCCTCCTCATGTGTTCATCTAGAGACCAGACCTCCTTCACCTGGCTTCCTTTATAATCTCCTCCCAGCCTGACTCCACCCCAGGCCCTATCACTGAACACTATATTAACCTGTGCACTGCAAGCCTGCTTTGCTGATCAACGTGTTTGTTAGGCATTGTGTGTTTGGGTTCCTGCCTGCCGTGTGCTACGTCTGTCTCTCTGTTACGTTATTGGCTTGTCCCCGACCATCCCTGTCTGCTCGTGACCCTTGACCTTCGGCTCGTTCTTCGTTATCCTTGTCTGCTTGTGGCCCCTGACCTTCGGCTTGTTATTCGGTTCTCTCTATCGTGTGCTGCTGCTTCCCCTTATCCTACGGGGCGTGAGCTAGGAAACTCCAGGGGCCGCGACCTGGTCCCAGCCTGCAGCGTAACATCCTCACCACTAGAGGCCCTGGAGAAGACCAGCTGGGTCTTAGACTCCGCGCCCTGGGGAATCTTGGCTCTCGCTTCCGTTGGGATCCCGGTTGTGCTCCTCTGGTCCCGCTTTCCACAACCACCCAGTTTCCTATCCACAGAAGCCAGCCATAGGGTTCACTACCTCGCGGTGCACTCCTGTCCCCCTACGGTGTGCATCTGTCACCTGGCCACAGGTGACCCTGACACCCTGATCCACGTCTTCTGGGGTCCCTCTACGGCTGTTTTGGCTCCTCCCTGCAATCACTCACCACCTATATGCGAGCGAGCTCGTATGGTGGTGAGTGATTGCGGGCACGCTCCAGTGATACAGCCAGAGGCTATTGCCGCTCACTGTATCACTCGGCCCTGCCCCCCGGCGCACCGCATCATTGGATGTGATTGACAGCAGTGCCAGCCAATGACCACTAGACAGAGCCAACTCTGCACAGATTTGAATGAGTGGCTGAATCTCCTCAAACAAAAATCTGCCTTCATCAACAAAAGCGTGAGCCAGATGGTTGCATTCCAACAATATCTCCCTAGTCTGCTCTTTCAAAGCTTGGCAGCAATAATCCCTGTCTTCTGTTGCAAGTAGTGAGAAATACAAAACCTCCTCAAAATGCATCTTGCAGCAATTGAGCAAGTGCTCAGACCTAATTCCCAGGTGCAGCCGATCTGATTGTATGGCTT